>JANIPN010000003.1:31887865-31898654 GCA_027478595.1 Erythroxylum anguifugum
CTCACTGAGTTCGCAAAACTCACCAAAATTGCAATGTTGACTTTTCAGGACCGAGAGACGACGCTAGTTACTGAGTGGCTCCACTATCGTGTAGATTGTGTCTGGAAAAGTGAAGTCATGGCTTAAAGGTCGGTCAGCTGGGATTTTTTTTGGATGGCATAGTTAAATTGTACATATTTTCCTCATTCATGTAGTACTTTTGTACTAGATTTTATAGATGTACATGTAGTAAGGATTGTAAGACACAATGTAAACTTTTGATATTGAGCAATGGAATGAGGAAAAGTAAGTTTCAAAAAGATTGTGTTTTTCTTATAATGCTTTATAAGCAAATAATGATATGATGCCATATGAAGTGACTGTAGTGATCGCACGTAGCTCACCTTTATCGTAGAATATGTATCGGAATGACCTCCGGGCGTCTCGGTGCGTACTCTGCGGTAAGAGGGCGCTACAGTTGTTGCCTCTATGGTCGATTCAGATCCTGTTTCCAGTGTATTTTCAATTTTATTTATGTATAGAATTGGAAAAAAACTGTAGATGATAAGATTTTGTGAACGTTGAGGTGTCTAAACTCACCTTTGGGTTTTTACTCTTGATTTAATGAAATTTGATTGTCTGTGTTTTTACTGGATTGATTGTGATTTAATTTCTTTAATTGCTTAATTCGGTGATAAATTGAGAGGGTGAACCAAGTGAAAAATTATTAAATTGGGCTAACAAGAGTTACGTAATTTAATAGAACGAGAATTAAATCAATTGATAAATCGTGTGAAGAGAGATGTTGCATAGTTTCCGATAGTTTATTAGACAACTTCAGATTTAATCAAGAGTCGTGGGAGAGTAATCAATCCTAGGACCCTCTAGAACCGTAATCCAGTGTTTTATCATCAATTAGGTTAGCATTAAGGATAGGTAAAATTCTCCTTTCTCTCAATTGGTAGGTTGATTCATGAGTGTATGTTGCAATTTGCTAAATTGTTAATATTTTGTGATTGATTCTTGACTGGAATCGCTTGATTGAATTGCATTATTGTTTTAGTTTAGTTATATATGAATTTTTGCGATTTGTTTGGCTTTAGATTTTATGAATAAATTAACTCTCCTCGTGGGATCGACACGTTAGGTACTACACGAACGACCCGTACACTTACAAAATATTGAGATTAAATATTAAATTTTACACATATCGAAAAATTTCGATCAGATACCAAGGCACAATCAGAGCTGTAATTCTTAACATTTCCTTGTATGATCTATTAGAGAAGACTCCTAATTGATCAGTAGGTTATTGAATTTTTATCCCCGTCTACTGAGTTAGCTAATAGTCTACGTAGCAAAATATGTGGTCTAGTTTTAATGGAGTGCGCAAGATTGAATTGATTCTCTTAAATTACAATTGGTTAACATAGAATTACTATTCTAAAATGAGAAAAGGAATTATTTGTCAATAAAGGGCCTACTGAACTCTAATTATCCAACCATGAAAAAGCTTTAGAACCATCATGCAACCTAATTTAGATCCAAAGGTAAAATGCTCCCTTAGTTTGAAGATATTTTGTACTGTCTATAAGGAGTCTTGTTTTACTTGACACAACCAAAAATTAGTATATATTAAGTAATGTGAGTGTATCCATCCTACCCATAGAGACTCCTTATCTATAAGCAATCTCCAAATGTGTTTAACTAGTAATATTTTATTTGTAAGCTTTAATGGAGTGTTTCTAAGCCACCTTTTTTTTTTTCTTAAGAAGACAAATTACATTCCAAGCCATCTCAGTCACATATGAAGAGTTACAAGCTCCTATCAGAAGAGTTACAAGCTCCTATCCAAAGGAAACTCCTTAGATATTTCTCAATAGTCTTAAAGATATAAAGGGAATTCAACATTGAATTGATAAGTTGGAGTCTTCTCATAAATGAAAGTGACTTATTGCACCAATTGTTAATCCTTCTTATAAACTTAGTAATTTAGGGCAAAAAATAGTGAATGTTGGCCTTTTATAGGAGACGGTACTTCCTAAGTAAGTAAAAGACAATTGTTTGTCCTTTAAGCTAGGGATTAAAGAGAGCCAATCAAATATCTATGAAGTAGAAGCTAAAATAAAGTAACAATTTTTCTATTTATTCATAGTTAGATTAGATATCTTCCTAAATATCTCCACAACATTACTTAGAGTTTTTAGTTATATTATTTGGCACTAAAATATCTAAGGTCATTATATTATCACTCATATTATTATATAACAAAAAGTTTAATTACTGGACTAAATAACAAAATCTTACAAAATGTTATCAATTAAAATCCAAAAATCAAGTGTTACAATCGCACATATAACTTTTTAAATAACGTTGCATAAAATGAGGAGACCAAATAAAAATTGCAGAGTAAAAGACATAAACCTTGTTTATAGGTTAAAGAACTTTTGAAAAACTCCTTAAGCTCTAAAATTATATTAAAAAAAATCCTAATTTTCAGTTTGCTAGGAAAACATGTCCTCTTAGATTTTGGTTAAAAAAATAACAATAAGAAACATATGGTATGAATATCACACTTGTACCAATTAATTGTAGTTTACATAATGATTCAACTTAATTCTTAAACTCAAATCAAATTAATTAAATTTAATTCAAACTAATAATTTATAATAATGATCTTAAATCATTAATTAAGTCTACTCTAAAAGTTGAATTAGGATACCATATTGGTAACATTTTATTAGTTTATATTCAATATTAATATTGTGTCCGTTTCATAATTAATTTTTAATCAAAAATTAAAAAAAAAGTTTTCCTGAAAAGTTAAAATTAAAAAGATTTTTTTTAATTTTTAAAGATTAAGAGACCTTTTAAAAAAATTTAAATTATAAAAAATCTATATCTCTTATCTAAAATTATACTCGGAGCCTATCTATGGCACCCCCTAACCATACTTAGAAATAAAAGTTGAGAATTTTCTCTTTCTAGGTCAATCAGTACTGCAACTTTTAGTACTGCTGACGAGATTATCACATTTCCACCGACGATCTGGTCAAGAACTTCTGACCTAATTCCCCCATTCTCATGAATTTGATTGAAAGTAGATTGTACGAATTGAAGGTTACCGCAAAAGTTCCTTCCTCGATCCCAAAAAAAATAAACAGAAAAAAAGAGCAAATGCCTTCGAATTTATGTCGTGATAGATTAGAGGCATTATAGTATTTAAGAGTACACTTCTTCTTCTTCTTTTCTTTTGGGTTGTAAAAGTAAAACTACTATGAACATTCTCTAATCTATGTTGTTTTCTTTTGCAAGCAAAATAATCATTCAGGTTTGACTAACAAGCAGCTGAAGGTTGTCTTGATTGGAGGGTGGGCGTCCCAACTTTAGAGGACAAGGTGACAACTGCGGCGGCGGAGGTGGTGGTTGTGATGGTGGGACCGCCTCTGTCGATCGTGGTAGTGGTCACGCGCTCGCAACGAGGACACATACTAAGGGTTGATGCTGGTAGAGGCTCGCAAGTGTGCGGAGATAAAACGGTTGGTGGACCAACCTTCAAAGCCCTAAGCTCTTCTACTTCCCTTTGCAGCCTCCTGTTTTGTTCTGTTAGAGAACCGAACCATCTCTTCAGGTACTCGCACTCAATCTCTGTCTGTTTCAGCTTGCTCCTGAAAAATAAATTTGTTGACTATCAGCGAACTAACTTGTTCATTAAGATAGAAGGCTAAACCAGCTTCTAATAACAATCGACTTTGTAGACGTTCAAACTTCAAATGTGTTAAAAAGAAAAAGACTATACCGATATATAAAAGTCTGTATATTATTTTATTTTCTGGTAAGTGTGTGTTTGATTGGGTTTAAGTTGTGCACCTTTCATTACTCTACTAATTGAAAGTAATTACAGAAAAGGAAATCAGATTTAAACCTAGACGACCACCAACAAATTAAAAGTTTAAGGTAATGTGACTCAAAAATACTATAAATCACTAGCTAGTGCATGCATGCAACAACTTGTGAATTACACTTAAGTGTAGCAATGTATTAACTAACTAGCAAAAACAGTCAATGTTCTTCGGCAACAAAAGATAGTTGGATCCATGGACACTTTGTTAAGAGTATTTTGGTCTTCGTTTGTGGCCTTACTGGGTGTAATAAGTACATGCACTAGCAACCATTTTCCTGTCATGATTAAGCACTTGCAAACCATTTGAAATATCCAAAATTGCATTTATTTATTTTTGAGTGCTTGAGGAAAAGGCTTTAATTTTGATTCACCCATCAATAATTTTTCCTAGTAAAGTTAATTAAAGTGATGGGCTTTCGGTTCAATTTAAGACGACCTTATAAGTCTTCCTTTAAGAAACAATCAAGAAGTTTGTAGGTTTTAACATAACCACAGATCGAGTCCCTTTTCTTATATAGAACAAAAAAAGACTTCAGCAAACTGACCAATTTTGCAGTGTTACGTTTCACGAATTAAGAAAAAGAAATTACGAATAAAATGGAGACAACTATGTGCTTGAGTTGCCTTTCTTGATATCGTTCAATAATGTCAATGTATGATGATAGCAAACAAACATGAAATTATGGTTAGTCCAAAGAATGATGAGTCAAAAGGAACACCTATTAGAGAGTCAGATATGACTAGCACACGAGGCAAATTAATCCAAAAGAAAACTTGCATCTCAATACCCAACCATTCCATGTTTGAATTATAAATAGTTCACAAAAACAAGTGCATACATACATACATATATATATATATGACATCTAGACAATCATCATTATATCGGTTCACAAAGGAGAGTTCACGAAATAACCTCATCATGTGATTGTTCATAAACATGCTGCGGCTGTCTGCTACGTGTAAGACTGGAATGTTAATTTTATTAATTTGTTAGTTGTACGACGGGCTCTTAACATACGCTAGAACCAAAACTCCAAATCAGTCCGTTAAGTAACTCTTCTGTGACCAGTAATATTTTAGATACTGAAGTGGAAGATATATAACATCAGAAAAAATCAGCATTTTTTTTTAAGTCGTTAACAATACGAGATCACTTTTCAGGTGGCTTCTTCAATGCATAGCTACAGCTACAGCTACATTCAGGTTATCTTCTTTTGAAACATTCAAAACTCCTTTCTCAATCCAAGATTTTCATTCAATGCATTCATCAATAAATAATTAGCGACTAATTTATTGTCAACTTCTACGTATCTTTCCTTCACCCTGGAAAAGTAATATTTTTATCTTGCTTTACTACATGAAAAGGACATACTAACATCCCAAAACCTCTTTTCTACCTGAAACGTAGAGCACAAAGATAGCTCTAAGGTGCTTCGATCATCAATGGTGTAGAATAATTTAGGCCACGAAAATGACCAAAGCATCATAACATGTAAATCAAGAATTTGGTCCTGTTGTTGTCTTCGAGTTTATATTATATACTGGAGCCAAAACCATTCTTAAAGATCCATCTCTTCCAAACTTTATGACAGTACGATATTTACGGGCTTAGAATCTGATTCAAATAATCTTCTTTTGTGATATTCTGTCAACTTTGATATCTACTCTACTAACTTTTATTCCTAACCACCAACAGAACTAAAAAAGGAAGCAGAGAGATGTAATTAATGACTACTCACGTAATTAAGCATTATATATCTGAGGTGCAGTACCTGGCCCTACGGTTTTGAAACCACACCTCAACTTGCCTTGGCCTTAGCTTCAACTGCAAAGCTAATGCCTCCTTCTGTCGCTACAGAGTCCATAACAGCGTAATATATAAAAATATACATGTCTAGTTTCTTATTTTGACTGATGTTGACATATGTAATACATGAATATAAAGGAAATAGAAACAAGAGAGAGAAGGTTTACAGGGTTTAAGGTGTGGTGTTGCCTGAAACTTTCTTCAAGGAGACGAGATTGTTCTTTAGAGAGACGAAGTTTCTTTCGCGGTGGGGCTCCATTGGTGCTTTCTTCTTCATCTTCCATGCCAGCAATAATCCAATCTTCTTCTGCCCCTGATGGTATCCGATTTATGTCTAGATCCCTCACTACACACCCCCCTTGATCACGTATTCCATAGGATCATTTCCAATCATCAATTAGAGAGATGTTGATATCAGCGAAATTATGATCACATGAACTTGAAGAAAGAGAAAACTGGAAGCAATTCTTAAGAAAAAGACACATATCATAAGCATGCAAGAAAGCAGATGGTAGTTGATCTAAAGGAGCAAGTATCAATGGAATTATTCGATTGTCAATAGAAAAGAAAAGAAAAGAATCGCTCTATTAGAGTGCTTGTTCGTGTGACGGTGTGATTAGAGAGACGGGGTATGTATGTGTGGAGTAGGGGCATGTGAGGAAAAAAAGAAGAAGTATGTTGCTTACCAGAAGAAGGGATAGAAGGGGATGACGAAAAGCCAGGCATGGATATAGTCAATTCCAAGCTTGATGAGCTAGTAGCTGAAACAGCCATGAAAGCTGCTATAACTTGAGAAAAGATCAAAAGAAGAAGAAGAATGAGAAAGATTGATGTTTGCAGAGAAGATAAAAAGGTAAAGTAGTGAAGGAAAGAAGAAAAGGAGACAAAGGACAGACAAAAGCAAAAATTGTGAAATATAGGAAATAAAGTGAGCTCTAAAGGTCAATTAAATAGCAACAGGTAGAAAAGGCTAGAAACAAAAATTGAGGGGGGTTCTGTTTTGTTTTGTTTCTCTATTTTTTATTCACTTTCTTGGGCTAGGGTTATTGACTGCGGTCGTCAAGTCAAAGGGTCTGGCCCATCCGATTTTTGACACGTGTCAGAGTTAGGGTGTAGGAGAATAACCGGCAGGATTTCTGATCTTGCGAGGGTCAGGGTGAGTGTGGTCGTCGGTTCAAGGGTCAGCTGTGGAATGATTGGAAGCCAAGACTGGGAAATTGAGCTCATTATACCCCAATTTTTGCAACCATATTAATATCTCTTTTTGGCTTCTTCAGCATTTCACAAATTTATGACGACGTATAACATAAAAAACCCATAATCTACACCTTATTTTTTGTGGGCAGTCTATTCTTAAATGTCTTGAATTATATAGTCAAAAAGTTAAGAGTTTTATCAGATTATGGACGTGGGTCACGTGAGAAAAGAAAATAGAACGTATCATAAGCCATTGATTACAATATGTTTTTGATATTGAAGAATTAAATGATGGGGTTTACCTGCTCTGTCAATATCAGATTTAAATAGAACGAATCGTAACGCTATTCGCGTGAACATTAATTGCAGAGTAGTATAAGAATGAAGACTGAGTGTGGACAAGAGGTGTAAAAAAAATTTTTGGTAAATAACAAGAGGTGTTATTTACCATGATAGGTACCTTAAAAGAATGCTTTTGTGTGTAAACTACATAGCCTTTTTGGTGAATGTCATTGAGGATGTACCAATTGAACTTGGTTATATCGGACCACATATAGGTGTTAAATTGTTGATTCATTTGGTTAATACATAGCTATTTGCTAGTTCTTCAAAGCCTATGGAGAGAGGAACCGTCTTCAGCCTCTTTATTTTGGTACTTTGTGGATAAATGATTCTGGTCTTCAATATGTTTAAATAAACAGTTATGGCACTCGAAGTAGTTGGGAAGAAATGTATTGTGGTTATTTTCATCGAAAATATTGTTGTATAAAGTTTGGAATTTTGTGTTATAATACTGCGTGCGGTCCCAAGATTAGAATAATGAAGAAGAAAGAGGAAGAAGCAATACAGTTGAACTTTGAAATTAACCTTCCAAATGTTTGTATTTGGTCAATATGCTCATTTAAGTGGCATCCGCTCTCAGCTCGTTGGGCTGGTCACTTGACGTTTAGCATCTGAAGTAGTAAATGTTTTTGGGTCAAAATTAGATGATCTTTTTTCTTTTGCTTAAGAGAAATTTCCCTCAGGATTCAGATATAAATTAAATCACTGGTTGCTTTCTAGAAATAAGAAATTATCATAGTTATTTTAACACCCTAACAAATTCAATCATCATCATCATCATACCCCGAAGTATCGCAATAAAGCCTGGGAGAACCTGATAGTACGCAGCCTTATATGTGAATATAATTTTACTATTAAGATATTTCTTTTATGAGTAGGACTTGTACAAATAGAGTTATATTTCCATTAATATATATGGATTTAAATAAAATTTTCTAGTCAAACTATACAGATTTTGGGTTTGACATTTATATTCTACTTTCTAATTTTATACTCTATTCGATCCTAACAACATTTGACCCATATCACATAGGACAATGATTCGCGGAATTAATATAATGATATGTAATTCCAAAAATGGCAAACTATTAATTTTGTCTTTGCTTTATTAAATTTAATCGTGTCTGAAACTGTTAGATAAGTTACTGCGGACTTAATTAGGAAAAGAAGGCCATATCAACAAACTTAGAGCAAATCTTGCAGCTATTTAACCTTAACAAGTGAATTAAAAAAATGACGTAAGTAAATGAATTCATAATTCAAATTTTATATTAACTTAATAATTACTAGCGTTAAGCCTTAAATTTAACAAAAATAATATCATTATGTCTATGTGCAAGTGAAAGGGTCAACTGTTTTTATTTGAAAAGCATAATCACCAATATTTTAATTATTAAGAATGTTTTCATTTTAGTTTTTCAGATTCACCAAATTTAAAATCACTCACTAAATTGATTGTACACATTGAAAATTTTCACTACCTTGTCAATTCTTAGTAAAACAAATGTCTGATTTGAGGGAAACCTTCTGTTATAAGGTGAATAGAATGGTATTAAATAATGGCAGGTCGCAATGAAAATTGCTACTTACAAAAGGATCACAACGTTTTGTACCAAAACTAGAATCCAGAGGCCAAGCCAAAGGCATCTCTTGTGCCTTGTTGATGTGATTGGAATTAAGTCTTGAATAAAATATTTGCAAAAGGGTTTCCGAAAATTCCTGAAAGGCCAAGAAGCGGGGCAATTGCTAAGAAAGAAAGCACAGCATAGTGCGAGGGAGCAGACACGTACGTACATCCCTAGTTGGTAGCATTTTCGTATCCATTCCAAAGTCATCACAATCATTTCATTCTAGTCCCCCATAAATTGCCTCTGCCAAGTATTTAATGTGTGTGGGTAAGAAATAAATAAGCTTCAACTGTTCCTCGAGTCCTCTTTGATGTATACCTCGTATTGGTAGCTTCTGCACTTATAAAAGTACTGTTGTTAAGTTCAGATCCTGAAGCAAAATCATCAAGAAAAGGAAAACAATTTTTAGCTATATCTACCACTACAATTGTTATTTTTTATGAACCTAAAGTATCATGCGCTCAAACTATTGTGATAGTTTTGGTGTAAGACAATAAAGATTGAGGATCCATCATTTTTTCAACTTGTAGCCGTTTAACTTTCTACTCGATTTATAATGTCGTTTTCTTTGTTATACATGAAAACATGACATTTCGTTTTCTCAAACTATTTGATCAAAATCTGTACGTTTCAGAATTTTTACACCTCTGTTTTTTTATTTTGACGACTGAAGATTTTGATTCTTTTTTTGTTCCTATGAATGACAAAAGAGATTATCAAATGTTGAAGTTCAAGGACTTTCTGTGGCTCCGGGCATGTGTTTTATTACTTCTTCAATTCAATACTACTCTCTTCATTTTTTCCAAAAAATAAATGTTGAACTTCAAGATTTCGACCTTAGAGACTGACGTTTCATCCATGTTTCTTTCAGATCTAGTGTCATTTGTAGCAGACACATTTAATTTAGAAGATTTGACCTCAACTTAGTTCGAAATAAGGAAATTCCATTTTTCCCTTTTTTTTAAAATCTCTTTTGGACAAAAACACTAATTCACCATACAAATGAAGGTCGTGCTGTAAGAATTTATATTAAATGATAAGTCTCTATTACACGTGCTAACAATAAAATAGTGGACATGTAGATTTCATATTGCGCCCATTTGACCCATCCTTGGAAAGTTTTAACTCGTAACACCACCATAAATGCATTACTATAATTTTTTACGGTCCTCAGAAATTTTCATTTCAATTTATGTTAAACATATTTAAATATGTCTAATTATATTTCATCATCATTTTAAAGCAAATGAATGTGAATTTTGACAAAGAAATAATATTATATCCTCAGTTATCTTTAAATATATCAGATCAGGGCATATACTATGATCAAGAGGATCAGATCATAGTATATAAACACTAACGATTGTTGTAAACAACCTCCTAATACTCCCACATATCAACACAATTTGAATTAAAGAGAACATGTCACAAAATGAGCTGATGTCCAGTCTAATAGTATTTAAGAACTCCTTTGTGAATGTCTCAAACCTCTTTTTTGTATTGACGAAAATTTGTCTATTTCTTTCATCTCACATATTGAGCACAAGTTAAGATAAAGCAATATAAAAATATCATTTAATGTCTCTGCTGCAAATCTTAACTCCATAAAACAATTTATTACTAATCATTTAGGAGTTGTTGATAGCACATTTGTGTCTTAAGAAGTTAGATTTCTATCTTTTTCTCCTTGATTTTTTATCTATAATTATAATTATCCAATTAGATAAAATGGCATCTAAGACTTTTAATAAAATCAAGCTGATAAAACAAAAGTAGAGAGCTACCAAATGTCTTGTAAAATTGAGAATTTTGCTTGGACGATTGGTAAGTACATGTAATTAACACGGACGGGGAATCTAATGTACATCTCAGTTCTATAGTTATGATCTCTCCCATTCTCCGGGGAAATCATCTATCGAGATCTTGTCT
>JANIPN010000003.1:31965703-31980695 GCA_027478595.1 Erythroxylum anguifugum
ATATATATATATATATGCAATTTCGGTGGACTAAGCTAATGGGAGAAGATTATTAAGTTTGAAAAGTCAAACTTAATAATTATCACACACTTTAGGGAATTTTTTACTCATTCTTGGCCATCCACGTGAACTCCCCTACAATATACCATTGGAATAATAACATCTTCCTGCCCTGATTTCCTCAAGAAGGTATAGGATAAAAGTCCAAGACTCTAAAATGTCTTGCCACAGAATAGATGTCAATGGAAAGGTGTTAAAGTTCAAAACCGAATAAAATACAAATCATAGCAATACTCCATCCTAACTGAAGATGAAGTTCAAAATGTAACCCTTTTAATAAGATAAACAGTTGTCAGACTAACTAAAATAATCAAGACTGCTTATTATCTTCCTAATCACTACTTCTATTAACTACGTACATCTCTAAACACTTACAAAAACTTGTATTTAAAAACAAACTATTACAATGACCGAATTACCTAGAGAAGAAAAACCTATATGTGGATGAAGATGAACACGGAAAAATACTAGAAAGGAAGAAGGATGAAGACAGATGTGTGTACAAAGACGACGATAGACCACTGCAGCTGCTGGAATGTGAGAAGGAAGATAAAGATAAGTTAATCAAACATTGCTTTGTACTTAGGTTTTCAATAAGCAAAAAACACAAAACGATGTCATTTTCGTAGCTAAAACTATGGATTTTACATTTCTTAGCTAATAACTTTTGGTTACAAAAATATTTTGTAGCCAAAAAAAGTAGAATTGAAGTATATTGGTAGCCACTTTGATCTACAAAAATTATTTTATAGCTAAAGACATTTGGCTACGAAAATATATTTATATCGAAACAATAACAAAGAAAATGAAAACATTTGACTATGAATATATTTTCATTACCCAATGTTTTAAACTCGAATTATAGAGTTTGTGCCTTTTAGCTACGAAAATCATTTCGTAGCTAAATATGTTTAGCTAGAAAAACATATTCATAACCAAAATGAGAATAATGAAAACATTTGGCTATGAATATATTTTCGTAGCCAAATGTTTTAAACAAAAATTATAGAATTTGTGAGTTAGCTACAAATATATTTTTGTAGCCAAATATTTTTAGTCTAAATTATAGAATCTGTATCTTTTAGCTACAAAAATCATTTCATAACTAAATATACATTTGCCTACAAAAATACATTCGTAGCCAAATGATTTTTAACTCAAATTATGGAATCTGTTTTTTAGCTACAAAAATCATTTCACAAAATCATTCAATGTTTCACAAAATATCATAACCACAACCCTAGCATTTTTGGGGCAAAAATCCCTAAAAGTTATAAAACACTCAATTATTCAAGTATAAACAAGTGAAATAGATAAGAATACTTACTTGGGTTCCACAAATTTACAAGAAAAATGAAAAAATTTGGGTTGGAGAGTGAGAGTGATGACGGTGGGAGAGTTAAAGCAAAAAGAGTGAATGAGAAAAATGAAAGAGGTAGGGCAATTTAAGGGTTATCGTTGCAGTACATAGTCTTCAGCGACAACCCTTAAATTGCCCGACCTCTTTCATTTTTCTCATTCACTCTTTTTTCTCTAACCCAACTTGTCATAGACTTACATAGTTTGTTACACATATCTAGTTGTGTAAGTCAACATGGGCGTGTCTAGTAAGCATGTAACTCTCTACAAACATATGCAACATGAAAAATAGTTGAACAAATTAAAAAGATTTTGCACCCAAATGTATGGAATTTTAACATGCATACCCCAACCTAATAATTATGTATAATCTCTTCAGGATGCTTATTGTACTAACATAAAACACGTCAAACCTCAATAAAATCTTATGTTAACATCAAAATAAAAACAAAATAACATGGAAATTAAAAATAAAACCTATCCCAATTCATGGGTTGCCTCCCATGTAGTACTTTTTTAACGTTATTAGCTTGACTTACTTTTTATGCTCAAGGCAGCTTATACATATTAGGTTTTTGTAGTTTTACTATAAGTTCAATGACCTCTAAGTAAGGTACCTGTTGTTGCTTATTATTACATTTTTCCTTTGAATTACTGAATTAAACTTACACAAGCTCCGGTGATCCATTAAAAGTAGTCCTGTAAAATATCAAACAATGAATCATTATAAGACTTACTAGATTCAATTACATTACTAAGTTTAAGAGTAGGATTAAAGACATTACACATTTTACAAACAACCTCTTCATCCCCCACCCTTAATTTTAACTTACCTTCTTCAACATCTATTATTGACTTAGCAGTTGCTAAAAAGGGTTGTGTAAGGACTAGAGGTACTTCTACGTCTTCCTCTATATCAAGAATCACCAATGGCAAGACAAACTTAATAAAAATATCTTCTATAACTCCCCAAAGATATTTTATCAAATCTATTTGTTAGCTGCACACTTATCCTAGTAGGTTTTAGTTCACCTAATCCTAATTTCTTAGATAATGAATAAGGTTTCATGTTAATTATAGCACTTAAGTCCACTAAAGCTTTATCTATTTTTAAACTACCAATTTGATAAGGGATAGTAAAACTCTTTGGGTCTGTAAAATTCTCTAATAGCTTGCTTTTCAGAACTTCTAAGCACAGTCCACTCAGCGCTATAGCTGAGATCTCCTCTAACTTTCCCTTTTTTAATAATTGCTCTTTTAAAAATTTCATATACTGTGGCATCTGCATAAGAGCTTCAGAAAATTAAACATGTCAAGGAACTTACCAAACTATGCATCCATTCGATCTTTTTTCACTTTAGTAGGATAAAGGATGACAAGTTGATATTTCTTGACTTTTTTTAGGTGACCTTTACCTTCAACATTTAATTGACCTTTATATCCTCCTCCACCTTTCCTCCTTCTTCTTCTGAATCTCTTTCCCAATCCTAAGGGTGGTCACCATTACACGTTCTTTAGGATTTGTTTCTGTAGTACTAGGCAAACTCTCCTCTGGCCTTTTAGATACTAACTTGGCAATTTGATCGATCTGAACTTCCAAGTTACGTATATAAGCCTTTATTTGTTGATGTCTTGCAGCAGAATCTTAAGCAATCTTTATCATCATCTTTTCTAGAGTAGGCTTCTTAGCTTGAGGTGTTTGTTGTTGAAATCCCAATAGAGGGTTGTTCCTTGCTTGCCCCTAATTTTCCTAAGGGAAATTGGGGTGATTCCTCTATCCTAAATTGTAAGTATTGTTATATGGATTTTTTGGTGTTTAGAAGCATTCCCTCAGATAATCTCATGCTCAGGTCGTACTACTTGACAATTTTGACTTGAATGTTCTTACCTGCATACCTTACATTGCATAACTTGAACTTGTGGATTCATCATCAATCCATTGTTTTTTGTTTAGTGCTTCATCCTAGTTCGCCAACTACACCACTACGTCTCCTTCGTATACCCCAATTGGCTTATTAATTCTTACTTGCGAGGAGCACCATTGAAAATTGTTAATTGACATGTCTTCAATAAGGTCGTGGTCCGCTTCTAGTGTTTTATTACTAAGAGCACCCCAGCCACTGCATCTATTAACTACCTTGTGTTCTGATTCGGCCCACTATAAAAGGTTTAGATCTGCATCCAAAGTAGACCATGATGTGGACATTTTCTTAACATCTCCTTACACCTCTCCCATGTATTATAAAAATTTCTCTACCACTTAATATCATGTAGTAATTGCTGATCTTGGCATTAAGTTTAACCATTGCTTCGCCTTTTCCCTCAATGAAAATAGGAATAATCTCAGTCTTATCATATCATCATTAGCCCCAGTGATCTTGAAAGTGTCACAAATCTCTAAACAATTTGAGATATGTGTGTTTGGGTCTTCATATAATAGTCCATCAAATTGGCCAGACTGTTGCACCATCTGAATAATACTTAGCTTGATTTCAAAATTACTGGCATTCATTGTCGGTCTAACAATACTGGACTATACTCCTGTCAAGTTCGGTCTAGCATAATCAAACATCGTCCTCGGTTGGTCTATCATAGTTCCTAATTCTTCATTCTTTGTAAGACCTACAAGTCCTTTATTTGTCTATCTAACTCAAACTCTCTTGGTTGTGTTCTGCAGAGATTTCTATAAGTTATTCTTTTGATTTCCGCATCTTTGTCTACTAAGCTTGCTAGATTACTTCGGTTCATAAACTGACCAAAAGGTTAAGATCTGTGAGAATAAGATAACTAAAAGATTCAATTAAATAAAATAAACTAGAAATAAAACTAAGATAAAATAAAGTAAAATTGCTAGATTAATAAAAGCTATACTTTCCTAATATTACTAATCCTTGGCAATGGTGCCAAAAACATGATTGAATTATTTTACGCTTATAATAATTTATAAATTTTAAAATCACAAGTGCACGGTATAGCTGTAGCTGTAGCTACAACAGATAAGTACCAGTCGATCCCATGAGAATTGTAAGTACCAGTAATGACCCTTTTTCTATTATCTAATCATCGAATCAGATTGTTAATCTAATTAAAAATCAAATTAAACAAACTAAACTAAGATTTAAAACAATAATGAACTCAGAATAAGGAAAATACTAAGAAAAGTCGATATCAAATAATAGTACCTAGGTAATAAATCTTATAAGAATCCTTAAATATTAACCCTTTATCATGCAATTAAATTATTAATTATTAGGAAATGGAAATTCCTATCTTGTGTTATTACCTTTGTCAAGACTATTAACAACGAACCCTCAGTTAATTAACTAAAATCTTTTTTTAGTTAAAACCCCTAAAATTGCATTATCGATTGGTGAATTTCACTATTAAGTTTGAACCTATTCCAGAGGATTTATATCAACATATCTTTAGGTTTGCATGCAACTCCTTCCAGTTATGGTAGATATATTCACACAAAATGATTTCTTAATCTCAATCATATGAAATCAAATCATGGACTAATATTTCAAATATATTAGAACAAGAATATAACATATAATTGAATCACAATAAATCAATCAATAAAATTGCATTAAATAAAAGATCAAATCATATTCTTATCACAACTTAGGGTTCATCACACCTAGGCACTAAATAACTTATTTTCTAACCATAGAAAACAAAACCATGACAAATATTCAAAAGAACAACTAGAAAACAAAGAAATCATAATTCTAAATCTCCCATTGTCTCTAATGAATCTTCTTGAAATTTGGATTGAATGAAGCTCTCTATCAAATCTTGCAACGTTATCTTTGTGTTTTTCTCGTCCCTTGCTCAGAATTGTCACCTCTCTATATTTATTATGACTCAAAATTACTCTTAAATTTGTCTCCTATTCATTTTCCTTTGATCACATCCTTTTATAGTTAAAATTATGGTTTTTAGGATATACACGGTCAACATACACAGACATGTAGCTGACCGTATATCTCCAAAAGCACCTAAATTCAAGAATATGAGCACATAAACTTATACGGACAACATACACAACCGTGTATATATATCTACATCAGCATGTAACTTCACATGACCAAAAACAATATTCTTCAAATCTCCACACGCTTACAGAGACTTACATAGTTATTATACACGGTTGTATAGATCCTCAGTTGCCTTAAATCTTCGTTCCATGCCACGATTTTATTTGAATTTTTCTCCTTTTAGTTCATGAAGGCAATTATCACCTATAAATATACTTGAAGCGAATTAAGTATAAAAAATGCTATAAAACTATTAAATAACAAGCAAAACACATTAAATATGGGTATATAAATATAGTCAAATAATTATTTATCAACGACACTAAAAACATGATTGACTTATTTTATGCTTATAAGAATTTATCAATTTTAAAACCACAAGTGTACGGTGTAGTTGTAGTTGACACAAAGAAAGTACATGTCAATTCTACGAATATTGTAAGTACTAATAATGCCCCTTTTCCTATTATCTATCAATTGAATAAAATTGTGGATTTAATTAAAAATTAAATTAAACAAACTAAACTAATACTTAAAATAATAATAAACTCATAACAAGAAAATTACTAAGAAAATTTGATATCAAATAGTAGTACCTAGGTGATGAATCCCCCTAAGAATCCCTAAATTTTAACACTTTATTATGCAATTAAATTATTGATTATTGGACCATAGAAATTCCTATCTTATGCTAATACTTTTTTCAAGGCTATTAGCAACTAACCCTTAGCTGATTAACAGAAATTTCTTTCTAGTTTAAACCCCTAAGATTGCATAATCTATTCAAGAATTTCACTATTCAGTTTGACCCGTAATCCAAAGGATTTATGTCGACCTATCTCTAGGTTTGCATATAATTCCTTCCAATTATAATAAATCTATTCACACAAAATAATTTCTTAATCTTAATCATATAAAATCAAATCATGGACTAATATTGCGGATATATTAGAACAAGAATATAAAGTATAATTGAATTGCAATAAATCAATCAATAAAATTCAATTAAATAAAAAATCAAATCATATTGTTATTACAACTTATAGTTCATCACACCTAGGCACTAAACAACTTAATTCCTAACCATAGAAAACAAAACCAAAGACAAATATTTAGAAGAAAAACTAAAAAAAAAGAAATCATAATTTAAATCTCCCTTTTGTCTCTAATGAATCTTCCTGCAGTTTGGATTAAATGAAACTCTCTATTGGATCTTGTGACGTTATCTTCATGTTTTCCTCATCCCTTGCTCAAAACTATCGCCTCTTTATGTTTCTTACGACTCAAAATTACTTCTAAACTTGCCTCCTTTTTGGTTTCATTTGATCACGTCCTTTTATAGTAAAAGTTAGGGTTTCTAATATATACATAGTCAAAATACACAAACTTGTAGGTGACCGTGTATCTCTAAAAATACCTAAATTCAAGATATGGACAACATACACGGTTGTGTATATCTACACGAACATATAACTTCATATGACTAGAAAAATATTCTTCAAATTTCCACACATTTACAAAGACTTACACAGTCATTGTACATGGTCTTATAGGTCCTCACTTTTCTTAAATCTTCGTTCCATGTCATGATTTCATCCTAATTCTTTTCCTTTTGTTTATAAAGGCAATTATTATCTATAAATACGTTTGAAGTGAATTAAGTAGCAAAAATAATATAAAACTACTAAATAACTAGAAAAACACATTAAATATGGGTATATAAATATAGTCAAATAATCATTTATCAATTGCATAGTGTTATGACTTTTCTAATAGAGATTGAATCTTGGATGAATTCTTGAACAAATTTGTACGGATCAGTAAACTTTGTTAGCATCACCTAGTGTGCTTTGGAAGTGGCTTAATGCTAGCCTTTTCATGTTTTCTTGACCCTAAATCATGTTTCCCTCTTTCTCCACTATAGAATATATTTTGCTATGATTCCTCCTAGATAAGATAAATTTGTAAAAGTAGGAAGTGTTTCTGTCTCCATCTACTAATCGTTATGCGATAAACTTTTGCCTTGGTCGAGAGTTATGCACTTCAAATATATGTGCGGTTTGTTAATGCATTCTTCTATTTGTGGAGGGTCTCAACAATATGTTTGAGGTAAAGCTCATTTTTTATTATTATGAGTGATGCTTTGGAGTCCTGAAGGGCAAGGTTCATGATACTAAAGTTTTTCTTGTTCAAACCCTTGGATATTGAGGCATTTGTCTTTTGCCATAGATTCCTCGTAACCTTCAATGTTTATTAAGAAGTTGTTGAACCAAAAAGAGTGTCTCTCACCTTATGTTTTGTAAGGTCGTAAATTTTAATAAATTTATGATCAGAACAACTACTATTCACAAATAGGGCTTCACTTAAGGGAAATTCTATCATCCATGGTTCTTTCTAGTCTTCTTTAGACTAGCCACTTCCCACATTGTTTATTGCTCTATGAAAAATAATTTGCAACTTAGTTTTCAAAAAAATAATTTCCAACTTGTTTGTGGTTTATGCTCCCTTTTGAGTCCTAGACTAGCAAAGTTATATTGAATTCTCCTAATAACATCTAGGGCTTTTGGATGTTAGAGTGAATAACTGTTAGTTATGAATGTGAATTATAGAAGAAATAGGGATGAAATTCAAAAAGATGAATTATCAATTGTTGATAAAGTTTAGTAGGAGGATATTCACTCTTGTGTTGTTATAGGCTATAATGATCCTACTGTTAATATGATGTTGGTAGGATAAGCTCCCAATTATTTCTAGAAAGCCACAGTCCTTGCTTTAAAATTTTTTTAGGAGATCTTAGATAAGGTATTATATTGATAAGGAAATCATGAACTACATATTACTTCTTGGGGCAATTAAGGCCCCTTATATTCCATGGAATACTAACTTTAAAGAGGGGTTTAGGTTAAAGTAAAGGCCTTTGATTTGTGTTTACTGCTTAATCTCCTCTTTGAACTTAAAGTAGCACATTCAGATGTCTTTTAGTTCTTCAGCTATTATCAAGATGGAAGCTTTCTTTGCCCTCATTATGTCGTGGTTTCCTACAATTTAATGAGCATCTCCTTTCCTTTGATCCCTATATCCGCTCCCTTATCTTAGTTTTATTAAAAGTTGAGGTTACATTTGTACCAACTTCTTCATCTCTAACTCATTTATTCTCTTATCATGCTCGAAGTAGTGTCTAGTAGACCTTTTAAATTTAACTCCTCTAATTTTGTTTGTGTATTTATAAGCGCTAATGAAGTAGGGGTTTCAATGCTTCTAGTGTCTATTGCTAAGTCATTTGAGAGGACTTTCTTTTGTTCTAATGAGTTCAACTCCACTAGTTCATCATAATGTCCTCTCAAAAACTTCTTACCCATAGGTATCCATCCCTTAAGCTCTTAGCTTAAGGTTGGTTCCAATGATAGCTTATCAGCTCTTCAGCTCAACCAGATTACCCTTTTCATCAAGTTTTACCAAGAGAATGGAGCAAGTTGCTCAACTCCAAATTCTATTTCAATGCGTACTTTAACATACTTGATTCTTCTCACTTCAAAGGTGGCTTCATTTGAAAATATAAGTCCACCAAAATAGCTAGTCAGGTAACTCGAGCTAAAGAATGTTGTAAAGTTAATCTAAATGGAAATTTGTTTCAACTTCAACTTTT
Organism: Erythroxylum anguifugum; assembly: GCA_027478595.1. Classification (NCBI taxonomy): domain Eukaryota; kingdom Viridiplantae; phylum Streptophyta; class Magnoliopsida; order Malpighiales; family Erythroxylaceae; genus Erythroxylum; species Erythroxylum anguifugum. The sequence goes on from JANIPN010000003.1 coordinate 31,974,809, forward strand.
CCAATTCAATTCCAAGCTTCCAGTTTTCTAAAATTAATAGGTTGTTATTGATCAAAGCATAGAGTAGCTTACATTATTTTCTATAAGTTGGCAGCTAATTTAATCTAAAGAAAAATAGGCCGTATCCATTGATCAAAACCCATTTGAAGCACAATGTTTGACTACTTAGAACCTACACATGAAGTACCTCAATAAATGGAGAGAATGAATTAAGTGGGGGAAGGTTACTATAGAAAGTAATCGAAAAAGGGTAAGGGCAGAGGCGAAGGAGATTCTTACAGATCATGATAACATCACTCTGATTGTGACTGATTAGTCTGAGCCCCACTTGGACTTACCACTTCTTCGGATGTTCTTCAAGGCCTCCCTTCTCTGGCACGGGATCGTCTATTCCTTTTTCTCTATTCCCCTCTATGCCATTGCATAGTATCTATACATTTAGCAATAAATAAATGAGACAGAGTTAAATGCGTGGATATCGGCACAGGATGAGAATAGGGAAAGAGGAACAGACGATCTCCTCCCCCCTTCTCCGGCCTAGACAACCCCACATGCACGAAATGGCTGGATCAACGAAGATATGAGATTGGGAAATAAGAATAATTTTGAGATCCTTATAGACTATCGATGCCCTGCCCAAGAGAAGGTGAGCTATGGATCACTCAGTTGACTGGTTATGACGAGACTTGAGGGCGAATGGTGGGGGAACAGAAAATCGAGCAGATTAGCTACTAGAAATAGAAAGCACTAAAGATGACATAGGCAAAAAGGAAACCGACAACAGAAAGAAGAGCACTAGAGATAGCCAAGAACATTAAGATAACAACCAAAAGAGAAAACAACAATTGAAATAGTTGAATGGAAGCGACGTCAGAATCAAGAGCAAAGAATAATCTTCAACAGCAGCCACAATTTCCCAACTTCCCTGAGAATCTTAAGAGATAAGTGGGAGCATTGCGTTTTAAAATCTTTTATTTTATTAATGATATTCACATTTTTAAGCAAACAACATGTCCTCAACATATCTAAACTCTTCCTATAAAAAAAACGGTAGAAAAAGGGTTGAACAAGAAGGATGTGTACGATCGTCTCTCGTTAGGTCTTGATTAATTAAATGATAAAGTATACACATATTCAATACAGTGCTGAAGACTAGTTAATTAAAGAAGTCTAGGTCCATGATAATAATCTGTCAAGTGACCATCAGCAAAATTCAATTCCGTACTTTTCCACCAACTGCTCCACACACTCAATACAAACTACATAGACAACACCATTTATAAAGGTTAAATACAGAAGGAAATCAATGTCTTTCAAGGGACTTGACCTTTCATATCTACTCCAAAGCCTAGCTTATTAACAACCATTCAGAAAGCATCATTTTAACCAGGAGAGAATGACTAACTACTATATCAATACAGAAAGTGAACACCTAATCCTACAACTTCCGGTTAGTCTGGGGGGATGGAAACATGATACATATAGCTGTAAAGGTTCTTCACATATAGACATCATTTTAATAGCCCAAGGCCATCGGTCCTCACATGTCCATGTCATCAAATATTTCTCCATTCTCCACACAAGTTGAGAAGTCTGTAAGAAATCCTTCGGTGACCAAGTTACTGCCACAAACAGCGATCATGAACAACACGCGTGATTGAACATTTGAAAGAGAGCTCGAGTGAAAAACAAACACAAATCAGGATAAACCCAAGTTGACTAACCTTAGACAGCAGAGGCGGAAACTCACAACACGTTTTAGTTTCCTATTGTAGAAAAAGAAATTGAAAGACCAGCTGGAAACAATAAGATATACCTAGTCAAAACTCTTTTTGAACTGTTGCAATTTTTAACTTCATCAGTTATAGCAACTTGCAGAAATCATGAGTTTAGTCATGATTAACAATTTAATTATAGTAAAAAAATGATAAGACACTTACATTGCCCCTTTCTCCAGAAATGGGTCTGCATCAAAATCTGGATCATAACTATATATCTCACATTCACCCAGCTTCACAACCTGCATCATGAAATATTTATATGATTGCCTCCTATTACATACTTGACTTTAATTCTTTGTGAAAGCTCACCTCGTCCAGAGCCTTGCACAATGTTTCCAGCAATGAACCACCCCCCTTTTCCTCAACCCATTCCTGCATAAATGAGAAAAGAACAAAAAGTAAGTTCCAGAATGTTATATATTAATAAAGACAATTCTCTTCAACAATGTCAAGGAGAATAAAAACTATGACATCAGATCTGATACACAACAAAAAGGAAAAAGAAAATATATCAAAATAAAGATGAATACAAAAACAATCAAACTTCACTACAAAAAGCATGAGGTGCATGCTGTGAAAAATGATAAAAGAAGGTAGTCAAAATGTATAGTAACAAATAAAATCAGAAATTAGATAGCCGATGAACGAGAGGGAGAGAACTTGTCACTACTGAGGGTTTAACCGTTTACTGCAGTAAGCCGAAGTTAACATGCAATGAAGTCGATTTATTCCGGTCACCGTTTTATCAACACTTACTGTGGTAAGTTGCAGTTAACTCAAAAAGCAGGTGCCAAACTGCGTTCCTTCCTAATCCTTTTTCTTTTTGGATTACAATTCGTTCAATATTAAGTGAAATGAGTGTTCAGATGAAGATGCATGGAATGATAGGCCCCAAATAATCAATAAAGATAATACCTTTGATGCTTCACACATATATGTTTCAAATATCTGCTTAAAGGAATCCCAGCTTTCCTCTGTGAAGAACTGGTGAGCTTTCATAGCACTGAAAAATGAAATATGCAAGGGAGTGTAATGATACAAAGAAATCACCCAGAAAAATTCAATCATGCATCCACAAAATGATCTCCGGATTGAACAACGTCAAATTCTGTTACACGCGTGCATACCACGAATGGGAAGATTATTTGGGAAATGGAGAGAATTGAACTCTCAGCTCTTAGAGCAACAGTTTTGTGAACTGTCTGTCAAACCTTTTGACAACACTTCCACCAATGCAGTTAAGAGGATTATACATTGGGTTGCCATGTCGCCTAACAAGCTGACATTGACATTACCCGTAATCCCCTATAATGTCAGTAATACATTAGTCTACAAGAAATGAGAACAGGTACAATGATACCTGAAGTCATAATCTGGATACATGTGATAGAGTGTAAGAACCAGGTAAATCAACGTCTTCCGGCTGGAAATAAGCATAAAGAAAAAATGTCAAGGAAATACAAGAGAACTAGAATTACCTAAACCCTGTTAGGTAACATTCAGCACCTGGAACTGCTTAATAGGTATTCTGCTGGTGGTGAGGAGTCAGTATCTGAAGATTTCCCAAGATAATCAAGCATCTGAAGTAAAAACAGAGTAGCCATCCACACCCCCCACCATCCCCCCAAAAAAAGTTATATATATATAATGAGAAAAGGAGAAGGAAAATGAAGGTTAATAGGTAAATAAGAAGACCAATAAAGATGAAAAATCAAACATGGTACAGTATTTACAGCAATAAACTTTGCAGAAGAACTGATTAGTTTATACTTAGTAGCACCAAAAAGCACCAACAGGGAAAAAAAAAGGCATTATAATCAAATAAGCAGCAACTAAGCTTTTTCCTTTGGAGCAATTTGATATAAACCAAAAGAAATAAGCATACCATAATGCATATAAAGATACAACCAAGACATGAGATCAATAATGGAAAACATTGGTAGTTCAGTTAACAGCCAATTCATTTAGACCACCAAATGCTTTTACAATTTGAACCAAAAAATCACAACATTCCATCTAAAGTACAAATAAAGCAATAAATCCTTAGCAAATTGTCTGCGTTTGGATTTACCTCATTCTCCAAACTAAGAGAAAGCTTTTTGTCCGTTCCAGTGTGCTTGCCTAGACATGTACAAAGAACAAGATTTCAGTTCTGAAAAACATAGCAAACTACTCTCGACGTCCAAAAAAATGTGGGCAAAACTTAACTTACAAGAGTAAGCTTCCAGACATCCCTTAATTGTACGCTCGCCAATATTCAAATCACTCAAGAAATCATTTAACCTAGAGAAAATTAAAAATGAACGTATATACACAAATCATAAACTTTACCATTCTAATTTAATTAACTAAGATAAGCAGACCTTTCTATAATTAAAGTCTCAATTTGGCAAGCACAATTAAACAATTACCGTTCCAGAGGAGTGTATTCTAAGTACTTCATGATTTACGGCTTTCACAGCAAAATTCTGTTTAGTGGATCTGTAAATTGCAGAGGAATTGAAGTCAACTAATAAATAATTTCACCAACTACAAGCATAAAAGAAGATCAATTAGCGTACCTTGTAGAGGAAATTGATTCCAGGTTTGAGAGAAATTGGCAGCGATGTGGTGGATTAGAAGACAGTTAACAGTTACGGGGAAACGGACCCTAAATTCGAATATTCCGAAGTGAAGAAACAATTTCGAAATTTGAAGATTGGAATTGGGATAAGTTTCGCTAATGGATCGCAAAATTTCCCAGGCCCGGCAGGCCTATAATCTAAACATACATATACTGTGATGTGGCCTACAAACTACAATGGTTTAAAAATCTACGGTTTGCTAACCAAATACTTCTCATTTTTTCTTTATTTCTTTTCTCGATTCCTATATTATGGATTCAACTTTTATTAAGCTCATAGAGATCTAAATAAACATATAGATTTTAATTTTTGAGAATATTTTATTCATCACGTTACACATAATATCTCATAAATTAAATTTCAAATTGGCCACTCCTATCTTATTTCACTTAAATTTGAAATTTTAAAATTTTTTTCCAAATAAACATAATTGTATTAAAATTAAATTCAAATTATTAGTACACTCTAATCACTTTGAAATTTGGGGCACTGCATTATTCAAATTTTGATATAGGATTATAAATATGTATTTACAAAATTAGCATCAATTTATAAATATGAAAAACTAGAACTGTGTGTAGACAATAAATATCTTAACTTGTAGTAATATAATTTCTTTTGAAAAAGTAAAATGTATTAATAAAATGGTCTTTAGACAAAAATACAAGAATCTTATGTTTACTCATATACTATACGCATTTAGGCATGCCTAGACAACCATGACTTAAACCAAAAGTGGCCTCAACCATCTTTAAACTAGTAGAGCTATTATTTGTTAAACAAATTAATTGTGCTCCTGAGTTGAACATATTTTTTGAAACTTAAAAGAAAGTTATATTGATGAATAAGTTTAAAAACCTTGCAACAAATTAGGAGTAAGAATAACATTTAATGCATTTAAGTGCAACTACAACTTTTAAGTAAACCAATATATTCTTTTTAATCATAAACTATTCTATTCTTGCACTATCTTGTTTCCTTCCCCTTTATAGTATCTTCAACTCAATCAGTCGCTTTAAGCTTGCTTTTGAGTCATAAGCTTTTGAAAAAAAAAATCTTATTTGCTTCTGCTTCCCCTTATCCTCTTATGTTCTTAACTTGATTATCATGTTTGCTTTGTCTTGGATCTCTAAGGTTGTTAGGTTATTATGCTCCCTAGACAACATCTTCATATTATGCTTGTTGTAACTTGGATCAATTTAAAATTGGCTATTATATTTTCCCTTATCTTAGACAACGTGTTTACACACATCTTGTTGGATCCCGTTACTGGAGTCCAACTCTTGAACCGTAAAACATGAAACTTGATCATCTTGCCTTGTAGGGTTTATTCCATTTAACCCAATTTAGCTGTCTTTTTTTTTCTTGAACTCTTAACATTTTGAAACCCTTAATAGACATGAATCATACCTTTTTAATCTTCTAACATCTCAAATTTCACTTACGACATCTGCGATGTCGGGCCCATACAAAACATGTCTC
>JANIPN010000003.1:31984434-32006286 GCA_027478595.1 Erythroxylum anguifugum
GACCTCTGCGTGGATACCGTTAGAGACGGTCTACTTTGGTCGTTATGGTTTGACTGTTTATATATACACATGGATCCTGGCTTTCGGGAATGTCCCGGGACAAAATTTTTTGTTTTCCGCACTGTGTTCATGTGATGGACACACCGAGATTTTCCTACAATGAAGGCACAAACTAGGTGAAAGAGTCCAAGATCAGTATTCTTATACATCAGTGTGAGATGTTTAAAATGAAAGAAGATGAGTCTATTGATCAGATGTTTGGACGATTTCAAACTATCGTAAATAGACTTAAAGCTCTTGGGAGAATCTACGATAATCAAGACCATGTCAGGAAGATTCTCATAAGTCTGCCTAAACGATAGAGACCCAAACTCACTGCAGTACAAGAAGCTAAGGATTTGAGTAAATTAAAGCTTAATGAATTGCTTGGTTCTTTGAAGATACACGAAGTAGAACATGATGCAGAAGATAAACCTAGAAGAGACAAATCTATGGCATTAAAGGCTGATCAGGAAAATCACAAGACTCAGAAAAATAGAAGTTCATCGTCAAAAGCATTAAAGATTGAAGAAATCAATAATGATGATACCAATGAATCTGAACAAGATTCAAGTGAAGATGATGATGAATTATCTTTCATTTCAAGAAAGATAAGAAAAATGTGGAAAAAGAAAGCAAAGGGAAATAAAGGGTTTTCTTTTAAGAAAAATATCAAAGACGAAGTCAAGAACGAGAAGACCTCTATTATTTGTTACGAGTGTAACAAATCAGGACACTACAAGTCTGAATGTTCGTTGCTTAGAAGAAAACCGAAGAAAAATAACAAAAATAAGAAGAGCATGATGGCAACTTGGGAAGATTTGGATTTGTCCGAATCTGATTCTGATTCAGAAGCATCAGTACAAGCAAATATATGCTTGGTAGCCAAAAAAAAAGGTGACGAGGAGGTAACTTCTAACTTTAATGAACTTCAAGATACATTTAGAATTGTTAGAAGATTCACATGTTATACTAAAGCAGTATAGATCCTTAAAGAGAAAATTTGTCGAAAACTTGAAGAACACGGAAGTGTTAGAAAAAGAAAATGTCTGCCTTAAGAAACAAGTAGACGATAAAAAGAAAAAAGTAACTATAGATAGATATGAGCAAATTAATCAGTAGAAACAAATGATTAATACTCTTTCAACAGATTTATCAACCTTTACTGAAAGTACAAAAAAAATGAATGACATGATTGGAAGACATAGACACCTTAATGATAAGAGTGGTTTAGGGTTTACTAATAGCAATACTCGTTACAAAAAGAATTTTGTTCCTTATAGAAAGAAATATTACCAGTCTTCTTATGATCATTGTATGAATAATTATAAGACTAACCCCAAAAGACCTAACAAAATCTAGGTACCTAAAAAGAACATAATATCTACTGCAGATCTCCTTCCTTGGAAAAAGCAACCAGCACCAATGGTTTTTGGACAGTGGATGCTCGCGATATATGACGGGAAGAAGGTCTATATTCCTAGATCTTCAAAATAAGAAAGGAGGATCAGTAACTTTTGGAGACAACTAACAGGCAAAATAGTTGGAATCAGCAAAATCGATAAAAGGGCCCAGTAAAGGGGGAAAGTGCATATCAAAATTTGCTATAGCCTCAATCGATGACCAAACTACCTCTGATCAGAATGAAATTTTGGTATGTTGTTCCTGAGTCATGCCTCTTGACATCCAACGGTTAGAATATGATTTGAAGCTCTCTAACTTAGCATTTTATTTCTAATCCTCTTTGTATACAAGTTTGTATTATGTCATATATTGGTAATGATTATTAGATTTTTTTGTGTCAAAGAGAAAAGTGCCCAGAAGAGAGAGAAAGTTTATATCAAAATTTTCTCTAGTCTCGATCGATGACCAAACAACCTCTGATCGAGATGAAATTTTAGTAAGTTGTTCCTGAGTCTTGCCTCTTGACATGCAGCGGTTAGAATCTGCTTTGGAGCTCTCTAGCTTAGTAATTTTTGTCTAGCACTCCTTGTATACGAGTTTGTATTATGTCATATTTGGGTGATGATTATTAGATTTTTTTGTGCCAAAAAGAAAAATGCCCAGACGAGAAAGAAAGTGCGTATCAAAATTTGCTCAAGCCTCGATCAATTACCAAACGACCTCTAATTGGGATAAAATTTTAGTATGTTATTCCTGAGTCTTGCCTCTTGACATCCAACGGTTAGAATCTGATTTGAAGCTCTCTAACTTAGAATTTTATTTCTAGCCCTCTTTGTATATGAGTTTGTATTATGTCATATATTGGTGATGATTATTATATTTGTTGTGCCAAAGAGAAAAGTGCCCAGAAGAGAGAGAAAGTCTATATCAAAATTTGCTCTAGCCTCCATCGATGACCAAACGACCTCTGATCGGGATGAAATTTTAGTATGTTGTTCCCAAGTCTTGCCTTTTGACATCCAATGAATAGAATCTGCTTTAAAGCTCTCTAATTTAGTATTTTCTATCTAGCCCTCCTGATTAGAGGTCGTTTGGTCATCGATCGAGGTTGGAGCAAATTTTTGTTTGCACCTTCTCTCTATTATGGGCACTTTTCTCTTTAGGACAACAAAATCTAATAATCATCACACAAATATCACATAATACAAACTCGTATACAAGGAGGGCTAGACATAAAATACTAAGGTAGAGAGCTCCAAACAAGATTTTAACAATTTGATATTAAGAGGCAAGACTCAGGAACAACATACTAAAATTTCATCCCGATTAGAGGCCGTTTAGTCATTGATCGAGGCTAGAGCAATTTTTGATATGCATTCTCTCTCTTCTGGGCACTTTTCTTTATTGCACAACAAAATATAATAATCATCACCTAAATATAACACAATACAAACCCGTATACAAGGAAGGCTAGACAGAAAATTCTAAGTTAGAGAGCTCCAAATCAGATTCTAACCGTTGGATGTCAAGAGGCAAGACTCATAGTCTTGAGAACATCACCTATTCTAGAACACTCTTGATATGCACTGACATCGACCTTTGAAGAATCCTCAACAAAAGCTTTTCATTACTCTGTTCTCTATTTGCTCACACTCTCAACCTCAGTAACCAAATTTACCTTTTGTAGAAGAAATTTGTGCATTCAATTCATTATCAACTACAGAAACAAATGGAGCCAGCAATGATCTATAGAAGACTTGTTGATTTTGAGTCCTTGAGGAAGGACAACATGGATATTGAACCAGAGATTGTTGCAGCCGGTTAGAGAAACTTCTTTCAAGTTCGTGAGACAGTATATACGAATTAAGTTTATGACTTCTGGAAGAATTTGGAAGTAGTAGACAATGCTCTTGTATCAACAATAGATAGATTGTCGATTATAGTGACAACGAAGATAATCGAGAATGTCACTGAGTGTCCATCTGTTGGAGAGAAGCTCACAAGCAAAGCAAGATGGACGACGCAAGCTAGCGTGAAGGAAAAAGAGATCAATCAACAATTGTATGGAAGCAATGATCCGAAGGAGAAGAAGGCCTCAAGTCTTGTGCCAAAGGCTAGGGTTCTACATTCAATTCTTTTCCATTGTGTTCTACCAAGAACAGGATCAAGGCATCTGGTGACAACCTTAGATAAACAGTGCCTATTCCATCTACTTAATCACCAACCTGTTGATTTGCTATTCCTTATTTTCCACTATATGGTAAAGACGAAGAAAGTCAACCGTATGTAATGTTGCTGACAAAGATATTCAGAGATTCTGGAGTTCTTTTAAAGAGAGGTAACAGAATGAAGCTGAATATCAAGAGCGTTATCAAGTCTGCAACAATTGGTAAAATGGGCTTGAAGAATCTGGAGAAAGAAGAAGCAGATTCCAAAGCAATAGCAAGGATTGAGAGGGAGCGTGCCAAGAAGGGAACTCCCACGAGAAAATCAAAGTCTCAATCCAGCGAGAAAATGTCTGTGATCAGAGACAAGAAATCGTTAGAAGAAGCGACGAATGTTAAGGCGATTTCTCACATAGAAGGAAGTCAGGTGCTGTATATAGAGAAGTGGTCCTTGAAGAGAAAGGGGGAGACACTTCTGTTAGAAATACCAAAGCAAGCGAAAAGGTCTCCCAGAGTACGAACCCTGCGTCAGCAAGAGGAGAAGAAAACCAAAGAGTTGAACCACAGAGAAGACTCTAAGGAAAGAGCACCTCAGGCTACAAGATCCTTAGTCTCAATTCTAAAGGAAGATATAGGCAAACTGGCTCGAAAGACTGAGATTAATAGAAAATTGGAGTTTGAGAAGAAGAAACCACAATCTCAACATACTTCTAAAGTGATTGAACAAGGAAACAAAAAGCAGAAAATCAGTCAGAGGAAGAGCAGTCCCACTACTACTCAGAAAAAGAAGACAGTAGAACGCAGTTCAGAACAGGTCAAGAACTCTCAGCCTCTGTGAAAAGAGGATTTGAGAATCAAGGTTATTGAGAAACTTCAACCTGTAAGGAGTAGCACTTTAATAATCATCAAAGAAACTCCAATTAGGTCAGTCAAGGCACAGTTACAACCAATCTTGGTGAATAGTAGTACGATGCACCTGTTAAATGACCATGAGATAAGTATGTATGGTTTTCTGAGGGATCAAGGAATAAAACCATACCCCAAGCAGATGTCAAAGGAAAAGTATACTATGTTTCCAATCACACCGAGGACTGTGATCAAGGTTGTGCCTGACTTTCAACTAAGGCATTACATTGTTCGCAATGATGATAAGGGGAAGAAGAAATTGTATCCTGAAGGGTTATCAAATGATTTGTCAGATGATCAGATTGAAGCTGAAGTAAGGGACATAGATGAGGCGTGCTATGCAGCCCAGATGAAGGCAACTTATGTTACCCACTACATTTCGAAAGCTTCAGGAAGCAACTATAGTCGGCGTACCACTGAAGACTCTTCTCAAGTAATTGGAAGAATTACAGAAGGTCAGTACAGATCCGTTAGGATTGGAGATATCAGCTACTCAATCGAGACTCTTGTGCACCTGATTATGCACATTAGGCCGTTAAGTACTGTGTCTTCACTCGGATATATTCTACACCTATTTGGAAGAAAAGTTCCACGTCTAACCAACCTTGATGATTTAAATCTCCCGGAGCCAAACCTATCTGTCCAACCTCCTGCCCTTATAATCAGTGAAGCGTTTGTTCTGTCTTCAGACGCATATAGCACCACTATTGCCTGTGAAGAAGAACAACAGAAGGATGATGATCGGCCTGCTTCAATAAGTGACTTACGAGAGGAAGTGGCTCAAATACCACAAGACCTCAAGTCACTCCGTACAGAAATGAAGGACATGTTTTTAGAAATACTGAAGCATCTACGGTCGTAATTCTTTTTGATTAATAACAAAGAGGGGGAGATAGGAGAAAAAGAGAAAGAAAGAAATGACAAAGATAGGGGGAAGAAGAGAAGAGAAGAAGAGGAAGGAAGAGAAGAAGAAGACAACAAAAGAAGCGTTTGCTAATAAATTTTCAAGTGTATATAGTAGTATACTGTATACCATATTATGAATAATACTTTCTTTCTTACCATGATTATTTGTTATCATAAAAAATGGGGACATTGTTAAGTCAAAATGACTTTACGTTTAATGATTTTGATGAAAGCCAAATAATCAGACGGAAGCGAAAAGAAAGTGAGACAGAAGAATAATAAGACGGAAGCAAATCAAAAGTGAGACGGAAGTGCAAAGACAAAAGTGAGACGGACGAAGATAGAAAGTGAGACGGAAGCGCAAAGACAAAGTGAGACGGAAGCGCAAAGACAAAAGTGAGATGGAAGCAGATAGAAAGTGAGACGGAAGCGCAGAGCTAAAAATGAGACGGAAGAACCGATACCACGTCAGATGACTAATCAGCTTGAGTTAGTTAGAGAACTCAACTGAATAACTGATTCTTCAAAGATCAAGAAACAAGAAGAAAAAAGCAGTTATCAAGAAGCGGATGAAGACGAAGGCTATAAATACGAGTCGGAGTCGAAGACTGCAAAAAAGTTAGAGATTTTTGAAAAAGAGTTAGTGAGATTCAAAAAGCTAGAAATTGCATTGTGCTAAACGTAGAGCTATCCTTATCTGTAACAAAAGCTCGAAACATCTTTCAGTTGAAAGAAGAAAAGTAGATAGCCTGAAGAGGCTAAGTGTGAAAGAATACTTGTTGTAAGAGACCTGAAGAGGCTCAGAGTCAAAGAATACTTGTAACTTTGCAAAGTATAGTGAAATCTCATAAAGATCTCTGAGGACTGGACGTAGCCCACGGTTTGAGGTGAACTAGTATAAATCTACTGTGTCAACACTCTCTCTCAACTCCCAACTCTAAACTATTAATTTTTAATCTTACTATTTTCATATGAGAATTTAGAAAATATTTTACAATATTGATTTTCAATAGTTTTGAGAAAAGAACAAGTTTTAAAGAAATTCTGAAAAAGGGGGATCATCAAAAAAAAGAATACATAATTCAACCCTCCTTCTTATGCATTTGTATATCGAGTATTAATTCTATATTAACATGTGATTCACTTTAGATCAATCAAATGTTACTGATGTAACAATTCAATTCAACTCTTAAACTTGTCATAAGCTAATTAAGTCTGACCCAAATTGATAATTTAAGGTAATTAAAACAATTTATTTATTTAAGTCGAATTTAATTAATTCGAATAATGTTTAAGAGATGAGTTAAATTATCATCAATAACATTTGATTGGTTTACATGTTATATTCATATCACATATATTTCATCATTATTTTTAATAAAAGATCAAGAGAATGGATTTTTATTAAAAAAAATTGAAAATTTTAAAGATTATGAAGTTTTTTAATTAATAAAAATAGAAAAACCACATGCTTTTTTACCCTACTTTCTAATAGATAACATTTGAAATTTTAGAATATTTTGAAAAAATGTTATAAGTTATTTAAAATATTTAATGAGACCTTAAGATAATAATTTGTAATATGATTTAAAACTAGAACAATTCATAGATACAGTCTTTATACTACCTTTATTAATCAAAGAAAAGCAGTGTTCTCTAAATTATCATTTTCATAACTTTTAACTAATTTTATGTATGTAAAAAAAAGGGTGATATTTAATGTGTGGCATTAGTTATTTTGCAATATTTAGCACGATCTCATATTAAACGTAATAGATATTTTTTGAATAAAATTTGACATTATAGTATTTTTAAAATAATGTAAAAGCATTCATAAATGTATCCATTAAAAATAAACTTGAAGTCCACGTAAAAAATCACTTTTAATATCATGCGCCCGCCCTAAAATTAACTTGGAGAAATCTTTACTTCCCATTTCTGAATCTAATAAAATAGATGGCTCCCATTGCGCTTAAACTGAGTGAATAAATAGGCAGAAGATAATCAAAATATATACTAATACCATTGAATGGATGTAAATGGTATGAGATCTGGCACAAGATACGATGGTGAAGTAATTTAGAGAGGAAGGACAATTGGGTCCAGTGATTGGGAATATGCGGATGCGGGGAATTGGAATTAGAGCAAGTTCCAGGCCTTTATTTTGTCTTCTACTTTGTTTGCCATTTGCAAATTTGTAATACTGAAAATGACTTGGGGAAAGCTACGCATTTATTCCATTCACAACTAGTAGACAAAGAAGGCAAAGTACATTTAGCAGAGAAGAATCCGCCAAGCCAAAGTCGAGAAATGTGAGGTGAGAGCTTAGGTTACGATATTAAATTATGATAGAGTTTACATTTTGACTTTTTCAGATATAAAAGTTTGCTATTACGCGTGAAGCATGGCATATCACTTTTGTAATCAGCTTTGGGAATAGGTTTGTAATCAGCATTGGGAATAGGTTTGTAAATATTTGAAGCATTTTATGAGTCATCATCTACAAATCACTATTTATTGAATTTCATAACTGATATCAAAGTTACTTGAATCACTCCATAACATAATCACCATTCATCAAACTTAATCCATGAATTTTTATTTTTTTTAACTTCATTCCTCACTCTGCACTAATAATTAGTTTTAAGGAGATAAATTGAATAATAGCTCAATGAAGTCATATACAATTAGGAACATCAACTTTCAAATGAAAATCTTAAGACAATAATTTTATATATTAACCCATTTCATCTTTATATTGTTAATGAATATATAAAACCAATTAATTTGACCTCACGCAATAACTTAAGCTATTGTGGTGAAACGGTCACTTAACATAGTATCAGAGCCTTTATGACCAAGTGGTCGTGAGTTCAAATTCTACCACCCAATATATAAAACCAATTAAGTTGACCTCACATAACAACTTAAGCTATTGTGGTGAAACGGTCACTTAACATATGTCTCTTTTAAAAATTTTACTTTTAAATTTCTAATATTTACATACTGCTTACAGATAAATCCATCACGCTACACTATCTTCTTCAACACATAACTAAATTATTTTCAAATAACTTCTTCCAATAAATCCATCCACACTGCATTATCTTCCTTAACCCATAACTAAATTATTTCAAATAACTTCTTCTAATTCCTCTAAATTGTGCGGACATAGTCTTCTTCTTTTTTAAGTGCTAACTTGATATATTATACTATAAGAAGGACTATTTAAATAATTATTATATTTAGTCTTCATTTTTAAGTGCTGCGAGAGTATGTCTAAGGAACTGGAGAGGGGGAGGGGGCACTATAAGGGATGTTGAATACTCCACTTATCTAAGGAACTGGAGAGGGGGAGAGGGCCGGGCACTATAAGGGATGTTGAATACTCGACTTATAGTGAGAGGGAGGCGTGAACAAATTAAATACCAAAGGGGAGAAGGGAAATCTAGAAGAAGATGAGATGAGATGAATACATAATATTACGACTCTCGAACTGATTCTTGGAAGCTCTTGGTACTTGGTAGAAAGGCATGAAAGAAGATGAAATGAGTGTGGGAAGAAACAGTAACAAAGAAAATTCTATGATAAATCAACTTTCTCTTTTGATTATACACGTGTTCAGATTTCAAAGAATTATCTTTAATTAATTGGTTGTAAGAATTTATGATTCTGCCCCAACTATGAGATTGTTATGTAAATTGCAAATAGTTATTCCAAAACTGATAAATCCAAAAATAATAACAGAATAATTGATATATCATTTAAACACTTAATTTTTAATCATTTTTAATGTAATTACGTTACAAATGCTATATTATTGTCTAATACAAAGGCTATATAATTGTCTAACTTTCAAAAAAATCACAAATCATTAAAGATGTTTAATTTAGAATTGTTGATTAATTTATTTTTTTTTGTTATGAAATAATAAGAATATTTTATTCTCTTCTTTTATACATTTAAAGATCATAAAATTACGTCAAAAGTTCAAACTTATTGTTTAGGATAATTTAAGAATGTGTTAAAGAGAGATACTTAAACTTTAAAGAAGTATATTTAAAGAAGACACTAAGATAGTTATTAATTAGTAATTTAGTATAGATAAGTAATTTTGTTCATGATAATTTAAGATTGTGTTAAATAGTGATATTTAAACTTTAAAGAAGTATATCCAAAGAAGGACACTAAAATATTATTAATTAGTAATTGAGTATTGATCAATTAAGTTTTAAAGACATATGTTTAGAAAAGAGCACTGAAATTTAATCACGCTTCAACTTTGAGTGATTTTTATATTTATTCAATCTTCAAAAAGATTTCAATTTCTATTTTCTATTCGAATTGATTTTTTAATGTTTTCAGTTCTTTTTCAACATCTTTTCTGTTTCTTCTATATATACTTTGAATCATTGTGTCAAGATCACAAGTTAATTCTCCTTTTTATTGTTATTTCTGTTGTTGGTTGTGGTGATTGAAGTCAAATATCATATTAGATATAAAAGACATAAGAATCAAGAAGCCAAAGTTAAAGAGTATTTTCATTTTTAGACTTTTATCTTTTCTGTTTTCATTTCATTTTCCTCTTTGGTTCGTTATTTTGTGACTTATTTTTGTTTTAATTATTATTGTGAATTGTTTTGTATAAAACTAACAATTATTTTTCTCACATTTTCAAGTTAAAGTTATAATGGAGAATATAGAATCATTAGAAAGAGATTCGATGAATATAGTATCCTTTACTTCTAGTAATTTTGATCCATCATGAAATTTTTTTTCTTCTTCTCAAGCATCTGATGGGAATATCATGCATGTGTTAAGGATAATATAGCTTTTTGTAAAAAAGTACCATTCGATGTGCATGAGATGATTGGAAAGTACTTACAACAACAAGTAAAAAGGAAAATAAAGAGGCCCATAATATATCTTTTGGAGATGATAAAGGACCACAAATATTAGATAAATGAAAAAGGAAAAAAAGGAAAGCTACTATTGATATAGATTCTTATTTTCCTCTAAGAACTACACCTAGTTCTCAATCTAGTTTAAAAAGTGTTTTAGTTAATAAGGATGTTATATTGTGATGTAAAAGAGCATGGGCTAGATGGTTCTATCATTCATATATTCCTTTAAATATTTTAAGTTCACCATATTTTCAAGAAGCAATAGATGCTACAACAACAATAGATCCAGGATTTAAGGTACCTTCTTATTATGAGATGCATGCGCCTTTGCTTCAAAATTTAAAAAAGGAATGTCAATTGATTATAGATACATATAAGTTTGGTTGGAAATCAACAAAAGACATTATTATGGAAAATGAGTGGACTGATCAATGACAAAGAACCTTGATTAATTTCTTAGTTTATTGTAATATTGGAATAACTTTTATCAAGTTCGTTGATGCTTTTGATATGATAAAAAGTGCTAATGCTTTGTTTGAATTATTTTATAAAATGTCGAATAGGTTAAACCAAAGAATGTTGTGCATTTTGTTACAAATAATATGTAGCCAATTATATATCAGTTGGGTACTTATTACAATCAAAATATGGGCACATTTATTGGTCTTCATGTGTTACTCATTGTATTTGTGTATAATCATATCACATTTTTGTCACAGTTAAGAAAGCAAGAAGATTGGGTTGAGATTGAGCTTCTTGTTGCTACCGAGTTTGCAACAACATTTATTACTTTGAAAAGTATTTAGAAACATAAGCAACTACGTCAAAATTTAGTGAAAAGTAAACATTTTTCAAGTTATAAGTTATCAAATAGTGAAAAAGGAAAAGAAGTTTGTGCTATTATTCTAGATAATAAATTTTAAAATGCTTGTTTTATCATTGTGAAGATTGTGGCTCCGCTTATAAAGTTGTTAAGGATTGTTGACACAGATGAGAAGCCATCTTTAGGGTATATATATGATGATATGTATAGAGCTCACAAAAAATTATAAATCTTTTTAATGGGAAGGAGGAACTGTACAAGCCTTATATAGATATTATTGACCGGCAATGAGATAAGCATCTTACTCAAAGGATCCACTTAGCAACTTATTTTCTTAATCCTTATTGCCTATATAGAGGAGACACCTGTACAAATAATATAATGGGCGAACCGTTTAATATGATTGAATGCAAAGGTATTTTCTCTATTGATGAGCAATCACAAGCGAGAAATGAAATGAAATTATATCGTGAAGATCTAGAGAATTTTGTTAGAACATCAACAAAAAGAGAATTTATGATGAAAAAAATGTAGCCTGATAAGTTTTTATACTTTTAAGTCATTCTTTACTTATTAATTATATATATTTTTATTTTTCATAACTATTGATTTAAAATACAGATAAGTGGTGAAGATTATTTGGTGAAAATGTTTCAACATTGAGAAAACTCACTATTAGATTACTCAGTTAAACAGCTTCTGCATCAGGTTGTGAACATATTTAGAGCGTTTTTTAATGTATCTATACAAAGAAATGAAATCGTTTGGAACATCAAAGACTTAATGACCATGTTTACATTACTTATAATTTGAGAATGAAGAATAGATATTTTATACTTTTTGTTTTTATTTCATTAATTTTATTTTTATTATTAACTTTATAATTTTTCTATTATGTGTTCAGAGCATTAGTAAGAGGAGAATGTATGATTTAGTTGATATTGATTGTATTAAATATAATGATTTTTGGTAAAAGAAGAATAACTATCGCCTGATCTTAATTATAATGAACTTTTGACGATGATGAGGTACAACCTCTTTCAGAAATACAATTTTGTTTTTATTGTTATTTTAAGTTTTATATTAGCTTTAAATTTATTTATTATTATTTAATTATATAATAATATACATTGATATATTTTTATTTCAATAAAGTATTTTATTCTTATTTACTCTTATAATTTTTACTTTTTATTTATTATAGACCAATTTTATAACAATTAAACACCAATTAAACTTTTAAACTTTAAACATTTCCTTTAATAGATTCAATAACCATTCTAATTTTTAAAACATTGATCCGTAAACTAAAATAGTCACCAAATGACCAAATGCAAAAAGCTTATAGCCACAGGAAATTTTGTAAATTTTAACACATAAGATACTGTCTAAGTAAGATAAAAAGAAATCCTTTTAGACTTCCCTTTCCTAATCAGATGGGACCTTCTCAGTAGTCAGTCCTCACTCGCACAGGACCACTACCGTCACAGCATTCTCTTGTATAAATTCCTCGAACGCAAATCCTGTCTTCTCCCACAGATATCCCTTCCTCTCTGCTGACACCAATCCTATCTTCTCTATCAAAGCAACAAAGCAAAACAAAACATGGCAACATCATGTCCTACATTTATTGGATCAGACAACCTCTCCAGTGATGCTCCTTCTGTATCCTCTTCCGTTGTACTCACCCAAGACGACCTCAAGAAAATCGCCGCGTTTAAAGCCGTAGAGTTCGTCCAGTCTGGCATGGTCGTCGGCCTCGGCACCGGCTCCACGGCCAAGCACGCCGTCGACCGCATCGCCCATCTCCTCCACCAAGGAAAATTGAAGAACATTATCGGCATACCCACCTCCAAAAAGACACACCAACAAGCTGTCTCTCTTGGCATACCCTTGTCCGACCTCGACTCCCACCCCACCGTTGACCTCTCCATCGACGGGGCGGACGAGGTTGACCCTGATTTCAATCTCGTCAAAGGCCGAGGTGGGTCATTACTCCGAGAGAAAATGATCGAGAGTGCCAGTAAAAAGTTTATCGTTATTGTTGACGAGACCAAGTTGGTGAAGCATGTTGGTGCTAACGGTGCGATGCCTGTGGAAGTTGTTACCTTTTGTTGGAAGTTCACCCGAGAAAGGTTGCAGAAGTTGTTTGATTACGCTGGTTGTGAGGCAAAGTTGAGGTCTACTAGCGTTGGTGGTGGTGAGAAAGGTGAGGCTTTTGTTACCGATAATGGGAACTATATTGTGGACTTGTTTTTTAAGAGGGATATCGGAGACCTGAAAGCGGCTGGTGATGCAATTTTGAGGCTCGCTGGGGTTGTTGAGCATGGGATGTTTATTGATATGGCTACCACTGTCGTTGTTGCCGGTGAGCATGGCGTGAGATTGATGCCAGATGAGAAGTAGTTGATTGAGGCGCCTTTCAACTTTTAACAAATTTGGAGAATTTTCGTATTTTGTTGTAACAGTAATTGTACTTATGGCATCGATGCCAGATGAGCAGTTGATGGAGGTGGGCTTCAACTTTCAACTAATTTGGAGACTTTTCATATTTTGTTGTAACAGTAGTTATAGTTTGGCCTTTTCCTCAGAATTCAGGAAAGGAAAACAGGAGTTTATTCAGGAAAGGAATTAAGGAGAATAGGAGTTTACTAGGATTTTGTGGGGTAGAAGGCGGAATGACGCGTAACTTGATGTATTAACTCAGCTGTCTGTCTCCTGTCCTTTCCAAGATATGCTTTCCATTTTTTATTGGGTTATTTATTAGTTAAACTCGGTTTTTTGATATAACTAATGTTTCGATTTGACTTCATTTGGAAGACTCGTGTCTCGCAAAAACTTATGCTGTGTCGTGTGGGCTTGTTATCAACTGTGCATAACTGCGGTCCAAAGTTGTCTTCGGAATGCGTGCTCCCTCCTGAATCATGTGGTTAGAAATGGAGGAATTTATCGGTTCACTCATTCAGCAAGAATTTGTAATGGTTGGGTCCTCAATATTCGATTGCATTATTCTGGTTCATGGTCTAGGATAGGAGTCTAGCTATCTGTCACTGGAGCGGACGGCAATCTTTGTCAGGATCTGTCAAAATTTTACCACCAAAAACTTTAATTTAATTAATGAAATCGAGGCTCAGATGACATACCCTAAGCTTCCAATGGAATATCGTGGGTACGGACTGATAATTTTATATCAGGAATGAAACCTTCGGATGGAAATCTGGGACCCTTATCCTGAGAAAACCTTTGCAAAAGTGCAGAAGATTTCTGATATATGGGCATAAATCACTTTGTTAAGGGATTCATGCAGAACAGCAGAAGATTTCTGATGGGCATAAATCACTTTGCTTAAGGGATTCATTCCCTCTAAACGTTATTAAGTAGAGTCTTTCCGAAACAATATGAGTTGGTTCAATCTGGATAAGCACGGGCTTGTCGTTTGTTGAATAGAATTATGTGCAACTGCATTTGCGTTAATACCAGATGGTTTCCAAACGGTAAGAAGAAGTCACGTTTTTCCTGATGGCATTGGAAGAGATAGAATGGTCTACGGAATTGCTTCAATAAACTATAGAATAATTTGGAGAAATTGAATGTATCTTTATTCATGAATCACTTCTGTTTATGTACATGTATATTAGTATATTTGAATACAAAACATCTTATCTAATCTCCTATCTTATCTAATCTCCTATGTATATCGGACGATGATCTGTTTGTATTTTAAACTTGTGCTCTAATCTTCATTTAGGTTGGACTTGGGCTGATGGGCTTGCGACATAACCCGTTTGTGACATATCCGTATTACCGCCCCTCAAGTTGGTATTCGGTGACAAATACCTAACTTGTGTTTTTGTCTGAAAAACGGCTGTCGGGAGAGAGGCTTGGTGAGACAATCGACTGTTTGATCTGCAGCGGAGACGTGGGAGACACGGATGGCACCTGATTGAACCAGATCCCTAATGAAGTGGAAGTCAATGGCAACATGTTTCATCCTGGAGTGACAGATCGGGTTGGAGCTCAGTTGGGTGGCGCCGATGTTGTCACAATAGATCACTGGTGTGTGTGGTAGTCCGATTCGAAGTTCAGTAAGGAGATGACGGATCCAGGTGATCTCAACAACGGTATTGGCGACGGCTTTGTACTCGGCCTCAGTGGATGACCTAGCTACCGATCGTTGCTTCTTGGAGCTCCAAGACACCGTGTTTTGTCCGAGGAAGATAATAAAGGCACTAGTGGAGTGATAGGTGTCCTTGTCTCCTCCCCAATCAGCGTCAGAAATGGCATGAAGATTCAAATTGGAGGTACGGAAAAATTGGATGCCCTCATCAATGGTGCTAGCGAGATACCGAAGCAGACGTTTTACTGCTAGCCAGTGCTCAGTGGTGGGACAGTGAGTAAACTGAGACAGTTTATTCACGGCAAAGGCGATGTTTGGTTTGGTTAGTAACAGGTACTGTAGACTTCCTATAATCTTGCGATATTCACTTGCATCTGTCAATTTGGTGCCCGAGTATAGTGTCAGAGTCGTATGACTCGCCATAGGGTTAAGCACAGATTTTGCTTCATGCATCTTAGTTTCATAAAGAAGATTAGTGATGTATTTTCTCTGAGACAGTAGTAGTCCTTGATTGTTCCGAAGAACCTCAATGCCAAGGAAATAGGATAGAGCCCCCAAATCCTTAATAGAAAACTTCTAAGCTAACAGGCTGATATAGTGATTAATTAGGGCTGCATTATTACCTGTCACAATGATATCATCAACATAGACCATAAAGATAGTGATACTGTGGGATGTGTGATGAAGAAATAGGGAAGTGTCCGAGTGTGAATTGGTGAAGCCGGACTGAATCAGAAACTATTTGAGGGCTTGATACCATGCCCTAGGGGCCTGTTTAAGGCCATAGATAGCCTTCTTCAGTTGACAGACATAATTTGGTTTGTCCAGATCAATGAAGCCTTTGGGCTGTGCCATGAAAACTGTGTCTATTAAAGGACCTTGTAGGAATGCATTGTTCACATCTAGTTGTCGTAAATCCCATCCATTTGTGATAGCTATGCTGAGAATGAGTCTAATGGTAGTTGGTTTGACAACAGGGCTGAAGGTTTCGGCATAGTCAACACTAGGACGTTGATGAAATCCTTTGGCAACGAGACGGGCTTTGTACTTCTCAATGGACCCATCCGAGTGGCACTTAATTCTGAAAATCCATTTGCAACCTACAAGATTTTGCGAGGCCTCAGCTGGGACCAGCTCCCAGGTGTCATTCTTGACTAAGGCATTGAATTCCTCTTAGCAAGCTTGGCGCCAATGGCAATGCTTTAGAGCCTGCGAAATACAGGTAGGTTCAAAGTCCTTATTTTCATGTAATTGAGCTGTGAGACTTAGCTTCTGAATAGGTTTGCGGATATTGTTCTTTCCTCGAGTGATTTTGGGATGACTTGGTACTGAGGGAAGAGGATGCACATGTTTTGTCTCAGTAGCTTCCCTTGAAGAGGAACTAACAGCAGGAATTTCCATATTCTCAGGGGTAGCACTAAGCAAAGGAGAGGAGTCTGTAGATGGAGAAGTGGCAGGTTGGGAAACATGTAAAATGGGTGGAATCCAAGTAGCAGAATGATCAGGAGAGGGTGGTTCTGCAGACCGTGAAGGAGTGGCAAATGGAAAGGCTGATTCAACAAATTTGACATGCCTAGAGGTGTAGATTCGAGATGTGGCAGGATCAAGGCAGTGATAGGCACTTTGTGAAGGTGAGTACCATATAAATACACAAGGTTTGGATTTGAGATCTAATTTGGTAGATGTGTAGGGTTTTAACCACGGATAGCACAAACAACCAAAAATTCTAAGTTTAGAATAGTTAGGGTGTGTGCGAAATAAACAGTAATAGGGAGTAGACATTTGTAATGTGGCTGTAGGCATACGGTTAATTAGATAAACTGTGGTGGAAAAAGCTTGTGGCCAGTAGGATAAAGGCATTGAGGCATGTTTTAGTAGAGTAAGGCTAGTTTCAACAATATGTAAATGTTTCCTTTCTGCAAGACCATTATGTTCAGGTGTGTGAGTTGGTGTGGTTCTGAATGAAATACCATGGTGGGATAGAAAATCTGATAGAGCAATGTACTCTCCCCTATTATCAGTGTATAATGTTTTAATAGAGGTGTCAAATTTTTTTTCAACAATTGCTTTGAACCTGACAAAGACAACATGGACATCAGATTTTCTTTGTAAGTGATAGATCCATGTGCATTTAGTGAAATGGTCAATAAAAATGACATAGTATTTGCAATTGTCATGAGAATAGATTGGAGCAGTCCATACATCCGAAAAGATGACATCCAATGGCTTGTGAGACATAAGAGTAGATTTGGAAAAAGGTAATTTGTGACTTTTATTTGTTAAACATGCATTACAATGAGTACTAGATGAAGTAGAAGAGAAGTTGAAATGAGAACTAAGCTTAGATAAAATGTGAGTAACAATGGGTTTTGCAGGATGTCCTAGACTAGAGTGCCAATCAGGGAAGGTGACAGAAGTGGTGGAGAAGGCAATCTTTGGTGATGAAGTGGCTGGCCATGCATATAGTCCATTCTTAGGTGCACCCGTGAGAAGAGGAGTTACTGTTGTCAGATCCTTCACAAGAAAAACAAAAGGTGAGAACTGAACAGAAACGTTGTTGGAAACATAAAATTGGTAAACTGAAATTAAATTTTGTTTCATGTTAGGCACACATAAAACTCTATCCAATTTGAATGTTCTGTTAGCTGCTTGTAATGTACCACTGCCTTTATGACTTATTGGAAGCCCTGAACCATCTCCAATTATAATATCTTCATTATCTATATAGGGAGTATGAAGAGCAAGGTTCTGCAAGTCAGTAGTCACATGATGAGAAGCTCCAGAGTCGAGAATCCACTGATCTTGATTGGAGGCAGCAGCAAAGTTGGCTTTTGGCAAAGGAAAAGAAGAACCTGCAGAAACAATGCGAAATGACGGACAGCGCTGGGCACTGTGACCCTGGACTCCACAGATTTGACATTTTCCCAGGTATGGCCGTGGTTGATGTTGAGAATTGGACTGAGATCCATTGTTGGTGCTAGGATAGGAGTTGTAAGATTGTTGCTGTCCATAGGAAGGTCGAAAATTGGTCTGGTGATTGGGCTGAAAGTGATGAGTGGGCTGAAAGTGATGAGAATTATTGTGATACTGCTGATGGCGCCATCTATTCCCTTCCTGATTTTGTTGAGTTGAGTAATTCTTCTTACCTCCTGATTTAGTGGTATAATTTGCTGTGACGGGAAAATGATGAGTGCCAGGGGAAGGGAGATCTGCTTCAGCAGTGATGAGTTTCTCATGTAACTCATCAAATGAAATGGGAATATCTTGAGCATTGATGGTGCGAACCACTTCACTGTACTCTTCACCTAGTCCATCAAGTACTTTATCTGTGATATCTTCGGGATCCATTGGAGCATTCAGAAAACTGAGTTCATCAGTTTTAGTTTTGATGGCCTGCATATATTCAGTGATGGACATATGTCCTTTGGTAAGTTTTTTGAGCTGAGTTTTAACTTGTATTTGTTTACCTCTGGATGCATGTGCGTAGGTCTTGGCTAAAATGTCCCAAGCCTCTTTAGAAGTGTTGGCAGTTGCAATGAATGGAATGATGGTTGGTGAGAGAGCACCAATGATAGCGTTCAGAATCAGTTGATCTTAACAGATTCAAAAATGATAATTTGGGTTGGGGGTAGAGGTGTCATTGGTGGTGATGGTTGTTGGAGGGTAGCTCTTGGTACCATCAATAAAGCCTTGCAGATCATAGCCTATAAAGAGACTGTTGAATTGCAATCTCCAGACAAGATAGTTGGTTAAAGTGAGTTTCAAAGGAGCTTATGCAGCTGGATTAATGGTGATAATCTGGGGTGTTTCATCAGAAACTGGATTGATGATGGAGGCCATTAGGATCGAAAACAAAATTGACACTAGTCGAAAAGCTTTGATACCATATAAACTATAAAATGATTTGGAGAAATTGAATGTATCTTTATTCATGAATCACTTCTGTTTATATACATATATATTAGTATATTTGAATACAAAACAACATCTTATCTAATCTCCTATCTTCTCTAATCTCCTATGTATATAGAATGATGATCTATTTGTATTTTAAACTTATGCTCTAATCTTCATTTAGGTTGGACTTGGGTTGATGGGCTTGCGACATAACCCGTTTGTGACATATCCGTATTAGCTTCCTCTAAGGAATGAGGAGCACTTGATGTGGAATACTTTAGCTATTCTAAAGATTATAAGAACTCTTGAATTCCAGAAATTGTTGTATTTGATATACACGTTGATAAATGTGCAAGGATTCTCAAATGTAATAATGCAGTTGTCCATTTCTGGCTCATTTTTTGATCGTTTCAATATTGACATTGCTCATTTTATAATCTATGAGTTTCTCCGGTCCTTTCTTCATCTAACATACGACATTATTGGTGGTCCTATACTTTATTGTTCATATCTTAGTTGGGTCGCCCCAATGCTTTCCTCCCCTATTTGCTCCACTTTAAAAACCTGTTCTAGTATCTTGGGAAGCATTTGGCCTTTCTTCAATGGAAAAAGCTGGTTATGTGTGGCTGGGTCTCACTATAATAAAAATCATTAAAATATTTATATTTTTAAAATAAAATTGTAATATTTTTTTGTTACAGTTGGGGTTCGCTGACTATAGTCATGACCAACGAGCCACCACATCGACTCCTTCTTCTGCCAGTTGACAAAATTGCAAATTATATATTAATTGCTAGGATGTCCCAAAGATTGTTAGAATGTGAAGTATCTAACAAGCAAAAGTAGATGATTCACATTAGGGTTATATATGGTGCGACTTAATTTGAATTTGAAAATCTCCACAAATCGTACCAAATATTGAACATTTTAAGTTTTGATTCTTAAAAATTATATTGAAAACTTTTATTTTATGAAAATTCAATAAAATAAGTTCTTTTTGTACAATAAAGACTATGTTTAAAGTTTATCCTAATGAATTGTTTAACTTATTTAAATATAAATTGTTAAAACTTAAATAAATAATATTTTTATTATCTAGATAATCTTATCTATACAATTAATTTTGTTTTACTAAGAGTCAATGTTTTAAAAACTAGACCAGAATTTAAACTGATATGACAAGAGGTTTAAGGATTAAAAGGTTCAACTGATATTAGACCATCATAAAATTGGTTAAAATTAAATACAATTTAAATTTTTTAAATATGATTGAAGAAGCATGTCCTTAATTTAAAGTTTAATTAAAAATAGTGACTATTAAAAATGATTTGGGATTCCTATTTACCTTGAAGAATGATTGAAAGGGAGGTTTCTTTTTCCAAATGAAAAATTATACAAAGGTATCCTTCGCCTTAAAAATAGAACTATAGTAGAAATTTAGGGTGTATCTTTAGAGTGGACATATGCAAGTATTGTTTGTCGAACCAATATAAACCAGTTTGTGTTTCTCCTTCCTTTCTCTTTATTTTATTGTTTTCAAATATATAATTAGTTTACTTTTATTTATTTCTTGCATTTATGATAATTTGGAGACTTTTTTTTTGTTAGTGAAATTTATTTAAATCTTGATTTCACTCCCCTTTAGGTGCCATTAGGGAACATTAAAAATGAATTATAGGCATTGTGATATCTAACAAATATCACATAATTATCTATTTAATAAGTTATTGACCCCCATTTAATTTCTACCGCAATATTATTTTAAAGTTTTCATCAATTTTTCAGAAAATATTTACTTCAAAAACTTATCCAACTATACTCAATTATATGAAATCCTATCCTTTTTTTATCCTTACAAATTCCTTTAAATCAAGATCTAAACTTATATCTTCTTTTTTTGATGCAATGTAAATAGTATATCACACAAAATGTTATATACATGGATCTTTGGGGCATACCCCGATCCTTTATATGATCCCAAAACCTAAATCAATTACATCCATCTCCCCAATACATTCAAAGCAATAGTAACCATGTTCTCCAATAGAACTAAAAGAGGCTATATACAAGATTACATGAAGTGCATCAGCCTAAATATATATCATATTCCCAATACAGCTAGTATACGTAAGATTACAACAAGATCCCTCATAAATTCCCCAATATAACCAGGGGGTATGATCAAAAGTACAACCAGCTAGCATCGATAACTAGCCTTAACCGAATGCCCCAACACACCTCCAAAGCAGCAGCCACAACATGCATCATATTCCCCAATACAGCCGAAAGGGGGGTTGTAAACTAAGTTGCTTCAAGATCCCTCGTACAGCCTAAGTGTCACGAGTGTAAGCCAAAGCCAACCTCAATTGCTACCATTTCCTCAATACGTCCCAAGAGAAACTATAAGTAGAAATACACCAAGTACCCCAATACACCCGAAAAAAGGCTAGAAATATAATAATATATTCAGTTTGTCTTTACCTACAATGTAGTAACCAAAATAACCCAAAATAAGCCAAGTATTCCAATACACCCGAAAGGAGACTCAATTGTTGGATCGGGAAAAGAAAACATGCCTTATTTGAAGAAATGGTAGATTTCAAAACTTTTTAAGAAATCATTTTGCAGTGGAAGCAATATATCCAAATCAACATGCTAATCCATACATGATATGGTATAAGGATAATAAAA
>JANIPN010000003.1:32244397-32255894 GCA_027478595.1 Erythroxylum anguifugum
AAACAATAGAACTGTACGTGATCAACAACTTCCTTAGTCCATATCTTCCATAAGCATTAAACGTGGGGTCCGTAACATATTCTTTACTGAATTCTGTTAGCATTTGTCTTAATTTGGAATGAACAAACAATCCACATGGCATAAATTCAACACAGCACTCATTTTCATTAATTTTTACATTTGAGGTCAATTATTGAAATTATTGGATATTTATTGTACGAATTGTATTCATTATGTAATTGCTAAAGAGTTTTTCTTTTTGTAATACTAAAAAAATGCTACTAGTATAATAAAATCATATCATATGATTGAATGACAAATTTTTTGTTGCAAAGGTTGATTTGACCCTGCATTATTCATTTTCTTATTCATTGTAAGTTTGTACAACATGGACCAATGAATAAAAACTTGAAAATTAGAAGTTTCTTCTTGAAAAGAAACGGAAGGAAACAAATAAAATGTGTTGAAATTGAGAGCTGTGAAATTCAGAGAATAGTTAACTAAGGGCTTGATAATAACTGAGGCCCTTTATATAGATATGTGTATACTCAGCCTCTCAATAACAGCATATCCCAAATTTTTTCTACAAATTTGAGTTTTCAGCTAGAAAGTATGATGCTCTCTTCTAAGAGTGATTCTTAGACCCTAAGAGTGATTCCTAAATTCTTACCTTCCATTATTTGTGTTAGTCACTAAATTCCAACAATTTTAACCTACTAGCAACAAAAGCCCTAAATTCTAGCCATATTAAAGTCTGAAATCCTAGCCTAAATTTTCAACAATCAAATCCTAAAAACTTAGTTATACCATATCTAAAATTCCAGCATTCCAAGCCAAAATTAAGACCTAAATTTGATATTCCAGCATCCTAATATCAGCCATAATTCTTAATTTGCTAGTTTTAACTAGTAGTATATACTTTTTCTATTTGTCTTGCATCAATTTGGTATTAGAGCCTTGCTTCACAATGGCGACATGTAGTGCAAGGGTGTATAGAAAAATACTTAGTGACCAAGAGTGAGGTGAAATGGTATTGAGAATTATGAAAAAATTGGACATCAAAGACCTTCGATCACAATGTCATCCAAAAGCCAAATTACATGTATCAACTCCCATAAGGAAGTGTGTTCAATAGTTTTTGGAGAGGTTGGACAGCCTTAACATGCGTTTTGTATAAATGAAAACTCCCACAAGAAAAAATTATGCAAACTAACAACCTACACTTGATGCTAAACATGGAGAAGATGATAATAAGCAGGATGAAGGAATTGATATTGATCAACAGCACCTAATGCAAGGTAAAATCTTTGCTGAATCATATTTTGATTGTGATTCCTCAAATTTAAGAAGTACTACCTTAGAGGAAGTTTCAACACCTCTCCTTCAACTGATCAATTAGAATCTTCAAATCTTCATGTAGAAGGTTTTCAAATGCTTGATAACATGGAGAGTTAAGAAAGATGACCATATATGGAGAATTTGACAGTGGGAGATGACCAAAGCGTTAAAGATAATGAAAAACATAACAAGTGAATTCTTTGGCATAACCTAAAGTTGAAACAACTGAGCAACAAGTTGAAACTCTTAAATAGCAAGCTGGAATGCTTGAACAATAGATTGAAACCCTTGAATAGCAAATCAAAACACATGAATAAAAGGTTGAAATAGCAGGCCATTAGGTTGAAAGAATATGATAGCATGCTAAAATAACAGAATAGGGAGATGAAAAGATTAACTGGCAACTACTTTCAGTTTCGGAGCTTGTTTGCTCAAAACTTGATGATATCCTTGCTATTGTTAATGAAGATTATTGCAATGAATGATGAAGAAGTAGATTTGAATGAAGATGTGAGATTAACACAACATAGGAATAAATGAGAAGCTATGAGTGTACTTGCAAAGTCAAAATTCAGTAATGAATTAAAATTAGTGGACTTGACTACAAGAAGCAACAATATGTATGTTCTTACTACTTAAGTGGTAGAGAACCATGTGGTTTTTTTATTAAACTATTTGCGAGTATAGTGGTCAAGACTTAGGATGTTACCCACATTGCTAAACTTTTTTTTAAAGAGGTACATCTCCATGAATTACGTTCAACTATCGGCTTTGATTGTAATGTGAAGTTTATGAGTTAGTTTTGGAATTCTTGATTCTTTAAACACTAAGCTTCAATTTTTAAGCTCTTTCCATCCCTAAACTGTTGGACAAATAGAGGTGGTGAATAAAAGTTTGGGGGACTTGTTAAGATGTTTGGTTGGAGACAATGTGAATAATTGAGACTTAATTCTTCCTATGGCATAATTTGTATATAATAGTTCTATAAATAGGTCAAACACTAAGCTTCAATTTTTAAGTTCTTTCCATCCCCAAATTGTTGGACAAATAGAGGTAGTGAATAAAAGTTTGGGGGGACTTGTTATGATATTTCGTTGGAGATAGTGTGAATAGAGGTAGTGAATAAAAATTTGTATGTAATAGTTCTATAAATAGGTTAACTAGTAAAAGCGTTTTTAGATATTTTTGGAAGTTTAACCAAGGAACCCCACTGATTTGGTTCCTTTACCAAGGACAACATGAGTTATTGTTGAAGGTTAAGGTTTTGCATAACACATGATGGACATCTTTGATGAGGTACGATGAAAGATAACGACAAACAACTTGACTTATAAAGAACATGTTGATCAACATTGTCAATAAGTTGAAATCAATGAATGGGATGTGGTGATGGTGAGGATTTTGTTGTTAGCCTTAGCATGATATCTAATCATAGGTTTAGACCTGGAAGAATCTTTCTTTGGACTTATGAATTTGGAGAAGCATACTTGTTCTTGATAGAGCCCCCTCTAATGTTAACTTGCTGAGAGAATAATTGCTTCCCTTTATTGAATATTGAGACCCTTTTTTAGAGGTTGCTAATAACAAGAGAAAGAGATCCTAAAATATAGGATCTTAACTAATAAAGGAAAGAGATAATAGATTATAGTATCTTGACTAAATAAAGGATTATAATGAATAGAAAATTTATAATAATTAAAGGAAACAAAATAAATCTCTAATTAGGTAAGCTAGGTTGCATCTGCTGCCTTCTTTCTTTGATATTGTCGTCCAATAAAAGCATCCACATCGTCACTTTCCCTTTCGACTTTGAGCTTTTCCTCAAGCTCAAACTTTGGATAAGCTTCTTGGAAGTGTTCAATTGGTTCCCATGTTACATTTTCTTGAGGAAACCCTGCCCATTGCACTGACAACTCCCTTTGCTTTGGTTGAACCTACTGCATAAAATAGCCTGAGGAGTTGGTAAGGCTTTGTTCTTGCACACTGGTGATAACTCTCTTACAACAACTAGTTGGGGTCCTTTATATTTTTGTAGGAGAGACATATGGAACATATCATGTATTCTACTTTCCGTAGACAACTTAAGCTTGTAAGCAACATGTCCTGCTTTGGCCATGTCCTTGAAAGGGCCAAATTACTTTGGGAGAAGTCTATGATGCTTCCATTTGGCTACTGTTAAATGATGGTATGGTTGAAGTCGCAGCCATACCCAATCTCTAATTGCAAAACTCAACTCTCTATGCCTCAAATCATAAGTGTTCTTCATCCTTTTTTTGGGCTTGTGAGAGCCTATGGACGAGTAGCTTGGATTATGACAACCCTCTCTTAGAGAGCTTTATCAATTACTTTAATTCGTGCAGAACCTGCTAAATAAGAGAGCAATTGAGGCTCCTTGGCATAGACCAACTCAGAAAGGGAGTGAGGCACTATAATTACATCTCTATGGTGCGATTGACAACTTGTGTCTGATCATCATACGAAGCATGGTAAGTTGAAGAGAAGGCTAGCTTGGAACCACTGAAGTGGAATAACTCCTTCCATAGCATACTAAGGAAACACTTTTCTCGTTCTGAGACTATTGATTTAGTTAGGTCATTAAGTCTAAACACCACTGCAGAGAAAACAATAGTGACAAATATAGCAGTAAATAGATGAGCCAAAGGTAAAAAGTGAGAATACTTTGAAAGTCTATCAACCACCACTATAAGAACTAATTTACCCTAACCCTTGGGTAGCCCCTCCATAAAGTCCATGGAGATATTAGCCAAATCTGTTGTTGAATTAGAGAGGTTGAAGTAGTCTTGTAGTTGCACATTTTGCCATTTGTGGTATTGACACACTAAACAAGTATGCGCAAATTCTAATGGAACGAGCTTCATAACCTTTTAATAAAAATCATGTTGAAGTTGTTGTAGGGTCTTTTGCCCACCTTCATGTGTCATATCGTGGATAGTCAAAATAACAGTGGGGATAAATAAAGAGGTGGGTAGGAGATGTACCTTTCCTTTCAAGAGAATTAGCCCATCTCGTACAACCTAATTTGATCCCAACACCCCTTGTTGAATGCGTTGCTCCAGTTGTGACAATTGTTGGGAAGCTATTGTTTCTTGCCGAATGACATTAAAGATTTCAACTTGAGGGAAAGAGACTGTCATAAGTTATGGAGAGTCCTTGTCTCTTCTAGATAAGACATTTGTAGCTTTATTCATTACGGTAGCCTTATACTCCACCCGAGAATCATGCCCCATCAGTTTGTTGATCCAATGCTATTGTAAATAGGAAGGATGACCAATTTCTGACACTACGTGAATTTTAAAATCTAAATTTTAGAAGTTGAATCCAGAATTGTATGATCAGTATTTGTCACATTCTAAGTTGAGGGCAACTTCAGGCAAACCGGCGATAATTGATGCAGAAGAGTTTAAAGTCTATAAAAAAATAAAAGAAAAAAATTAGTCAACCACAAGCTTTGATTTGGTAGGATAAAAGTTTAGAATTGAGTTGACAACAATGAAAATAATTAAAATTTGGATTATGCTAGGTTTCTTTATTAGATAGGAAGTAGTCGTAAGTTAAATATGTTATTCTAGTTTAGATATGTTATCCTTCTTATTTAGGACTTATAGAATTTTTATTACAATAGGATATAAATTTGTTAGGAACCCTTTGCTATTATAATAAGGGTTTTAAGAACTTTTCTAGAAATATGTGTATACTCAGCTCTTTATAACAACATATCCTGAAATTTTTCTACAAATTTGAGTTTTCAATTAGAAAGTATGATGCTTTTTTCTAAAAGTGATTCGTAGACCCCAGGAGTGATTGTTAGATGCCTACGCTTCATTATTTGTGTTCATCACTAATTCTAGAAATTCTAACCTACAGTTCTAGAAACCCAAACTCTAACTTCCACCATATTAAACCTTGAAATCCAAGCCTAAATTTCCAGTAATCAAGCACTAAAAATTCAGCCATACCATATCTGAAATTCGGGCATTCCAAGCTGAAATACAAACATGAAACTTAATATTATAGTAGCCTAATATCAGTCATATTTCCTAATTTTACGAATTATATATATATGTGTGTGTGTATGTGTGTGTGTGTGTTTGTATTTATATACACGCAAATATGAGTATCTTTTAAGAGGATCCTCTCAAATTATTATATTCTTCGAATTATAATAGAAAATATTACTTCTTAGGACAATATGATGGGACTCCTTATAATATAGCGGCTCGAATTATTTCAAACTTTCCAAAAAGATATCATCACATACAAGTAGCTCTTACACATACTATTAATGTGTCTTCTGCAAATGATATGCTCTATCCACTATTTTCTTACTAAACCTTTTAACTGATAGTATTCTTTGTTAGTAATATTGTTATGTTGCATTCATTTTAACAAGAATGGGAGTTGTTGTAATTATACTTAAATGATAACTTTATAAACTTGCAATAGTGAGTTTCAGAAGAAAAATGAAAAAAGAAAAGGGTTTGTAGACCAAGGTTGTACCTTCTATCAAGGTAAATGGCTCAAATGAGTTACATGGTATGGAAAATTCGTAAGATAAGAAAAACAAATGTTAAAAATGATTCATATTATAGAGATATATAATTTTTCTTTTGTCCATTAAGTAGAACTAATGATTTGCTCTAGCTTAGAATAATGCATTTCATCAGTTGGATATGACTGACACAGAAAGGGGATACTAAATATAACAAAGCTTCTATCTGTTGATACATTACAAAATGTTGTCTTATGTAATAATGTATACATCAAAATTCATGCTAAAATTTTAAAAACACTCTAGTATTGCTCATTTTAGAGAACTTAAGTTTTGATTTCTTGTGGTAGCAACATATATGCTTTTTGGTGTAGTGACAACAGTAACTTTCTCAAGGGATATTTGGAGGAAAAGATGCTAGGATAAGTGGACCTACCATATATAGTTGTAGAACTTTGCTAGAACAATAAACAAATGAATTGAATCAGGGATACTTGTACATCTTTTTACTCCAACTTGGTTGTTTTTGTGGTGTTCAATCAACATGATCATGAGGTCCTTCGTGTTTTATATGCTTCTGCAATGTATTTGTTGGCCCAAATTCATGAAGGCGACCATGTACTTTTTTGACATGTGACCCTTTTTAAATCAGATGCTTGTACTTGAACTTTTATGACACAGGCATCCCTTTTGCTTGTGGACATTATGTTGTAATTTTAGATGTGAATTGCTGGCAGGATCATGTGCATAAAGGTTCCATTTTACCTGTTTTTGATTGCCTTTATGATACTTTGTGGTTTTTAATGTCCAAATTTTTACCTTTTACAGGTTCTTATCATCTTAGGTGAAACTGGATGTGGCAAGACAACCCAAATTCCACAATTCATATTAGAATCTGAGATAGAATCCATTTGTGGAGCTGTTTGTAGTATTATATGTACACAACCAAGACGAATATCAGCCATGACAGTTTCTGAAAGAGTTGCTTTGGAAAGGGGGGAAAAATTGGGTCAATGTGTAAGTTTTTATTAAGCATTTCTGTCTGTGCTTTGGCACAACATCCACTCTTGGATATTTTTACATTTTCTACAAAATTGAATTGTATTTGTGTATTGGCTTGCCTAATAGGTTGGATATAAGGTTAGACTTGAGGGTATCAAGGGAAGGGAGACCCACCTTCTTTTTTGCACTACTGGAATCTTGTTAAGAAGGTTGCTCTTTGATAAAAATTTGAAAGGTGTAACTCATGTTATTGTGGATGAGATTCATGAACGTGGAATGAGTGAAGGTAATGATTGTTCCTTTTATGTTTTGATTGGGAATGCTGGAAATAGATTTGCTCATAGTTGATGTTTTGATGGCAGATTTTCTTCTTATTGTTCTTAAAGAAATTCTTCCTCATCGACCAGAATTGAGGGTGATTCTAATGAGTGCAACACTCGATGCAGAACTTTTCTCATCCTATTTTGATGGAGCTCCCATACTTCGTATTCCAGTAAGTTAAAAGCCTCTGATTTGTGTTTTTTTTTTCATTTTCAGATAGAGACTATTGCTTGTTTGCTGCTCTTGTTTTACTTCCTTATCAATTTTTTCCTTCCTTTTTAGGGAGTGGGGATGAGATTTGGAGTGCTGATTTTTTGAAGCCCTAACATTCTTTTAACGTAAAATTCAATATAGAGCTAAAATAACAATTCCATGCTTTTGCTTCAATTGTCCTTTTCTTTGCCAACTTTTCCAATTTGTTGTGGACCATATGAAATACTTAGAAGTGTTGAAGGCTTGGTTTGTTTTTGGTGTTTTCCAATATAGAAGGCTTGTTGCTTTGTCCTATATAATTTCTTTTCTATTGGAAAAAGAATACCTTCTCCTAATTCCATTACTTCCAATTGAGTAGTTTAAATTGCATCACACCTAGAATACTTTTGCTTTTTATTCTCATCTTTTTGCATTACACATGGACTCTAGTATTGCAAGCATTTCAACCAGATGACGGATTCTATTGATGGTTTTTTTGGACTCCAAATAGATTTTTGTTTCCAACATCAAATGATTATTATTCACTTTGTATCATCTTCTTATGCAGAAACTGGTTGCAATTTCACTGCTTTACATTTCTCAATGCCAAGCTATGAGTAATTACGAAATCTAGTCATTTTCATGTGTTTGACTACTATTTGAATGTAATCATTTTAAGTTTGTAATGATTCCAAAAGTACTTTTAAGGGGAAAAATATTTTTTTTTTTGTTGGGAAGGAGAAATTAGCGGCAACAGAATCAAGGGGTTGCTAATTAGGAGGAAATCTGTTCCTAACAGATTGGGAGAGAATTAGGGGAGATTTAGTCAAAGTAAATAAATTAGGATATTTGATTTGTATAGAATTCTTTCCTAGTATAGATACTATTGTACTCTTATTTATATGTAACTTAAATAGAGGAAAATATTTTGAAATCACACTTTCTTCCACATGGTATCAGAGCTGTAGGTAGAAATTAAATCCTAGCCATTTGTCAACCCTAATTGTCCATAATCATGTCTGATTACATATCAGAATCCACCACCATCTCTACCAATCAACCAAACTCTTCTGAAATTCACAGCCCCATCAAAAGAACCAATACCTCCTATCTACCTACTTTAGATTCTCCTTCCATCCAAATTACAACTATACGGCTCAATGGAGAGAATTTTTTGCGCTAGTCTCAATCAGTGCGGATATTTATTCGAGGGAGAGGGAAAATTGGCTACATGACAGGAGAAAAGAGGGAACCTGCCCCTGAGGATCCAGGTTACTCCACTTGGGATGCTAAAAATTCCATGGTGATGACTTGGTTGGTAAATTCTATGGAGGAGGAAATCAGCTCCAATTATATATGTTACCACACTACCAAGGAGCTATGGGACAACATCAATGTCATGTATTTAGACTTGGGCAATCAGTCTCAAGTGTTTAAGTTGACATTGAAACTTGGAGAAACCTGCCAAGGTGAGGAAAAGTGTTACCAAATACTTTAATACTTTGAAACGTTTGTGTCAGAATTTAGACTTATTCAGTGATGCTTATGAGTCAAAATCGTCAGAAGATTACCACCACTATAAGAAAAAGGTGGAGGATAATCGTATATTTAAATTTCTTGTTGGACTAAATGTTGAATTTGATGAAGTTGGAGGCAAAATTATTGGTAGAGAGCCCCTTCCTTCCATTGGAGAAGTGTTTTCTGAAGTTCGGAGGGAAGAAAGCCGCGGGCTTGTTATGTTAGGGAAGAAAAAACCTGATAGAACAATGGAGAATTCTGACCTTGCTGCAAAGGTTTGTGCTAGCCGAATGGTCCAGGGGAAGTTGGAGCAAAAACGTTTTTGGTGTGAATATTGCAATAAGCCAAAGCACACATGTGAAACCATGCTGGAAGTTGCATGGAAAACCAACAAATTAGAAGGGGAAAAATGAGAGCAGGGGTCGGTCAGCCTTTGCTCATGAAGCTGAGACTGCCCCTTTTAGCAAAGAGCAACTAGATCACTTCCTAAAGTTGCTGAAATCTAATTCTGGATTGTCGGGTGCACTTAATACTTCTTTGGCATATTCAGGTAGTAATCCTAATGCCCTAGTATGTCATTCTTTTTCTGCTCTTTGGATCATTGATTAAGGAGCCTCGGATCATATGACAAGTCTTTCAAATTTGTTTCATACTTACAACCCTTGCTCTAGTTATGAAAAAGTCCGTATAGCAGATAAATCATATTCTCCTATTGTCGGTAAAGGTTTGGTAACCTTATCTACTACCTTGTACCTTAAATCTATTCTCCATGTACCTAAACTTGTCATCTCCTATCTGTTAGTAAATTGTCTAAAGATTCTAACTGGTGGGTTATTTTCTTTGGCTCTCATTGTGTGTTTTAGGACTAGAGTTCGGGGAGGATGATTGGCAGTGCTAGGATGATAGATGGTCTCTACTATTTTGATGATGAAGATTCCAAGGGTAAAAAATCTCGGAGCTTGAGTAGTATTAGTTCTCTTTCTATCAAGGATCAAATTATGCTTTGGCACTATAGGTTAGAACATCTTAGTTTTCTGTATTTGAAAAGACTTTTTCCTATGTTATTTCGAGGATTGG
The DNA here is from genome assembly GCA_027478595.1 of Erythroxylum anguifugum. Classification (NCBI taxonomy): domain Eukaryota; kingdom Viridiplantae; phylum Streptophyta; class Magnoliopsida; order Malpighiales; family Erythroxylaceae; genus Erythroxylum; species Erythroxylum anguifugum. Next base: position 32,254,356 of record JANIPN010000003.1, read on the forward strand.
ATTGTTCAACATTTCATTGTAAAGTTGCATTTTTGTCAAAAAGTCATAAGTCCTTTTATCCCTCACAACCTTATAAACCTTCAAAACCATTTTATCTTATCCATAATGATGTTTGGGGTCCTTTGTAGATTAACATGGTTTAAGGAAGAAAATGGTTTGTGACATTATTGATGATCATACTCGTCTATGTTGGGTTTACTTGATAAGTGTAAAATCAAAAGTTGAAATCTTATTTAAAATTTTTTATACAATGATTGAAAATGAATTTCAACAAAAAATTGGCATTCTCCACACTAAAAATGGCACTTAATATTTTAATAAGATTCGTGACGATTTTTTAAAGCAAAAGGGTGTTCAACATCAATCTACTTGTGTTGATACTCAACAAAATGGGATTGTTGAAATGCTAAAAGGAAAAACAAACATTTGCTAGAAGTGTCTCTTGCCATTATGTTTCTAAAAATGTTCCCAAATTTCTTTAAGGGGGAGCTATTTTAACAGAATCCTAGTTGATAAATAGGATGCCTACTCTAGTTCTTAACTATGGTACACCACCCCTTGAGTGCTTTAAATTTTTTTTCCTGAAGCTTGAATCTATTCCAATTTATCACTAGGAGTTTTTGGGTGTACTGCTTTATGTCCATTTACCTACTAGGGGCGGTCCACACTAGATCCCAGGGTGGAAAAATGTGTCTAGCTATGCCCCAAACAAACAAGGGTATAAATGTTTTAATCCTAGAACTCGAAAAATATTTGTCACTATGGATGTCTCCTTCCTTGAAAATCAAACCTTGTCTTAAGGAAAATTTTCTCAGGGGGAGAAACAAAGCGAAGAAAATTTTTGTGGAAGTTAATCCCACTCCCTTGCCTAAAACTGTAGACTCTCCTAAAAATCTACAAAAGCTAGCTGTTCCTAATATTATAGAGCTAGAAAATGCTGAAAATTCGACAAGAGGAGAAATACTACTAGATGATTCCAAAGGACATGAACGTAAAGTTTAGAGTTTACACAAGGAGGAAGAATCATCAAAATGGTAGAGAGCCTATTGTTCTCAAGGGACAACATCAATCAGACATCCCGAATCATGAGCCTGTAGACGTGCAAGGTCCTCTAAACCCTCTACCATCCAATACTGTTCCTATTCTTGATACTCGCTATGATCTTGACATTCCCATGATACTTAAAATAGGTACCGGTTGATAGGAATATCAGTAGAGATTGTATTATTTACGTAGAAGTAGGATACAACAGCAGTAGACCTCCTGGAAGATAGCTTCCAGGCCAATACAATATCTATATTTTTGGAATATGAATGATAATCCCTCCTCTCTCTATCAGATTTGTTAGGATCGTCGGGAGAGTGAGAGAGAACCATGCCAGAAGGAATTAGTTAGCAGCTGATGTGGCTAGTTAGTTATAACATAATGTACTAGGGAGGTTATAAAGGGGGGGGGGGGGAAAGAAGAAGGGACGAGGTAGGCAGAAGAAAATAGTAAGATTGTAGGCAGTGAGAATCGAGAATTCTCTCTGAGGAGCTG
>JANIPN010000003.1:32256362-32269882 GCA_027478595.1 Erythroxylum anguifugum
AAGTATCAGTGCTAAAACACTGATTTTACTCAATAATATACTCACCTCTAGTATTCTAAACTAGAGGTTCCTAACAAGATTCCTCTATATTCCCTACATTCCTTCACAATCTCTCTCCATAACTAACTCCTAACAACCTGCCTATGTGGCATTTGCCCCCTTCCCCATCTTACCCCTACAGATGTAGGTCTGGATGGGCTTAGTGTGTTGTATACTAACACTACTAACACTAGCAGGCTTAATACTAGGAGGAATGCTAATAGTTCCCTCCTCCTCAAGAGGCACCTTGTCCTCAAGGTGAATGGAAGGGAATTGTCCTTTGATGAATTCGGCATCTTCCCAAGTTGCTTCTTCTGCTGGTTTGTCTCGCCAACGAACAAGCCACTGGATAATGCTCCCAAGTACAAGCGAGAAGCTAAAATCGCTTCAGGTTCAGCCAAATCTCCCTGGTCCATTTCTAGTCCTTGAGGTAGGCTGTGCTCCACCAAATGGTTGCCTAAGGCTTTCTTCAGTTGAGAAACATGGAAAACCGGATGGACCTTGGATAAAGAAGGGAGTTGTAGTCTATAGGTAACCTGTCCCACCTTCCCAATGATCTTGAAAGGTCCATAATATCTCGCTGATAACTTTGGACAAATTCTCCTTGCCACCGTAAGCTGTCTACGTGGTCGTAGCTTCACAAAGACTAAGTCACCTACCTGAAAATGTACCTCCCTTCGGTGACTATCGGCTGCTTTCTTCATCACCGATTGTGCTCTCACTAAGTTGTGTTTGAGTTGACGTAAAGCTTCATCTCTATTAACCAAGGCTAAAGCTACGGATTCCACTTGAGTTTCACCTTGAGAGAAGTGCAATATGGTAGGTGGAAGACGGCCATAGACAACCTCAAAAGGAGTTCGCCCTGTCGAAATGTGGTAGTTGGTATTATACCAATACTCAACCCATGCTAACCAAATAGACTCGTTTTTAGGTTGCTCGGTGGTGAAGCAACAAAGATAGGTTTCTAGGCACCTATTAATCACTTCGGTTTGTCCATCTGTTTGTGGATGGTAAGAGGAACTCATCTTCAATACTGTCCCTTGTAACTTGAACAACTCCTTCCAAAAATTGCTAGCGAAGAGTGGGTCTCAATCACTAAGGATGGAGCTAGGAACTCCATGTAGTCTCACTACCTCTCGGATAAATGTTTCAGCCACGTTTAAGGAGTGAAAAATGGGCGTACTTAGATAAACAATCAATTACCACAAATATAACTTCATAACTGTGAGACTTGGGAAGCCCTGTGATGAAATCCATTGAAACTTCCTCCCAAATCAATTGAGGAATAGGTAAGGGCTGCAATAAACCAGTTGGAGACATTGCCATATACTTATTTTTTTGACAGATTACACATTCGCACAATCTGTTGAATGGAGGATTTCATTCCCAACCAAAATAGTCCAGAAGCTAACCTTTTGTAAGTCTTGAGGAAACCAGAATGTCCTCCCGAATGTGAGGCATGATACTCATGTAGAAATTGAGAAATTAACACCGAAGTTGATGAGAGGACCAATCTGTTTTTGTACAACAGTAAACCTTCCCTGATGTGGAAATCAGGCTTAGACGTAGGATCTTCTTTGAGTGTCGTCATAAGTGAGTTTAGCTTGGAATCCTCCTTGAGCTCCTGTCTTACTACATCCATTTCAAGCCAAAATGGAGCTGAAATTGCTGAGAACAGTAATTTGTCATCTTCAACCCTTGATAGAGCGTCTGCTGTCCCATTTTGCTTCCCCGGTTTATAGATGACTTCGAAATCCAGCCCCAACAACTTTGCTTGCTAACATTGTTGATCTATAGAAGGAATGCGTTGATCCAATAAATGCTTCAAACTTCTATAGGCAGTATAGACCTTGAAATGCCTTCCAATTAGAAAGTGTTTCCAATGTTGGATAGCCATCACCATTGCCATCACGTCTTTCTCATACACTGATTTGGAGTAGGTTGATTTAGCCAAGGCTTTGCTGAGAAATGCCAATGGCAATGGATGAACTTCTTGGATGAGGACTACACCTAACCCTCTTCCTGAAGCATCACACTCAAGGGAAAACTCTTTGGAGAAATCGGGTAAGGCTAGGACTGGAGCTGAGGTCATCTTCTGTTTAAGCTCTTCAAATGCTTCATGAGCTGCATTTCCCCAGTTAAAATTGTCTTTCTTTGTGAGTTCCGTACGAGGTTTGGCAATTTTCCCATAATCTTCGACAAATTTACGGTAGTATCCGGTAAGTCCTAGGAACCCTCTCTCTCTTTTAACATTCTTCGGAATGGGCCAATCCAAAATGCTCTTAATCTTCGAAGGATCCATTTCTACCCCTTTATAAGATATAATGTGGCCAAGGTACTCTACCGATTGCTGTTCAAAAATGCACTTCTTCTGATTTGCCATTAGCTAATTATCCCTGAGCAATTGCAACAGACAACTTAAATGCTCCAAGTGCTGATTCCAATCTGCATTGTAAATCAGCATATCGTCAAAGAAAACGAGGACGAACTTTCATAATAGAGGTTTAAAAATTGAGTTCATGGTGGATTGGAATGTAGCGGGGGCATTCATGAGACCAAAAGGCATCACTAGGTACTCATAATGTCCCTCATGTGTCCGGAACCCTGTCTTATAAATGTCCTCCTCCCTAACTCTGATTTGATGAAAGCCTGACCTTAAATCCACCTTCGAAAAGTATCTAGCCCCATGTAACTCCTCCATCAGCTCATCCACGACTGGAATAGGAAATTTGTCTGGAACTGTGAGCTTATTTAAAGCTCGGTAATCAATGCACATCTGCTATGATGCGTCCTCCTTTTTGACAAGAATAACCGGACTAGAAAAAGGACTGATACTTGGCCTTATAATTCCAGTATCCAGCAAGTTCTGAATCTGCTTCTCAATCTCATCCTTATGATGATGTGCATATCTATATGGACGGATGTTCACGGGTTCTGCCCCTTCCTTCAAGTTAATTACATGGTCATGCTCCGTTCTAGGTGGTAGTTCCTTTATTCCTTGGAAAACCGACCCATACTTGAATAAAACAGCCCCCAAATGGTCCCTTTGACCCTTATTCAAGGTTTCCATCTCATCAGTTAGAGTTCTCCCGATACTTAAGGACCACAACAGCCCCTCTACTTCCAATTCCTGATGTTTCAAGATCTGTTGCAGTGCACGAGGAGAAGAAGTATGCATATTGATTCCCTGCAGGGTAACCTCTATTCCCTTTCGATCAAATGACATGTACATTCTCTTCCAATCAACCTTCACCACCCCTAGTGTTTCTAACCATGCAACACCCAAGATTAAGTCAGGTCCCCCTGTATCAAATACATAAGCATTGACACTAAACTCCTCTCCATTTAGCTCCAGTTTAATCTCCTTACAAACACCTTGTGAGAAGGATCGATGTCCATCTCCCAGCCTAACACCGAAGGTTCTAGTTGAAGTAACAACAATTCCGATAGCCTGAACCAACCTTCTGGACACAAAGTTATGGCTAGCCCCACTATCCACCATAATGACAATAGGCATTTCTTGTAGCTTACCTATTAAGATCATCGACTTCGGAGGTGAGGACTGATCTTTTCCCAATTCCCTGAATTCCACCGAATTACACACTAATTCCCAAGCTCCTTGCTGTTCCTCTTCCACCGGTACTTCTTGGTTATCGGCTCCAGCTATTGATTCGTCACACTCCCAAATAATCAGTCTATATTCTTTATCGGGGCATCGGTGGAGTGGACCAAAAGTCTACCCACATTTAAAACACAATCCCTTAGCCCTTCTCTCCATCAGTTGTTCGTAGGTCAAGTTCCTCATCCCCCTCTGTTTCGTGTTCCCTGGTCGGTGGCCTTCAGTAGTGGTGTGTCGGTTTTTGTTAGGTAACTCTTTTGCTTCGTTCTTGGTATTACCCGTAGCATGGAATGGCTGAGCTGGACGATGAGTGATATTATTACATAGTCGAGATCCAAAATTTGAATGAAAGCTTCTGGGTCTTATTTTTCCTTCTCCTGGCCGTATCACACCTTCACCCACTAACTCCCTCTCCACCTTTCTTGCTATAGAAAATAGTCGAACTCTGGTAGGGGGGTCATGGGTTCGAACTTTGTTCTTCACTTCTTCACTTAAGCCACCCAAAAAACAACTCATATACCATTCTTCTGGAAAGTGACCAATCTGCGATGCAACTCTTTCAAATTCATCAATATATTCATCCACCGAACCTTGCTGGGAGATCGAATTCAACTGTTCTATCGGATCACCCTCGTCCTTACCCTCTTAACGTTCGAATAAAGAACGTTTGAACCTCTCCCACGTCATGCATGGTTCGAGCTCCCGAAGATTCATAAACCAGTATAGTGTTGCTCCCTCCATGCAAATTTGGACCATCCACAATTGTAGCTCTGGAGGAATCTCGTGAATCATGAAGTAAGATTCAGCTCGCGTAACCCATGCAAATGGGTCATCACGATGGAACGCGGGAAGGTCGACCCGATGGGTTGCGTTCCTATATTCCTCCCATGCACGCTCGGTAGCAACTGAAGAAACGTGCTCATTCGGTCGATGGTTACCGTACCCCTATGAGCCCCCTGCGGTTCTATCACCACCTCCCGAGTGTGCGGGATGCGCCGGTCTGTCATTGCCAGCTGACGAAGACGCGTGTGCATGGTGGACATACACCGGTGGTATCTCTTCTTCATTCACGTTCTGTTTCTGCGGGTTCTTTGCCAGCAACGTCTGAAATCCATCTCTCAACTCTGACTGTAACAGATTTTGAGATTTGGCCAGTGTCTCTACGCTAGCCATTAGAGTACTGAGCTGTGTTTGTAGGTCCTTCAAGGTGGTGTCGTGCGATTTAACCATTCCCTCTTAAGCTGAGAGGGGTGATTCCTGCCTCCTAAGAGATGCCTCTACCGCAGATACTTTAGCCTCCATTCTAGTTTGCATACAATCTCACCCTACTTGGTTCTCTCAATGAAAGCACGAATTGATAGGAATATCAGTAGAGATTGTATTATTTACGTAGAAGTAGGATACAACAGCAGTAGACCTCCTAGAAGATAGCTTCCAGGCCAATACAATATCTATATTTCCAGAATATGAATGATAATCCCTCCTCTCTCTATCAAATTCCTCTATATTCCCTACATTCCTTCACAATCTCTCTCCATAACTAACTCCTAACAACCTGCCTATGTGGCATTTGCCCCCTTCCCCATCTTACCCCCACGGATGTAGGTCTGGATGGGCTTAGTGGGCTGTATACTAACACTACTAACACTAGCAGGTTGAACACTAGGAGGAATGCTAACACCGGTCTTGTACTAGCCATCCTATTGCAAAATATCTCTCATATGATAAACTATCTTAGAGTCATAGGGCATTTAAGTTAAAAATCTCTAATCTGTTTGTTCTGAGAAACATTTAGGAAGCAATTGATGATCCAAATGGAAATCAGTAGTAATGGAGGAGATCCGTGCTCTTGTGAAAAATGGGACATGGGAAGCTGTAAAGTTACCTAGAGACCAAAGAACAATTGGCTGTAAATGGGTGTTTACGGTGAAGTGCAAGGCTAAGGAAAGTGTAGAAAGATACAAAGCGAGACTTGTTGCTAAGGGCTTTACTCAAACCTATGGTATTGATTACCAAGAGACTTTTGCCCCAGTAGCTAAAATTAACTCTATTAGAGTTTTATTGTCTCTTGCATTTAACTTCAATTGGACCTTACATCAACTGGTTGTGAAAAAATTGTTGTGCCCACCACCGAGTTTTGAAAAAATTGTTGGCCAAAATAGAGCATGTACACTCAAGAAGTCTTTATATGACCTGAAACAATCTCCACGGGCATGGTTTGGAAGGTTTGGGAAGGCAGTGAAAAGCTATGGCTTTCATCAAAGTCAAGTAGATCACTCTCCATTTTATAAGCATTCTAAAATGAAACAATTGCAATTCTAATTGTCTATGTGGATGATATAATCTTAACTGGAGATGACTATGAAGAACTTGCAAGGTTAAAAAGGAAGTTAGCAAAGGAGTTTGAAATTAAAGACCTGGGAGCATCGAAATATTTTCTTGGAATGGAATTTGCAAGATCAAAGGAAGGAATATTTGTGAATCAGAGGAAGTATATCCTTGATTTACTTGGAGAAACTGGGTTATTAGGATGCAAGGTGGCTGAAACTCCAATTGAAGCTAACCTAAAACCCAATCCTGCTAAGGATGAAGATGTGATTGATAGGGAAAATTTTCAGTGATTGGTGGGAAGATTGATATATCTATCACACACTCGACCTGACTTAGCCATTGTTGTAAGCATGATAAGTCAGTTTATGCACTCACCAGGTCAAGAGCACTTTAAAGCTGCCTACAGAATACTAAGGTATTTGAAAGGGACACCTGGAAGAGGCTTGATGTTTAAAAAATGTGACAATATACAGGTTGAAATCTATACAAATGCTGATTGGGCAGATAGCATTTCTGATGGAAGATCAACATCAGGATATTGTACTTTTGTCGGGGGGAAATCTAGTCACCTGGCGGAGTAAGAAATCGAATGTAGTAACACAAAGTAATGTTGAAGCTGAGTTTAGGTCTTTCACACTTCTGATTTGTGACTTCCTATGAAAGTCTATTGTGACAATAAGGCTGCTATTTCGATTGCACACAACCCAGTTCAACATGACAGAACAAAGCACATCGAAGTGGACAAGCATTTATGAAAGAGAAACTTAAGAGTGGCTTAATTTGTGTTCCTTATATATCAACCAGTGAACAAATAGTTGATATACTCACCAAGGGACTACAGAAGAAATAGTTTGATCTCCTAGTAAGCAAGCTAGCTATGGAAGACATTTACAAGCCAGCTTGAGAGGGAGTGTTGAGAAGGAGAAATCAATGGCAGTGGAATCAAGGAGTTGCTAATTTGGAGGAAATCTGTTCCTAACAAATTGGGAGAGAAATTAGGGGAGATTTAGTCAAAGTAAATAAATTAGGAAATAATTAGGATATTTGATTTGTGCAGAATTCTTTCTAGTATAGATACTATTGTACTCCTAAAAAATATATGGAAGTTACACTTTTTTTTCTTCTGTATTTTTGCATTCCACTAGTTCTAGGAACAATAATCTTTGTTTTATAAAGTATCTTATTACCTTGATCTTATTCATTTTTGTATGTGTGATCTCGTTGGTTGGTCTTGTTTATGGGCTATAGATGCCTACTTATACAAGAGCATGTACAAGTTTCAAGACGTAATCTACTTAATTGTTATACACTTTTACTTCTTCCTTGGTCAAAGAAATGCAACTCAAGGGTCTGAACTTTTTACTGCTTTTGTCTTTTCTGAATTGTATCACACAGGGTTTTACTTACCCTGTACAAACTCATTTCTTGGAAGATATTCTGGAAATGACAAGGTACAGATTGACTCCATACAACCAAATTGATGATTACGGTCAAGAAAAGATGTGGAGAATGAGCAGACAAGCTTCAAGAAAGCGGAAGAGTCAGATTGCTTCCGTTGTTGAGGTCCATGACCTTTTCTGCAGCTACATTTGCTATTTTGCAAATGCAGTTTATTTCCTCTTCTACAATTTTTAAATTCATTTTTGTTGTGTTGAGGAAGTTTTTGATTTGGGAAGCATGCAATAGGATGCATTGAGAGCAGCTGACTTTAAGGAGTATAGTCCCCAAACTCTGGAGTCCCTGGCACACTGGAATCCTGATTGCATTGGTTTCAATATCATAGAGTTTCTTTTATGCCATATATGTGAAAAGAAGGGGCCTGGTGCTGTGCTCGTTTTCATGACTGGTTGGGATGACATGAGCTCATTAAAGGATAAGCTACAAGCAAATCCTATGTTGGGAGATCCAAGTCGAGTGTTGTTGCTTACGTGCCATGGTTCTATGGCCAGCTCGGAGCAGGTAATTTCATATTTGAAGTTGCTTTGATAAAACATTCATGTATGGACATTTTGATAAAAATCCTCATTCTTGATTATCAACGTTCAGTATATAGCTTCTAAGCAAATTTCTTTGGAATGTATGCAGAGGTTAATATTTGATGTACCTGATTGTGGTGTGAGGAAGATAGTGCTAGCTACCAACATTGCTGAGACAAGTATCACAATCAACGATGTTGTTTTTGTTCTTGACTGTGGGAAGGCAAAGGAGACTTCATATGATGCTCTTAATAACACTCCTTGCTTGCTTCCTTCTTGGATTTCCAAAGCCTCTGCTCAACAGGTAAGTTTTTCTTCTACTTGGAAATTTGATATCTGAGATGATTTTGATGTGAAGATTGTATTTCTGATGGTGTGTAATTGCATTTGCCTCCCACATGTTTCTAGATGCTACTTGTGTGACATTCTTGTGAGGGATTATTATGGTAGAAAGGCAAGCATGTCTACAAATTTTATAAATCCAAGCTGTCATGAAATGTATTTGGAGCTTCATCCAAACATGCAAATTTTGGTTTGATTATTTTTTATGTGGAGTTGAATCTCACTGAAGCATATTGCAATAACCTCACCGGTTGCACAATTTCATATTTGCTTTTACTTTCTTCTAAACAGGGTTGAGGCTTTAGTAATTTAAGTTAGTTAGAAGAGATTTTAGATCAGCTTGAGGGATGTCCAGTAGCCTTGCTACTTTATTTATTTTATGTACTGATCTTTGTCATTTCGAGATATTCTAAAGGGAAAGAGCAAATAATTTTGTTATAACCCCAAATATGTTCTCAAACTCATTCAAAAGTTCAAAAATAATTTACTTAATCTCCTATTTGGTGATATTATTATCTTGGCCCAATAAATAAATAAATAAATAATTTTTTTTGAAATGTAATCATAGATATTTCCTTGGCCAAAAGTTTCGTTGACCTGAAGCAACATTTGGGTATTTCATGTTTTATTTTCTTTTAATTTGATCCTGTATAATCTATCATCATGAGAGTCTATGTTTACAAGAAATCAATCATTTTGAGTGATTTATTTATCGTAACAATCGAAAACAAATTGAATAATTATGTTCTTAATGCTTAAGGATTTTTGCTTAAACCAAATAAGAGTTTTGGTCCAAGTTTAAGACAAGAAAGATGAATTATTCGTCTCATTTGAGGTTGGCATGCCAATTACTTTCTATTTGACATAGATTTGGCAAGCATGTAGGAATTAGAATGATATATTTCTTTGTGATCCGTTTATATACTTTGTTCTTTCTATCTCCTGCTTGAATGGTAAAAAACCTCATTTCAGAAGCTTTTTATATTTGAACTCTTTCACATATATATTCTATATTCATTTCGACTTAAATGTATAATGCAGAGAAGGGGGAGAGCTGGTCGTGTTCAGCCAGGCGAATGTTACCATCTGTATCCTAGATCTGTATACAATGCTTTTGTAGAATATCAATTACCGGAAATATTGAGGACACCTTTGCAGTCTCTTTGTCTGCAGATCAAAAGTCTAAAGCTTGGAAGCATATCAGAGTTTCTTTCTAGGGCTTTGCAATCACCTGAATTGTTAGCGGTAACACCATTTGTGGCTTGTCTCATTTATACTCCCCCAATCCCAGCTTTCTAACATCCCATAGTAATATCTAACCTAATCCCATAGTTATGATTAATATCTTCTCCCTCGTTGTTTAGGACATGAAAAGGAGATGATGTTGTCAACGTCGTGACTATATAACTTTTTTTATGAAGTTACTTTACCTTGCTCAACTCATTCACCATCGTGTTTTACCCTAATGTTTTGCAGGTTCAGAATGCTATTGATTTCTTGAAAGTTATGGGAGCTTTAGATCAGAATGAAAATTTGACTGTTCTTGGTAGGGCTGCATTTAACCATGCTTATTGTTGCTTGATAGGTGATCCCATACTCATGCTTATTGTTGGTTGATAGGGCGATATTTATCTATGCTTCCGGTGGAGCCTAAACTGGGAAAGATGCTTATTTTAGGTGCTATCTTCAATTGCTTGGATCCAATATTGACTGTTGTTGCAGGTCTTAGCGCAAGAGATCCTTTTTTAACACCATTGGACAAGAAGGATGTAAGTTCAGTCTTTTACATTGAAGAAAGAATGCTTTACTCTTATTGATGATCCACATTTGTCGTACATAGATAGAAGCCTATATTTGATAGGTCAACTCCTACAAAATCTATAAATTATCCTTTTTCCTCACACTATCTCACATCTTTAATTATCAATTATGCTTTTTGTATATTTAATAGACTTAGGATGTGAAACAGACGGGGTAGACTTATCATGTGGAATAGGTTTTGAATCTAACATGAAACTAGATTCAAGTAATGACGCATGTAAGGAAGGGGAGATGAGAAAAGAGAAGATAATGTGGAAAAATAAAAAATTATTATAAATTTATATCGACTCCCAATGTTTAAGGTTTGGGAAATACAATTACTCTTTAGCATAATTTAAAACTTCATTGTAGGTGGATGATAGTATTTACATTCCTCTTGAATTGGTTAATATCCTGTAAGAATGCATTTGACTTTAGGCTTAAGTTTCCTTATTTGATGGTTATAGATATTAGGGATGGCAAAAAGGCCTGGGGCCCGAAGTCAACGGGCCAGGCCTGAGTTGACTGGACCTCGGATGCCCGGGCCTGACGAGTAAAGGCAAAATAATGTCATTTTGCCATATTTTTTTAAAGAATTAGTTCGGGCTCGGGTCAGCCCGTCCATTGCCATCCCTATTACACATGAATATATGAGCTAGACTTGATTATTTTGAAATACAAGTGTTAAAGACAATATCAAAGAATGTCAATTAAGGGCTTGATACAATCTTAAGACTCCTATAGACTTAATATAATAGTAAGAAAGAACTAATTACATAATGAAAGTATCAATTACATAAGGAAAGTTTATCTTAAGAATAAATAGGAAATCATATAGATCTGACTTTTCGTAATATAGATCTAGCTTTTTCTGATGCTCATTCTCAAGCTAAACCATATGTATCATAACCTCCAAGTTTCTAAAAGCCTTGGTGAACAAATCAACAAATTGGTCTTCTGACTTGACGTATGGTATCTCAATCATTTCTTCTTGAAGCTTTTAGCAAATAAAGTAACAATCCACCTCAATATGTTCAGTTCTCTCAATGGAAGACTTAATTAGAAGAAATATGAATGACTGCTTGATTATCACACATCAACTTCATTGGAGACGAGTGCTCAAAACTAAGTTCCCCTTAACAAATCAACTTACATGTATGCCATGGCCTTAGGCTTAGCATTGGAACGTACAACAACTGATTGCTTCTTGCTTTTCCATGACACCATGTTTCCACCCAAATACACACTATCCTGAAGTAGATTGTCAGTCATAAGATCCTGCCTAATTTGCATTTGTATATCCTTGAATCTTAGTATGACCATGGTTTTGATATAGAAGACCTTGCTTTGACAGACCTTTCAAATATCTCAAAATCTTGATGATTGTTTCCCAATGGCTAGTTTATGGAGACTCCATAAACTAACTTACTACATTTATAGCAAACGAAATATATGGATGAGCAATAGTCAAATAACATTTGGCTCCACAGGACTATCAATTGACTTAGTTCCTAATATGCATGTCTCCTTTAAAAGGTCAAGGACATACTTTTTTTGAGATAGACAAATCACCATCTTCGACCTTGCTACCTTGACACCATGAAAATATTTTAGTGAACCAAGGTCCTTTATTTGAAACTTGATCTACGAAAAATTTAAAGATTGGATTCCTACTTTATCATCTCTAGAAATAACAATATCGTCAACATAAACAATCAAAAGAATTCTACCAGCTTTGGAGTGACAATAAAACACGAAATGGTCCACACAACATTGATGTAGACCAAACCCCATAACTACTATCCTGAACCATCCAAAGTAAGCTCTTGGTGACTGTTACAGACCATAGAGAGACTTGTTAAAGCGGCACGCCAAATTAGTCTCCCCTTGAGCAACGAACCTTGTTGTTTGTTCCATAAAAATTGTCTCCTCAAAATCACCACGAAGGAAAGCATTTTTTATGTTGAGTTGATGAAGAGGCCAATTATGTGTGGATGCCAACGCAATGAAAATACAAATAGATGTCAATTTAGCTACAAGAGGATTGATGTTTGTAAGATAGAAAGAGGTTTGTATTTTCTCGTATGTTTACTTAATAGAAGTAAGACTATATATACATATTTACAAGATTAATTTTGGGAATGTAATCCCTATGATCAAAGGATTATAATCCCTATAATAAAGACTAGAATCGATGACATTCATGCTCAATACGTAACAGTTCCTTTCAAGTTGGAGCATAGATATTAATCATGCCCTACTTGTTACAAATGTAATTGATTCGAGTACCATTTAAGGCCTTTGTGAAGATATCTCTGAGTTATACTTCAATTTTGACATATTCTTTGAAAATCAAGTTGTGCTGAACTTTTTCACGAATGAACTGGTGGTCAATTTAATGTGTTTGATCCTTTCATTAAACACTAGATTAGAAGCAATATGTAGAGCAACATGATTATCACATTATAGTTTTGCTAGTACTGAGGCTTTAAAACCAATTTCATATAATAGTTGATATATCCATATTGTCTCACACGTTGGCACACCATGCCATAGCTCTGCATTCAGATTTGGCATTGGATCTTGATACAACATTTTGTTTCTTACTTTTCCATGAAACCAAGTTTCCTCTCACAAAGACACGTTAGCCAATAATTGATTTTTTATCGATCTTAAAACTTGCCCAATTGGCATCTGGAAAACATTCAATGTGATTGTGTCCATGATTTTCATATAGTATCCCTTTTGCAGGAGCGCCCTATAGGTAACATAAGATTTCTTCTAAGATTGCCCAATGATGAATAGTTGGAGAGGACATGAATTGACTTACAACGCTAATAGATTATGCAATATTAGAGCGAGTTACTGTAAGATTGCTTAATTTTCCTATCAATCTTCTATATTTTTCAAGGTCTTCAAGCAAATCTCTATCTTGGTAAGTTGTACATTTAGGGGGCTTTGAGGTATTGTGTGGCTTAGCTCCTAGCTTTCCCATTTCAGCTAATAGATCAATTACATATTTTCTTTGGGATAGGAAAATGCCTTTCTTGCTTCTCGTTATTTCTACTCTCAAAAAATATTCCAGAGCTCCCAAATTCTTGTTTGAAATTGACTATGGAGAGGATTTTAATGATGAGATGCTCGTAGAGTAACTTCCTATAATGATGATATCATCCACATATGCAACAAGGAGAATAATACCAAGTTTAGATTGTTTATAGAAGACTGAGAGATTAGATTTGCTCTTAGTCAATCTGTGGTCAAAGATATGCATATCTCATAATATTATGATATGATCATAATCAGATTATTTAATTTAGATAGCAGTATCTTTTAAGATATGTAGGATCCTAGGATTATATTTCCATATCTGTACAGATTTCTATCCTATACTGTAACCCTATGCATGTATA
>JANIPN010000003.1:32271428-32281757 GCA_027478595.1 Erythroxylum anguifugum
TTTGAAGAGTGTATTAGCAAGTTGGACATGATAGATATCTATGATCCAACTTGAGGGGGAGTGTGGTCAAAGATATGCATATCTCATAATATTATGATCTGATCATAATCAGATTATTTAATTTAGATAGCAGTATCTTGTAGATATGTAGGATCCTAGGATTATATTTCCATATCTGTAGGATTATAGTTCCATATCTGTACAGATTTCTATCCTATACTGTAACCCTATGCATGTATATATATATACTGCAATCTATAATGAAAGAAATATAGAGCAAATAAGCTCTGATTCACACAATCCAAAAATTTCTACGGCTTAACTAAATTTCCCAGTTGGGTACGTGGACTTTGTTTCAAACCATACAGTGACTTACATGGACAACAAACTTTGTCATACTTCCTTTGAGCAACAAACCCAGGTAGTTGCTCTGTGTACACTTCCTCTTGGAGGTCACCATGTAAGAAGACATTTTTAATATCTAACTAGTGTAGGGATCAATTAAATGTAGCTGCCATAGAAATGAATAGATGGATAGTTGTTAGTTAAGTAACAGGAGAGAAAGTATCAAAATAATTCACACCATAAGTTTGAGCATAGCCTTTAGTAGCAATTGATCCATCAGAGTTGACTTTGATTGTAAAAACTCATTTGCATCCAATGGATTTCTTTCCGACAGGTAAGTTACCAAATTCCACGTACCATTAGCCTTTAAAGCATTCATCACCTATATCATAGCATTATGCCAACTAGGAAACTTCTTGAATAGTTTTTGGGAGAGACACAGAATCAAGTGAGGCAACAAAATAACATAAAGGGGGATAAATGATCATAAGATACAAAAGAGGAAACAGGAAAGGTGCATTGGTGTTTACCTTTGCAAAGGAAATGGGGAGATCATCAGAAGTCAGATTTGATTCCAAAGAAGACACAAGTATGGAGCTCACATAAAGATGATTTTGTCTTCTAGAATAGAGCGGATGAATGGGTGGTGGTTGTGGTGGTGTAGTGGTAACATTATTGATATGATAGGTGGCCTCATAAACTAACGGATCATCATCCGCCTTTGTAAGTATTGGAGTAGGAAAGAAGGAAATATTTTCAAAAAAGGTGAGATCGGCGAAAACAAAATATATGTTGAGAGTTGGACAGTAACACAAATAGCCTTTTCGTAGATGAGACTAGTCCAAAAATACACATTTAAGAGATTTAGGGATCTATCTTGGTGACTTGAAGGCGAACCTCTCGAACAAAACAAGTACTGCTAAAAATTTGTGGTGTAAGGGAGAATAGGGGTTTATTAGGAAAAGGAATGTTATAAGGAATCTCACCTCAAAGAACAGATGAAGGGACAAGATTGATTAGAAAATAAGTTGTGGAGACCACATCAACCAAAAACGATTTGGGGACATTCATTTGATCTGGCAGTTTCATGTAAATTAAAATTTTTTCTTTCAAATCCACCATTTTGATATGGTGTGTCAACACATGAAGATTGATGAACAATACCATTTTGAAGTATGTAGTGCTGGAACAAGGTAGAAAAGTATTCTTTGGCGTTGTCACTTCTTAGAGTATGGATAGAAAGAATAAATTGTGTTTTGATTTCAGCACAAAAGGTAGTAAAATGGGAGAATAATTCGGAAAGATTTTTTATTAAATAAAGCCAAGTCACATGAGAAAAATCATTAACTGTTTACTAGAGTTATTAGGATTGATTATTTCCTTTTATACATTTAGGAATTAATAGCTGTAGTGATTTCTTCCTATAATTGAGAGATTTGATAGATGGAATGTTTCCTAAATAGTCCTAGGCCTTGTGTATATAAACCATACGATTTCTCTGTACAAAACATCTCAATAAAGCAATAGAAACACTTTGGTTTCTCTCTGACTTATTTACTTCATAGTATTAGAGCCCTGTCTGATTTAAGGGCCTATTCTTTCTTCTAAATTTTTTTCTATTCAGAATAGTACTTTGGCTGAGTTTGTACTCGCCCAAAAAAAACAAGGTTTCTTATTCTCACTGCACCTCAGCTTGCTTTAGACCCACTAGCGACCGTCTCTATGATAGACCCGACATCCCCAATGCCGCACGCGTTGCTATGAACTGCCACAGACCACCACCCTCCAATAGTTTTTCCGCCTCATAGTTATTGGTCCACCAGTGTCACCGGCAACTGTACATCTTCCCTTTGGTGTTTGAACTCCGGTAGCACGTCGGGAAATATGCTAGAAGCCTCTATTTGTCTCTAAATTCTTTCGGTTACTACTTTTGGCATATTTCTTTGTTTATCCCGAGTGATTCTAAAGAAAGATGGACGAAAAAAAGGTAATTCTCTCGAGTTCGTTAATCCTTCACTTCAAATCAGCCACGTGAAACTTGACGAAACTAATTATCTTGCTTGGTCAGGATCTTGTTTATTGTTCATCAGAGCTAGAGGATTACAAGGTTACATTAAGGGTGACAGTAAGAGACTCGATGTCAATAATCCTAATTATAATTAGTGGGAGTCTGAGAATTCCTTCATGATGTCTTGGCTCATCAATTCAATGAAACCAAAGATTGCTCGGACATACTTGTTACTTGATGTAGCGACAAATATATGGAAAGCTACTTCTCTTACTTAATTCTCAAATAGGTAATAAAATCCAAATTTTTTATCTTCGTAATAAACTGCACAATATGGAACAGGGTGATATGATTGTATCTTAGTACTTTGTAGAGCTATGTGGATTGTGGCAGGAAAGTAGAATGCTCAAAAGATGCTGCCAAATTCTAGAGAATGATAGAGGAGGATTGTGTTTGATTTTCTTGATCGTATGCGAGGTAATCTACTTGGAAAAGATCCTTTTCCTTCAGTATAGCTTGCACCTTTTCTTGTTCAGCAAGAAGAGAGTGGAATAAATGTTATGCTACATACAACCATTGTTGAGAAAGCAGGGTTAGTGACTAGTTCTACTAAGAAGCCAAAACCTACAAATACCTCATCTAATAAGGATCACTTTCACTGTGATTATTAAGGAAAACAAAGGCATACCAAAGAAACGTGCTATTGATCCTATTAGGAGACTTGAAGAGCCCAAATTGTGACTCAAATTACCCAAATTGGGAGACTTGAAGAGCCAACTGTTGAAATATAAGAGTGAGAGTTTATCCCACATTGGAAAAAGAGAGGAAAGAAGACCAACATATAAGTTTAGTAGGCTACTCCACCTATCACCAATTGGTTTTATGATGGAACCTCACTTAGACTTGTATGTGGTCTAACTTTCTTTCTCGTGTGGGCCCATAGGCTCATTGTAAATTCTAACATGGTATCAGAGCGGGTTGCTCTTATGTTAGTCGTTAACATCTTGAAATAATATATTATGTCACGTGTTAGACCCACACGTGAGGGGGGTGTGTTGAAATATATGAGTGAGAGTTTATCCCACATTGGAAAAAGAGAGGAAAGAAGACCAACATATAAGTTTAATGGGCTACTCCACTTATCACCAATTGGTTTTAGGATGGAATCTCACTTAGACTTGTATGTGGTTTAACTTTCCTTCTCGCGTGGGCCTGTAGGTTCATTGTAAATTCTAACACCAACCAATCCTTAACTCGAAGTATCAATCCTATCTGAGTTGAATTGGAAAGAAAATTTTGAGTTTTTGGTGAATTTGGGAGTTAGGGTTTCAGATTGGGACAAAAATTGGGAATTAGGGATTTTGGGAACTAGGCTCGGATACCATGTTAATGAAATTAACCAATAATATTTTGGGAAAAGCCTTAACCTCACTATGTTAGGCTAATCATATATATAATTAGGAGTTAAAGTTATAATAAAAAAGTCCATCTGTGAGTAAATCATGGGATAACTGCTATCCTCTATCGCGTTACCACATCCTTAACACTCAGCTTGAGGGGGAGTGTCGAGATGTATATTAGCTGTAAATATTTTTATTATTTGATAGATATTAGGGGTGTTAATGATATCCCTTAATTTGAGGGATTTTAGTTAAGATTTTCTCTATTCCTAGATTAGGTAGTTTCTGATTCTGTATCTAAGATTTATTGTATATATTCTGATGCATTGTAACCCAAAGTAAGTGAGAGAGAAATAAAGAATTTGTCCTTTCAATTTTCTTCAACGCTAACCATATTCAGTTTTTCCTCTTTAATTAAATTTGAATCCATCTTAATATGTTTAGGACCCTTCCTGGATATTTCCAGGTTTTGTTTCAATCGATGATTTGATTCCAGGTGTCCCAATTCTGGATTTGTGAATGCTGTCAAGAGGGAATTCCCTATTATCTTTTTCCTTGAAATTATCTCCCTGAAGATAAGGGTCTGTCCTAGGAATGTAGATGTGATGATAGTATGATGATTTGGCCCAAACTATGTATTTGAAATTTGTAACATTGTACAACTGAATTTTTCTACATCTGTGCAGCTTGCAGATGCTGCTAGGTCCCAGTTTTCTCGTGATTATAGTGATCATCTTGCCCTTGTCCGGGCCTATGAGGGCTGGAAAGATGCCGAAATTGATCTTACTGGATATGAGTACTGCTGTAAAAATTTCCTTTCTTTACAATCAATGAAAGCTATTGATTCTCTTCGAAAGGAATTCTTCTCCTTGCTCAAGGATATTGGCCTTGTTGATGCTAATGCTACCTCTTGCAATGCTTGGAGCTATGATGAAAATCTCATCCGAGCAATTATTTGTTATGGCCTCTATCCTGGAATCTGCTCTATTGTGGTGAGACTTGTTTTTTGCCGTCTGCTAGAGTCTCTCTATATAATCTCATTAATCATTCTATGTCAGGGTGGTTTTGAATAGATGCATGCAAACAATCAACTTTCTTTACGTTGTTAACGTACTGACATACTTGAATGGACAGCACAATGAGAAATCATTTTCTCTGAAAACCATGGAAGATGGTCAAGTGCTTCTATACTCTGTAAGTTGGCTAGCATTTTACCCTTGCTTCATATGAATGTTCTTGCTTCCAAATTGAGTAAAAACTTTTCTTGCTATGTTGTTTGAACTGCCTGTTGTCTTTTTCTCAAACCCCTTGTCTCCTCACCAGAACTCCGTTAATAGTCGAGAAGTGAAAATTCCATATCCTTGGTTGGTCTTCAATGAGAAGATAAAAGTGAATTCTGTTTTCCTTCGGGATTCAACTGCTGTTTCTGATTCTATACTTCTTCTGTTTGGTGGAAGTATATCGAAGGGGGATGGTGTTAGTTCTTCTCTCTCTTTCTTTCACTCTCTCTTTTTCTTCTCTTAGATTTTCACTTCGTATACTTGTAGTTTAGTCGATGATCAAACATACATAATGATTGTCCAGGATGGGCACTTGAAGATGTTAGGAGGATACCTTGAGTTCTTCATGAAGCCAGCTATAGCTGAATTATATCAAACCTTGAGGAGAGAACTTGATGAGCTGGTTCAAGCAAAGGTCAGAAGCTTCCATGAAAGCTAGTTTTGTATGAATCAACGTAACTCTACTGTTTCTATTTGTTTGATTATTTTGTGGATATTTTCTTCAAATCTTTCTATTCATACATTCCCGACATTGTTCTATTGTGATTGCTTATCTGTTTAAAAGTTTGCAAGAACTGAATGGTTGATGAATTGATGCATATGAAATTGATCGTCGTGGTTATGGACAGCTGCTAAATCCAAGGATGGATATACACGTGCATCATGATATCCTATCTGCAGTAAGGCTGCTGATATCACACGATCCATGTGATGGCAGATTTGTATTTGGCCGTCAGGTCCTTACGCCCTCAAAGATATCTGTTATGAAAACGCAACCAGCCCTAGTTTCAAGGACTGAGAGTGGACCTGGGGGTGATAATTCTAAGAGCCAGCTCCAGACATTACTCACCAGGGCAGGATATGCTGCACCAATCTATAAGACGAAGCAATTGAAAAATAATCAATTTCGAGCTACTGTGGAATTCAATGGAATGCAAGTTATGGGTCAGCCTTGTAACAACAAGAAGAGTGCAGAAAAAGATGCAGCAGCAGAGGCCCTTAAGTGGCTGATGGGTGGGACTGAGCCCCGCCATGGATACATAACTCAGATAACGATGCTGTTAAAGAAAAGCGAGAAGGATCATTACTGAACCGTATATCCAGAACCAACCTTTGACCGATTTCATGTAAACATCAAACAAGATGCTGATGCCCCCATGGCACTGAACTGTGGTCCTCTTATTACGTGGGTTCGACTTGCTTTCTCTCTTGGGAGGAGAGGGCGGTCAACCTAGTTTTTGCTTTACCAAAACTAACTTTATTTTGACATGGAAATGCCCATTAGCAAATGGTTTGAGATCTTTCTTACAACCAATAAGAAAGGTGACTATATGCAACAGGTACCTTTGCTCTCCATCTGTAGTAGTTTCAACTCAAATTAATATTTTCATAGTGATTTATGAAAAATGATCTAACATTGCGATTGATATTTGTTTAGTCATGGATTAGTTGGTTTCTTTTGGGAATCCAGCGCAGCAATTGCAGGGCTACGTTGATCAAGCAAGCTTTGAGTTGAAACAAACTTCATTGATTTCCTAGACGTGGATTTGAGCTTTAGTAAATGTGGAAGGACCGGCGTTGATCTTCTTTTCCGGGTTTGTGCTGCCTTTGGACCTACGCAATTAATTCAATGATCACATATTTGTCCGAGGCAAATTAACTAGAGTGACTGCTGAACAATAATGTAGTTTATCAACCAAAAAAAAAAAAGTATACGAACAAGAGTTTAGGTAGGAAGAAGTGTACAGATCAACTTAATCTCGTGTGGTGGCATTCAACATGAATTCTTCATTATTGCGTAGAGACATTTAGGGGTCAGAAGTCCTGTATATTGTATCTGGTGAATTTGTAATGCCAAGTTTGCAATGCAAACTTTATTCTTGTTTTAACTCATAAA
This sequence comes from Erythroxylum anguifugum, assembly GCA_027478595.1. Classification (NCBI taxonomy): domain Eukaryota; kingdom Viridiplantae; phylum Streptophyta; class Magnoliopsida; order Malpighiales; family Erythroxylaceae; genus Erythroxylum; species Erythroxylum anguifugum. Next base: position 32,278,359 of record JANIPN010000003.1, read on the forward strand.
CTCATCATTTCTTGCTGTATCATTCATCAAGCAACTCTTACAAAATTAATTAAATCAAAGGTAATTTGGATGGAAGCAGCCAAATACTAAGGAAAATAAATCATATTTCATGCACATCATTCACTTAATCCAAAATTTAAGATCCTCCCAATCAAACCTTCAAGAAAGATACTTTTAAAATTTTTAATGCACAAAAGTGTACAACTTTGTACATTTTGTAGGTTAATGATGAGCAAGTAGCAATTACATTTGGAAATCAAAAGAAGGGTTATATGGCTATCACATTGCATTGTATTAACAACACTTGGAGTATATATAGTTGCATCCAGAGATAAATAATGTTTAAAAAATATTTTCACAAATTTTTATATTAATTTTCTTTTCTTTCGTTATATGTCAAAATGGAAAGTTCATTTATATTCTGGTGCCTCATTTAAGTAATAGACTAATGAGAGTATTGAATGACTATTCAATAGACTAGAACATTTACACAAAATTATCAATAATTGTAGGACAATCGATACTATGATTGACAAATTTAATACTAAGTTATATGTTGGGAGCTTGTTCATGGATATGCACCATTGTGTGTATGTTATGAATTTAATTGTTAACAATAGGTGGGACATTATTAATATAAGATCAAAGTAATTTAGAATTAACACCTAAATAAGTTAAGAAATTTAAAAAAGTAAGATAATTACTCATTCTTTTATAAAGAAGTTATGTATTATGCGATAAAGTAGAATTCGACATTCAAAATGCTTAACTTTTCAATCAAGTATATTGATGTATTTTTGAAGTTGGGACTAAGAAATTCTTAATACTTTTGCTTCTCAATGGATTTGCAGAAATCAAAGGTGTTTAACATTGTCACTAAGTAGATGTGTCACTAAGTTGTTTCTATCATAAAATATCTAACTTTAACTGTATTTAAATATTATTTTTAAATACAGTTAAAGTTAGATATGATGAGAATGATTCAAATATGGCAAGTAGGATGATGGTGAAATTTGTAATAAATATGATGACAATTGCTACTATTTTAGATTCAAGGTACAAGTAATTAACTGTATTTAAATATTATTTTTAGAACTTGTAATGTAATCAAGCTTTAGTATAGGATCTTATCACTTTGTGATATGGTTTATTTTCTTATTATTAATTAAGAATGGGTAGATCGTTTGATAACAAAAGTTTAGTGTCGTGTTCAACTTCTATTGATATATTATCATCAAGCAATATAGTCTTGGTTTAAAGAAATTCCTAAGAGATAAAAGGGATAGGGTTTTGTATAATAGATCATTGTTTGATAATTATTTCAAAGCTAATGTTTTTCAAACAATATTGTTATGGTGGAAGTTGAATGGACCTCAATATTTGATTATGTAGACAATGACATGAAGTTTGTTAGTTATCCCAATACCTACATTAATTTTTTAGCTTACTTTTAGTATTAGAAGTTGGATAATAAGTTTTCATCATAATTGACTTTATCCGTAGAATTCTTGATATTTATTAAAAGTTGGCTACGTAATAAAATAATTCAAGGTCAACATTACAATTTGTAATGTATAAATTTTATGGTATGTAAGTATCTTACTTTAATTGTAACATCTCATCATCGATGGGAAGGGTAAAATAGTAATTTGGAACAGGTTAGGAGTGGTTAAAATTATTTTGCTATGTTCATGCATATATATATATATATATTAGGAGTGGTTAAAATTGTTTTGCTATGTTCATGCATATATATATATATATATATATATATGAATAATGAATTTTGCACATGTAATGATTGTACATGCATTCATGACATTTCCCGGTATATGTGTCTCTAATGTGCTTATTGTGAAAAATATGATTTTTGTGCTTGAAAATTTAATTGGAGTGAGTCTTGGTGAGTTTTGATTTTTTGGAGAATTTTAAAAAATTTTCTGAAAATTTCGGGGTCTTTTTCGGGCTAGGAAAAATGCCAAGAAACATAATGATGGTTTTTCAGTAGTAGAAATTACTGTCCAATGGCACTGAAAATTGAGAGAAATGATTGTAGGTTTTAGTAATAGAGCCATTGAAATTTTCAGAAAAAAAAAATTGGACTAGAAATTGAATTTTTTAATTGGAAGGAAACCTTGAGAGTGCTTAAAAATAGGACATGTGGCAAGTGACACTTGTCACTTGCCTAACCATGCCATCTTTGGTTAATTAAAAAGCCTTTTTGCCTTCTTGGTTGGCATTCACGACGCTTTCATGTGTGAGGACCAAGATATTTTGTTTTCTTCCTCATTTTCATAGCTCCTCTCCTCCTCCTCCTTCGATGGTTTCTTCTTCTTATCATTTTATTGCCAATCTACACCCATAATAAATCTAGCTCTCTCATATCTTAGTTGCTCTCTTCCCTTCTCACCAAAAATCTGAACCTTTCAAGCTCTAGATGATGATCGGGAGATGGTGAAGAAGTTAGGGATTTTTGAGTTCTTAAAGATTTTGAAGGTTTGGAAGCTTAGGTAAGAAATATGTTCTCTACTATGGTTTTGTAGTTAATTTGTGATGTTTGTACATTAAATTGCATGAAATTGTGCTTTGATTATATGAGTGTGTTATTTCCTTAGTTGATTGATGATTGATGAGGTAGAAGTGAATGAATGATATGTCATGTGGTATGGGTGAATTGAGTTGTTTTGGATTGAATTTTAATGATGTTAGATGAGTGTTTATTAAAGGAAGATGATTGAGTGTGTGTGCTGCAAGTTTGTGGACTAAAGTTCAAGGATAGGTTGTAAGTTAGTTATGGTGGATATATGAAGTGAATTGAGTGTTGGTTGGTTTAGAAATGGTATGGAAGATGTAAAATGTGAGTGAGGTTGTAACTCTGGAAAATTGAATGTGTACATGTTTACATTATTTGGCCATAACTTCTTTTATGATTGTCCAATTGAGATGATGCTTAGCTTGAAGTAAACTTGAGGAGTTTGGCTACATTTCTTGTGAAGGAAATGATGCTTAATTGTGGCTTGAAGGGGTCTGAATTTGGCCTTGAAAGAGGGCAATATGTGCAGGATGAACAGTAGCCGAGAATGTGTGATCTAAAACTTTGGGAAATTTTTCTAGGATGATTGAGACAGATTTTGCTAAATTGGCCTTCATGAAAATTAAAGATTTTCTTGCTAGCTTTCTATCGCCACTAAGTATGACAGTTTTCGACACTGAGGTTGAGAGTTATGATCTGTTGACTTTTAGATGTTAATGTACATTGTGCTGGAAATTGTTTCTAAGTGTAGGTTTTGTGATCACTGTACTTTGAAGCCAAATTCTGGATTGTTATGGTTTCAATTAGCTTAAATGGTCTTATGGAAAGTTGTAGAGGAATGTCTCAGCTTTGTAATGATGTATCAT
>JANIPN010000003.1:32414502-32431233 GCA_027478595.1 Erythroxylum anguifugum
CTCATTTTTGCTCTCAATTCTTTCCTCTTCTTCCTTCTCTGTTCTTCTTTCCTCACTTCCAAGTTTTCAGTGTATCAGTTGTTGCCTTTTCTTTTATGTTTTTCACAATGATAGTAGAGGAGGACCAAAAAGTTAGACACGATAATGATGATGAAGGAGCACCGGATCTCTCCAATTCTCTCGACCCTTTTTATCATGAAGGTTATGCCCTCTTCTTCGACGAGGTATGTAAACAAATGATTCTTTTTTAGGATTGAATAAGAGGTATGTAAAAGTTTCTCTCCCTCTCTCTTGGCGCTCTCCCTATCTCTTGACGGGTTTTGGTTGGATCTCTTGGTGTTTCCTAGTGTGACTATCTGTTTGCTTATGTTTTATGGTTAAATGGGATTGATTCAGATCTTGTTTTGGTATTTTTGTGGGTGTGGATCGAAAAGTTTGAATCTTTTTTTATTTAGATTTTAGCATGTTGTTCGTTTTGGACGTGGGTTTACTGAGTTTGAACATTAATGTATCACCGTTCTTTCCTTTTTCAACACACGTTAAAAGCAACAATCATTCCAATCTCATTTTTATTACCCCTTTTTGGTAGAGATTTGTCTGTATTTGGCTTGTTTTCATTTTGGTCTCTGTTTCTTTTGCATGGGTGGGTTATGATTGAAGTTTTCGGAGACTGATGCTTTTTGGGTTAGATCTGGTTATATTCCTGATAATCAGTTAAAGTTTATTTCTTTCAGAGTTTTGGTTGAAGGGTCGGTCCCTTTTTGTTGAAACAATCATTTTTTGTCACTGAGATCAAAAGGATTCTAAAATGGGTATAAATCATATGTATGGATCACAAGGCATCCAAGTTGTTGCCTTTTCTTTTATGTTTTTCACAATGATAGTATAACAACGAGCACCAAAAAGTTAGACACGATAATGATGATGAAGGAGCACCAGATCTCTCCAATCCTCTCGACCCTTTTTATCATGAAGGTTATGCCCTTTTCGTCGATGAGGTATGTAAACAAATGATTCTTTTTTAGGATTGAATAAGAGGCATGTAAAAGTTGCTCTCCCTCTCTCTTGGCGCTCTCACTCTCTCTTCCTTCTCCTTTTCCTTCTCAGTAACCTCCTCTTTTCGGGTATAATTTTTGATTGATCAGTCTCTTCTGCTTTAGTGTTTGTTTGATTTAGCATGTAATGCTTTCTGAGTTTGACTACGTGTTCTCTTTGCATTTGATATTGTTGGGTTTATGTCAAGATTGAATTTTATGCTTAATGATCTTACGGTTTAAGACGTTTTGTATTTCGACTTTTTTTAATTGCTCTCTTATCATTTGGATATTAGTGCTTTTTTACAGATAAAGATATGATATATTTCGTTATATTTTAGTTTTAAAATATATTTTATTTTTAAAAGTCGAGTTATAGTTTATTTTTATTTATTTATGTATTTTATTGTAATTCTATTTACTTAAATTTTTTGCGGGTCAGTTTTTACTTATTTATTCTGTTCACCTGCATCACTTTTTTCCTGTCACATCTGCATGTAAGCAGGGGCGGATGTACATTGGGAGTAAGTGGGGGCACTTGCCCCCACTGCCCCCACTTTTTTCAGAAAAATTTATATAAAAATATTATTATTTAAATTTTTTTATTAAATAAAATAAAATTTGCCTCCATTAAAAAAAATTATCCCCATTAAATTTTGTTCATATTAAAAATAAAATTTTGCCACCACTGAAAAAAAATTCTATATTTGCTCCTATATGTAGGTCTACCAGAAATAACCTCTCTATTATGTAGGGATAAGACTGCGTACTATTAAACATCTTCAAACTTTGCTTCAAAATTTCGGATTGAATGTGACATGATGATAAAATGGACTTTTAGCATTACTGGTAACGTGACGCACGTGCCAAGGGCAAGGCTTACCAAATACGATAGGATATTTTTCATGTGAAGTGAACCCAACAAACAACATTGGCATAGCAGCATTACTATTTGTGACCGCCTTACAGGCCGACTTTTTCAAAGCCTAGCTTAAGCCCATATTAAATTGGAAGCCGACGAGATCTCTCCAATTTCCAAACCCTAATCCTTCTCACATATATATATATAGGCAGACACATCTATAAACAGGGAGAAAAGAGAGACCGAAGCGCTCCCACAGCAAGATTTGGCGGAGTGATAGGGAAAGGGAGAGATTCGGTGGGTATTTGAGGTATGGTTGCATCGGCGAGAATTTTTTTTACCGTTATATGTTCTTACCGATGCCACCCATACCTCTGATCTCCACCTTTTTTTCTTCCCTTCCCTAAGCTTAAACTGCTTTTTGGTTTCAGACACTTACGTCTCACTTCTGGTAAATTCTGCACTCATCTTTCTGATTTTTGTCGTTGATCCCTTACATACTTTTTCTTCGTACTTTATGCTCATTAAAACATACAAACATAAGACTGGAAAACTGAAAGTGGTTCACCTAACTAAGGTTACTGGAACTTGGAAGCAGTCCTCTTTTATGGATCAATAGAGATTGGAAGTATTGGCTGGTGTCTTTGTAAAGTAATAAACTCTTTTTTTAATTATTAAATCCAGGACAGTAGTTTTTAACTGTTACTGAAAAGTTATCTATAATATCATGATATCTGTTAAACCGGATGCATAAATATTGACCACAACCGAACAGATGCATATATTGGTCAGTGGCAATGCCAGAAAATCAAATCCACAGGTAGAAGATGACCGTGCCCTTGTTGGTTTGATCCTAAGATACTTCCAAGTTCATGTGTGTTTTACAATCGATATGTGCTTGTAACATCTCAAACTAGGAGAATAAACGGAGAGAAATAAGGAGCCACAGGTCACTTGGCTCCATGGTCGGGCTGAGTTGAGTCAGGAGCGGCCCGGGTTCAGGCAGAGCTATTGACATTCTACCTCAAAACAAGCTACAAATTTTGCTTCTATAGTGGATAAAGCAACGACAGATTATTTAGTAATTTTCTATGAAATTGCTCCTTTTACTAGTAGAAACAAATAGTTAAACATTGTTTTTCTACTATCAATGCGTTTAGAAAAATATGAATCCGAAAGTCCATTCACTTCTAATGGATTTGATCTTTTATATATGAGTATATAGTCTTTTGTTTCTTAAAGATACATTAAGACTTTCTTTGCAGTTTTGTAATGGTCTATACTAGGATTATATTGATATCTGCCCAGCACTCAACGTTATTCTTTGGACATTATCTCCTTTTTTTATCATTACAATCCTTATTGAACATTTATTCATATTAAGTCTCGCAAGAATTTTCTTGTTATATCTTTTTGAGGTAACCTTATTAGCCTTTGTGCTATAGGTCAGAATATTGAAATTTTTATCACATGGGAACCCACTCCAATATTTTTTATTACAAAATTCTTAGAGAAAAAATATCCAGTCTTATATAGTATGTCCAAAGCATTAGCAGTAAGTAAAATATCAAATGATAAAACTAGAAATATAAACTTACTCTCAATGATCTTTTGGTAGATACAACGATTAATAATATTTTCTTAAAAACCAAAAGATGTTATGTTATCATTAAACTTAATATACCAGTTTTGGGAAGCTTATTTAAGTCTGTATATTGATTTTTTAAGTTTACACATCATGTGATCCTTTCTTTTTATGGAAAAACCTTTAGGTTGATCCATGTAAACTTCTTCAAGATCACCATTTAGAAAGACATTTTTTACATTCATTTGTTGTAGCTTTAAATCAAACTGAGCCATTAATGCCATGATTATTCTCAATAAATCTTTCTTTGAGGTAGGTGAAAAAGTCTCTTTAAAATCAATGACATCTTTTTTTTTAGTATAACTTTTGGCGATAACTCTAGCTTTATATAGTTCAATATTGCCATTTGAGTTATGTTTGGTTTTAAAGACTCATTTGCATTCGACTTGTTTAGACATTTTTTTGTGCCATTGAATTTAATTCATTTTTTATAATATCAATCCATTTATCAGACTTGAACTCTTTTTGTGGATTGTGAAGATGAAACAAGATCATTATTAATACTATAATCAAATTCTAACTCTTGTAAATAAACCACATAATCATTAGAAATAGCTGATCTCTTTATTCTTGCAAGTTTGTTCAAATCTATTCCCTATGGTTTATTTAAATTAATTAGTTATAAGCTAGTTTCCATAAGATGATGTTTCATCTAAATCTTGCCCAAAGCTATTTTTTTCTTCCAACATTAGGACAATATTTGGTATAGATGTGGATGTTGAAACATTTATGGGTAATGAAATATAAACCCTTATTTTATTAATATCCATAACATGTTTTTTAGCATTTTCACTAACTTCACCATTTTCAATAAACTTGACATTAACTGTTTTAACAATTCTTAGACTATAGTTTGAACAGTAAAACCTATACCTTATATATTTCTTTAGGTAACTAATAAAGTAACCATTGATTGTTTGAGAATCTAATTTCTTTTCTTGTAGATTATAAACTCATTCTTTTGTTAGATAGCTTTAAATATGCAAGTATCTAGGTTTTCTTCTAATCCATAATTCAAAACTCAAAAGGAGCTTTAAGAATTGCTTTACTAAGAATCCTATTTAGCAAATACACAGTAGTTTTAAGGGCATGTATAATGAATAATTAATCATCATACTCCTAACTATATCTATTAATGTCCTATTACATCTTTCTGTCACACTATTTTGTTGAGATGTGCTTGACATAGTATACTGGGCATATATGCCATGTTTCTTAAGGAACTTTGCAAATGGACCTGAACTTTGTCTTAATTCATCATATTTTCCTAAATATTTACCATCTCTATATAAGATTTAAAATTTTCTCTTTTTTAGCTAATTGTCTTTCAACCTCCTTTGCAAACACCTCAAGGGCATTTATAGCTTTAGATTTTTCATTAAGCAAATAGACCTATTCGTAACATGAAAAATCATTTACAATGGTGATAAAATATTTTTCTCCACTAAAATATGGAGCGTCAAAAAGTCCACATATATTGGTTTGGCATAATTTCAAAGGCCTGAGTACTTTTTTTGGCTCCTTTTTTAATATGTTTATTTTGCTCTCCTTTAATGCAATTCACACATACATCAAGATCAGTAAAATCTAAATTTTGAAGAATTTTATTCTTTACTAATATTTATAATCTTTTTATATATATATATGACCTAAACGTTTATGCCACAAGTAAGGTGAATTATTATTCATTATGCTATGTTTGATAAATAGAAAATAGGGATTTAGAAATTAAAATCAAGTTTCAATTTATATAAACCATCTATAAAAATTTCATAACCATTAACAAAATTATGCTCAAATAAATAAAAATAACCATCAACAAACTTAAAAGTAAACCTACTCTCATAAAGTTTAGAATAGAAATTAAGTATATAGAAATTGAAGGTACATATGGAGTTTTTATTAGATCCAAGTGATAAGCAATATCTAATATTAGACGATAATTGGAATCTTCTTACGGTTTCTTAGGAACAGAAAGTTTTTAGTTAGGTTTATAGTTTGGATTGTAAGAAATCTCTCTTTTTTTTCAAAGTAAGCTTTATATTTCAGGCAATCTTTATGATAGTATCCTTTTTTCTTCCAGAAATGAAACTTATCGGTCTTTTGTTACTTCTGATCCACATTAACAGTAATGTGCCATTTTAGCAGGTGCTTTTTTTTTAAAAAAAAATTCTTAGCTTCTAGCTTGCAAATCTTGCTATCACCTTAACCCAAAAGGTTAATAGAATGAACTCCATCTTTCTTTAGCTTTGTTTGCTCCTGAATGAGTATAATGAAAAATTCATCAACATTCTACTTATTCTTTATAGTGTTGTAGTTATTTTGAAATTGACCATATTCAGGAGGTAACGAGTTTATAATGAATTGTACTAAGGAGTCATAAACTATCATACGTAGGGTCTTTAATTTTGCTACAATATTTGTCATCTCGAGGACATGTTATTGCGTGCTTTATGACCCACCAAACTTCATAGTCGTGAGCTTAGCCATTAGAGTGATAGCGAGAGACTTATCCGCATGATGGAAATGTATTTTCATAAATTTAAGGTATTCTTTAGCACTTTCAGTTTGTGAAATAGTGGTCTTAATATTGTTGGCAATAGTCATTCGTATGAAAATAAGACGTAATATGTTATATCTTTCTAATGCTTTATAGTTTATCTTCTCATATCTGTAATGGTAGTAGGCTTTTCTTTCAATAATGCTAAATCAAGATTGAAAACACCTAAATAGAAATTGACTTATTCACACCATTAAGATAATTTTAAACCATTAAACAAGTTAACGGAAGAAGCATGCGAATGAAGATAAATAGTTGCAAAGACATAAATGTTCAATAAATTATTGGATTCAAATAATCAAACGTTTAGAACATACTGCATGTTTCCTTTAGGCACACTCAATAATATATAATCATAAGTTTAATGCCAAACAAATTTTATCACGTAATCAAAAACTCTTCAAATACAATTAATATATTTGGATATATAACATATTTGACAAGCGAATATTGATTTTCCTGTATTATGCATATTAGTTATGGAATATTAATCTACCTTTAGGTAAATTCTACTTTCTATCAACTAATAAGTATCATATATTTGTATAATTAATTCAATGATAGGCATTAATATGTTATAAATAAATGACTATTTATACATAAAAAGTTAGTCTGGTCACTTTGGTGACTAAAAAAATATTCTTTTATAATGTCATGTATAAATCTGGCATATATATAACATACTTTCAAATTTCAATAATAATATGCATAAAACTAACATGAAATTTGAATGCTAATAATAGTTATGGTAAAATCTATATTGATAATCTATTATTGTCCAATGGTTAGGATGCTTCAGTTTCACCCAAGAGACATAAGTTTGATTCCCAACAAGGTTGTTATGCTTATTTTTCTTCTTTAAAGTTCCACTTGAATTAAAATCCTAAAGAAAACAATAACAAACGTTCTTCCTTCTTTTCATCTTTAGATTTTTTTATTATATCGAAACCATTAATAGTGAATAATCTAAAAAATCTTAAAACATTAAAATATTTGACAATCATCATCAAATAATCATAATAAAATATATGAAATTTTTTTTATTCATAACACGTGTTCTGATATCACTTGTTAAATTATGATCTTTATGACCTAAATCAAAATTGACATTTGTAACTTTAGGATCTTAAATAAACAATTGTTACAAATCTTGATAAAGTAATATTGCGTACTTGATGTAGAAGATGCCATTATTGAAAAAAGATTGAGAAAGTTCACCGCATTTTTAGTTAAAATTTGTTTCTCTCTTAACTCCCTTATGGTTATAGAAACTTGAAGGAAAACAATTTGTTACCTTAATTAGTAGAAAGATGACTAATTTATTATATATATGTGTGTGTGTGTGAGAGAGTTTTAATTTGATACATCTATCAAGTGATCAGAATAAGTCGTTGAAATTTATTTCACTGTTAAATAAGAAATATAGAACAAATAAAACTTTTACATTATATTAATACTGATATATATGTGTGTGTGTGTGTGTGTGTGTGTGTGTGTGTGTGTGGTCATTAATTTAGGTCGCATTTTAACTTTCCCTATTTTTTTAAATAGAAAAGGTATCAAATTTAGCCATTAAAGGCAATCAAAATGTACAAAAGCTACAAAGATCTATACAAGAGTTTACAATAGGGGCATATCCTAGAATTAAAGCCCAAGATCAACCATCTTCAATGTAAAGAAAGTTACAAATTACACACCCCATATTTTAGTACAATAATGAATGTTTTGACTTTTGAATTGGTATAAACTAATGTAGCCTCTAATCTTTAGAAGAATCATGTTGCTGATTTTGACTTCTGTTTTGAAAAATGTAAGCATTCCTCTCATCCTAAATGATTTTGATTAGAAAGAACATAACTTGGTAGATACACCACTTAATTTTGATATCAGGATGATTAATGATAGTACACCAAACTTTAATGGAATTATAATCTCCTAGAGCATGTTAAATGTAGCACTTATAAAGTAAAGATCTCCAAAGATGAGAGAAAAATTGACATCAAAAGATTAGATGATCATTGTTTTCTTCAGCTGCTAGACACAGAGAGCACCTATTAGGAATGTTAATAATTTCAATTTGTTAACATTTTGTAATCTATCTTTATAGCTAACCACAATGTGAAAGAATCTCGAGGATGAAAATGTTTAAACCAGACAATTTGAGTCAAAGGTATCTTGCTTGACTAACCTTTAAGAGTCTTCTTGCAAGATTAGTTAGTGAATTTCACAGTCCTGGAATGCTTCCGAATGACACTTATTGGACCCCAATTTTTTTCTTTTATTTTTCTTATTTATTTATTTGCTGATTTATTTTATTTTATTTCTTAGAATTTAGTCATTAATTTACCAAGCATAAGTAGCAATTAGAATTTAAAATAGAAATGTTAGAAAGTCAGAGTATAAAGGGCAATTTTGGCAAGTCACTTAAGTATAAAAGCCATAAAGCATTAAAGGAAGGGCAAAGTGGACATTTTACACTCATTAAGGATAGAATTGGAAGAAGAAAATATGGTCTTGCTCTTAGGAAGAAGAAGAAAACATGAATGAGGGGGAGAAGAAGAGAAGAACGAAAATGAAGAGAGAATGAAGAGAAAAGAAGGAAGATTAAGCTAGGGTTCATCTTTTCTTAGTTTTTAAGAGTGATTTTGAAATTGTTCAAGAAGAGAAAAGAAAGAGGAAGAGAAAAGCTTCTATTTGAACCAAAAATCACTTTATTGGGTGAAGGTTCAAGGTAAGTTCATTTTTAATCTTTTGGATTTTTTGAAGTTTTTGGTTCATGAAGCTTAGGAAATGCATAAGTTTAAGTATTCTAGAATCAATTTTAGTGAATATGCTTTGTATGGGTTCTCAATTTGTATTCCTATTGAATGAGATTTTTGCCAATGTTAAATGGAATCAAACAAGGTAAGAGGAGCAAGAGGAGAGGCAGCTTTGAGCAAGTTTTTAAGCAAGGAATCTAAGGTGGGTTACATGTTTATAGTTAAGTTAATGAGCCATAAATGTTTTTCTAAATCAATAGAGTTAAACGATTTTAAATCGCTTAATAAATGTCGCCTTTATTGCTTCTTAAATGATTTAAGAAATTGCTACATGTTTGGTATATGAATTTTTGTTGATGAATTATAAAATGACGATGGAAATCGTATTTTGAAATATATCATGCTTATGGAAATCATGTTTCCTAAATGTGCCTTTTGGGCAATATGTTTGCAAGTCATGAAATTCATGTTTGTGTGGGTTAGTGGTGGTCTATTCTGTTATGTCACATGCACGTTGACCATATTAAAGGCTTCTCCTGCCTGCCCGCTAGTGGTATGGAGCTCCTTCACAGACTCTCTTATGTTTACGAACTACGCAAAATCATTACGTGGGTTTGTGATAGTCCGTTATGTTATCATTGAAGATTCGTAAGAACTCCCACATGGACCTACCCAAACCATTTTGATTGCTTATGTGTTTGTAAATTGTTGGCAAGTTTGATGAATAAATGATTTATATGGTTTATGAATTGTTTGACAAGTTGAGAATTTGGGGAAATATGTGTTTTATGGATTCAATGAATATTTTCAATGGTTTTGCTTGCTTCTCGGTTATAAACTTATTACCCACGAGCTTTTAAACTCACCCTCATTTTTTCCCATGTCCAGGTGATGAGCAAGAGATAGAGTGATCAAGTAGGGAGTCAAGGCATCACTCCAATTCTGCATATTTTTGTATTTTAAGATTAGTTTTTGGAAAACACCAGGCTTTAGTTACATTTCAAGTTTTACTCGTTCATGTAATTTTTGTATTTTTGGGTTATGAGACCAATGTTGTATTGTGGCTTGAAATGCCCATTAGAGATGTGTAAAACTCTTCTTTTGTTGAAAATGAAATATATTTGTGTTTTAGCTCATGACTTTTCAAGTTTTGCATTTCTTTCTCAAGAGACTAAGATTTGAAGAAGTTTCTTTTGTATATGTTTGTATTCATCTTTTGGTTGGGTGGTTTAAGGTTGCCGAATTGTATATGCAAAAATGTTAATGCTGGATAGTTGGGTTTGGGTGTCTGAAATCGAATGTTTCATTGCGACGAAGCCAAACTTTAGCTGCGGTGAACCTTTCCCGAAGGGTATTTCTGTTTGATTCTGGCAACTTCGCCACAGCGAAGCCAGCCTTTCGCCGCGACGTATTTGTCCTAAGAGGTACTTGGGTTGATCTGGAGTCTTTACCGTGGCGTATTTGACCCGAAGTGTGCGTTGGCTTAACCTTGGGCCTTCGCCGCGACGAAGCCAGATGTTGGCCGCGGTGAACTTCTCCCAAAGGGTTCTTGAAATTATTGCCATGGTTTTGCCGCCACAAACATATACTTTGTCGCGATGAACCCACCATTGTTGGCGGCAAAATTTTTCTTTACAAATTGAATGTTTTCAACTCCCTCTCACACGACTTTCACCTGACAGCCTTAAGTGGTCAGCTCGGGATAAGTAATAGGAGATGGGCCGACATCTTATGGCATTAGAGCGGCCTAGGTTTAAGAGTATCCTTTGCATGAAATAAGTAGTTTTAAAATACGAAATGAACATACAGTGTTTTAAATGAGCAACATGTATTGTTTTTGTATTGATTCACATGATTTGAAATTGTTTTACATGAACTAAAGATTTTTAAATGGTTTTAAATTGAAGGAGTGATTATGCCGCCTCAAAAGAGAACTCGAGGAGCTCACTCTCGCTGAGGAAGTGCAGGTTAATCTTATGTCCCGCAAGACGTGGGGACACCGCCTCCTCCTCCTATGCCCCAAGTAAACCCCATGGATCTACGTTTCTTTCAAGCCTTTGCTCAGGATTTCACGTATGCAATGGGCCAAGTGCCACAAGTTCCAGTGCAAGCTCTAGTGGAGAGGAGCGGACAGTATGATAAGCTTCACAAGTATGGGGTTGTAGACTTTAATAGGACTATGAATCCTGAAGAGGCTGAAGCATAGTAGAGAAGGACCGAGAGAGTCCTGTTTCAGATGAAGTGCACCGATGAGGAGAAACTGGATTATGCAGTTAGCTTGCTATAAGGGTGGGCACTCCATTGGTGGGAATCAGTGCCCCATAGTTAGGTCATACTGCCGGTATTGTCATGTAGAAACTTTTTGGAAGTTTTTAGGAAGAAATACTTTTCGAGAGTCTATATCTAAGAGAAGGCCAAAGAATTTCTGAATCTCACCCAGAGGGACATGAGTGTGAGTGAATATAAGCTGAATTTCACCTAGCTTTCATGGTATGCGACCAATATTGTTGCGAATGAGGAGGATAAGTGTCGTAAGTTTGAGGGAGGACTTCATTTGGGGATCATGGAGAAAGTATTGATCCATAACTTCTGTGATTACCAGCTATTGGTAGATGTTGCACTCCAAGTTGAGAAACAGAAGAACATAAAGTATGAAGTGATTAGGAAGAGGAAGAACCGGGAACAGTCTTCCAAGAAGGGAATCAGTGCCCCAATGCCTGAGAGGAGTATGAGGAATTTCCACACAAAGAGTGAAGTCGGAAGTAGTGGCTCTGTTAAGAACAAGCAAGTGAAGGTAGCACTTCAGTGCAAGTCTCAACTATAGGAGGCAATAGAGGGATGGAGAGGAGTAGGCACACGAACCCCCAATGTGAGCATTGTGAGAAGTTTCACATAGGAAAATGCTTCAAGTTACTTGGAGCATATTTTTGATGCGGTGAGAAGGAACATATGGTCAGGGAATGTCCCCAAGCACCAAGGCCAGATGAGTCGCAGTTGCAAGCCTCAAAGAGAGCTGAAGCAGTAGGAACCAGGTTAGTCACTGAGGTGGGAAGTTCTGGAGCAGCAAGGAAGGTTATTCCTCCAAGAAGGCCAAGGGACCAGGCACAGGCAAGGGTGTTTGCCATGACCAGAGATGAAGCTGCAGCCGCACCTGAAGTTGTTACAAGTATGACTTAGTTATTTAATTCAGAAGTACATTTACTGATTGATTCTGGCTCCATGCAATCTTTTGTTTCTGCAAGCATGACATTACATGATGTTAATTTGGTGCTACTGGATAGTCTATTGATTGTTAGTACTCCTTTAGGGAGGAAGGTGTTAATAAGTCAAGCATATAGAGATTGCGAGCTTTTTATTGATGGTGCTAGACTGGTAGTGGACTACTGCCTTTATATTTGAAGGGCCTAGATGTTATACTTGGAATGGATACTATGGAGAAATATCATGCAAAGTTAGATTGTAGCCTCAAAGAAGTAGAATTTGATATTGGCAAGGGTGAGAAGGTGACTTTTAGAGGGGACAGAAGAACACCTTCACTAAGAATTATTTCAACTTTGCTAGCTGACAGGATGATGAGAAAGGGGTATGAAGCCTTCTTGGCTCACATTGTGGACACTAATGTAAATGAAGGAAAGTTAGAAGATTTTTCTAATGTGAAGGAATTTCTAGACGTGTTTTCAGAAGACTTACCTATTTTGCCACCAGCAAGGGAAATCGAGTTTGCCATCGATCTGATTCCAGGTACTGCACCTATTTCCATACCACCGTATAGAATGGCTCCAGCTGAGCTAAAGGAGCTTAAATAACAGTTAGAAGAACTGTTAGAGAAGGGGTATATAAGGCTAAGTTCGTGGTCATGGGGGGCACCAGTTTTGTTTTTTAAAAAGAATGATGGAACATAATGCATGTGCATTGACTATCGAAAACTCAACAAGGTGACCATTAAGAACAAGTATCCTCTACCATGAATCGATGATCTGCTCGACCAGCTGTAGGGAGTAAAGGTCTTCTCCAAAATTGATCTTAGGTCAGTCTATCATCAGCTCAGAATCAGGGAATCTGATGTAAACAAGACAACCTTTAGGACATGTTATGGGCATTATGAGTTCCTAGTCATGCCATTTCGATTGACCAATGCTCCAGCTGCGTTTATGGATCTCATGAATAGGGTCTTCAGGGAGTATTTGGATCAATTTGTCATCATATTTATAGATGACATTCCGGTTTATTCCAAGAGCAAAAGGGAACATGAGGAGCATCTCAGGATAGTATTGCAAACACTAAGGGAGAAAAAGCTTTATGGTAAATTCAGCAAATGTGAATTTTGGCTTCATAAGGTGATATTCCTTGGACACGTAATTTCAAAGAATGGGGTACACGTTGATCTGAGGAAAGTTGAAACAATGGTGAAGTGGCATGCACCAAAGACAATGGCAGAAGTGAGAAAATTTCTGGATCTGACAGGATATTATAAGACGTTTGTTGAAGGATTTTCTATGATAGTTGCTCCAATGACCAAGTTATTAAGGAAAAATCAGAACTTTATTTGGAGTGATGAATGCCAGCAGAGCTTTGAGGAGCTTAAGCACAGATTGACAAGTGCTCCAATTCTAACTTTGCGTTTGGGAGATGAGGGTCATACAGTTTATAGTGATACTTCAAGAAAGGATTTGGGTTGTGTTTTGATGCAAGGAGACAATGTAATAGCTTATACCTCGCGACAGTAAAGCCTTATGAATTGAATTACCCAACCCATGATCTAGAGTTAGTAGCAATAATTTTTGCCTTGAAAATTTGGAGACATTATTTGTATGGAGTTCAGACGAGGATTTTTACAGATCATAAAAGTCTCAAGTACTTATTAAGCTAGAAAGAGTTGAATTTGAGACAAAGAAGGTGGTTAGAGTTGCTTAAGGATTATGACTTGTTGACTGAATACCATCCAGGAAAGGAAAATGTAGTGGCTGATGCCTTGAGTAGGAAATCCTCCATAGCCCACGTACAGACAATTTATCTACCGTTTTTTAAAGAGATGGCTAAGATTAGAATAAGCTTGAAACAAGAGGAACCTCATTGCATTATTGTTAATTTCAAAGTGAGACCAATACTTAGGGAGAAAGTTAAGGAGTTACAAGCACAAGATGCAGATTTGAACAAGCTCCGATAAAAAAATTAAAAATGGTAAGAAATATGAAGTGGTAGTGAGGGATGATGGACTTATGGTTGTAGGAAATAGATTATGTATTCCAGATGTCAAGGAAGTAAAGGATGATATACTCAATGAGGCACACAATGCGCCTTATGCCATGCTCCCAGGTAGCACCAAGATGTACAAAAATTTGAGAGAGCATTTATGGTGAAAAGACATGAAAAAGGATGTAGCAAAATATGCGAGCAAGTGTCTAGTGTGTCAGCAAATCAAGGCTGAATACCAGGCACTTTCAGGCAAGATAAGGCCATTGTCCATTCCTGAGTGGAAGTGGCAAAGCGTAACCATAGATTTTTCTTATAGGTTTGCCCAAAACCAGTAGAAAGCATGATGCTATATGAGTTATTGTTGATCGTTTGACGAAGTCATCCCATTTTCTAGCAATTAAATAGACTGATTCTCTGCATGTGTTAGCAAAGAAGTATGTTAATGAGATAGTGAGACTACATGGGATTCCATACTCTATAGTTTCTGATAGAGATCCTTGGTTTACTTCGAGATTTTGGGAAAGTATGTAAGAAGCTCTAGGGACTAAGTTAAATTTTAGCACTACTTTTCATCCCAAACAGATGGCCAATCTGAGAGGACCATTCGAACCCTTGAAGGAATGCTTAGGGCATGTGTGATGGATTTCAAAAGTGCTGGGGACCAACATTTTCCATTGGTCGAATTTGCTTACAAATTCGTACCACTCGAGCATTCAGATGGCTCCTTATGAAGCGTTGTATGGAAAAAGATGTAGAACTCCTATATGATGGGATGAAGAAGGAGAAAGGAAATTAACAGTGCCAGAGTTACTTCAAATGACAGTCGATAAGGTCAATCTCGTTAAGCAAAGGCTAAAAGCAGCTCAAGATAAAATGAAAAGCTATACTGATGCACACCAAAAGGAAATGGAGTAAGAAGTTGATGAGAAAGTCTTTCTTAAGACATCTCCTTGGAAAGGAGTCATGAGGTTTGACAAGAAGGGTAAGTTAAGCCCGAGATACGTCGGTCCCTATGAGATTGTTGCGAGGATTGGACCACTAGCTTATAGGTTGGCGATGCCACCAGAATTGTCACAGATACATGATGTCTTTTACGTTTCCATGTTTAGGAGGTATAAATCGGATTCCTCCCATATCATTCAAAGCACTGAGCTTCAAATCAGAGATGATCTGACATATGATGTTTCTCATTAAGTTCGCAAACTCATCCAAAATTGCAATCTATTTTTCAGGATTGAGTATAAACTGTTAGCTCCGTCAAGACTGTAGAGCCGTGTATTGTGGATTGGCGAGAGAGGCTATGGCTCAAAGGTCGGTCAGCTGGGGTTTCTTTTGGAGACTGATAGTTAGAACTGTTCTTTGTACATTACTGTTTAGTATTTAGTGTAAATGTTCTGGAAAAATGTACAGACAAATGAAACTGACAGTATGTAAATTACTGAGTTTGAGTAAATGGAATGAAATACATTTTGGTTTTAAAAAGTTTTCAATTTACTACTTTATGATTATGATGCCATGGGGATTTTAGTGGTGGTTGTCAGTAGTGGTCTCTTATCGTAGGATATGTATCGGAATGACCTACGGGCGTTCCGGTGGGTACTCTATGGTAAGGGGCGCTACATATGAGGAGACTTTAGTGGAGATTTTGGACACTAAGGAAAAGGTCTTCAGGAACAAGACAGTTCAACTAGTTAAAGTCCTATGGAATAGTCATTCTATGGAAGAGGCCACGTGGGAACCCTTGGAGGCCATGAAGGAGAAGTATCTACACTTCTTCAATGACACAGGTAAGAATTTCGAGAACGAAATTCTTTTTAGAGGGGGAGAATTGTTGGACCCCAAATTTTTTCTTTTCTTTTTTCTTTTTTATTTATTTATTTGCTGATTTACTTTATTTTGTTTTCTTAGAATTTAGTCATTAATTTAGCAGGCATAAGTAACAATTAGAATTTAAAATAGAAATGTTAGTAATAAGGGTTGGGTCCCGTTTCCGAAACCCAAACCAAAAGTGTTGGACCACGTTCCCAGAGCCCAACTATCCGAAATGGATTCAAAAAGCATTAGCGGGTGCCAATTTAGGGTTATTTTAACGAACCCTCATTTGCTTTGAATCAAACCTTTCGAATTAAAACCAAAAGCTACTCAATAGGTTTACATCCTTACTCCAACTGAACATGTCTTGGCGCGAATGCCATAACTTTTTCTATAAATTTCCAATTACTTTCGTTTTTAGACCATAGGAAAGAAGACATCGAGATCTACAACTCATATTAGAGACCTCAAAGCAAGATTCGGCCTCTAAACTAGTTAAAATCACAAATTACTGAAGATGACCCGAGGATGTCCGTTAAACGGACTTGCATGGACATAGATTGGCCAAACACTCCAATTTCGTCCGAGAAGGTCCGTTAAATGGACATCCATGTCCATTTAACGGACACACGCTGGCCTAAGGGTCCAAAACCACCCGAGAAGGTTCGTAATGTCTGTTTAACGGACACAAACTGTCCAAACCTTCTTTTAGAGCCTCTCCAAGGCTTCCAACTTCCAACCTAACACCATATACACCCATATTCATTCCAAATTCAACCCTTCAAATGCAACACAACTTCATAATCATTCAAAATACCAATCTCTATGCGTCAAACTCCCAAATCTCAATCCAAAACTCATAA
>JANIPN010000003.1:32445067-32456219 GCA_027478595.1 Erythroxylum anguifugum
TATTATTATTAGTATTCATATTATTTTATTATTATTATTATACATACCCAAAAGGTGACCTTAGTGAATTTACAGTTAGTTTTGGGTAATAATAATAAATGAAATGGGTATAAATTTATAATAATAAAAAGCCAACGGTGGAGTGTGGCCTGCGAATAACAAAGGAAAGCTGGAGGTTGGCTTCGGTTGTGGCTCTCAAACGGCGCAAGTGGGTGGGACCCACTGGCGCCTGTCATCTGTCGCAACCTCTGCCAAAATTTTATACAAAAACGACGTCGTTTGGACATTGGACAGAATAAGACAGGGTAAGGTTAGACAGACGATCCGGACTCAATTTAAACACACCTTTAATCCAAAAAGAATCAATGAAAAGAAAAGAAATATTTGTTGCAGAAGTCCCACTCACACGAAAACCAAAAGCTACAATCTCCACCTTTTTATACGACCCATCGGGTCCCTTAATGCTCCATATCCACTAGCGCGTAGCAACTTTACCTTGCTGTTGATCATTTGTTACCATTTTCTTCTCCACTTCTTAACTTGGGTGAAGTAAGAACTCAAAACAATGGGTGGTCACCGACAGGGGCTGGTGGGTGAAGGTGTCGGTTACTGGTGGACAGTACGGTGGCTCATGGGAGGAGGAAGGTTCTTTTGTAATTGCGGTTGAAAAGGTGATGGCAGAAGAACACACGAAAACAAAAGTCTTTGCAATTACACTCTCCCGAGTTCTAGCCTAAGGGGCAGAAATGGGAGATTGTTATAATTGCA
The DNA here is from genome assembly GCA_027478595.1 of Erythroxylum anguifugum. NCBI lineage: Eukaryota > Viridiplantae > Streptophyta > Magnoliopsida > Malpighiales > Erythroxylaceae > Erythroxylum > Erythroxylum anguifugum. Next base: position 32,445,836 of record JANIPN010000003.1, read on the forward strand.
TCGCGGGGAATTGAGGGTAGCGGTCCAATTTACTTTCTAACTGTTTTGGTCTTCAATGTTCGTTTTTCTCCGGTTTAACTTATGTCTTTCCACTTATATGCATCTTTCCCTTCTGTTTTCCTTTCCTTTCCTTTTGGTTGTGACATAAATCATGGATGTAAGAGATGCATACGAGCTAGCTTTTGTTAAGGTTGATTATGGAGTGTGGATTTGAGGAGTTGTGCTGGAAAAAATTGCCGTTGGGCATGCATTTCTTACACCTATCATGTATTTAACTTGTATCTTGTAATTAAGGATTTAAAAGAAAAGTACTTTTGCTCCTTTTAATTGTCGTATCTTTCTTTTTGCTTGTTCTCTTTACGCACTTTTTCCTTAGATTCTTGATTTGTTACATCCAAAGACCTGATAAAAGTTGACAGGTCTGCCATTTCGGGGTTGGAGCACCTTTATTCGATTGGGTGTTTCAACTTAATCTAGATGTTCTGTCTAATATTACTCTCTCTTATTTTGTCTCATAGAATCTCAACTATTTATTTTGCGAGATCCATGCGAGATCCACATAAATAAATGACTGAGATTTATTAAACACAATAAGATACCATAATATTTGACAGAAGATCTGAACTCGTTTCAACTCTTTGGCATTTACTGTTAGTAAACATGTGCATGTTAAATAAATGTGTAAATAAAATTTAATAGAACATGGTAAGAATTGATAAATCGAAACAGATTTGATCTCATCATTTTGTGGCATTTGTCTTACCACTTTTAATGTTGGATAAGTTAAAAAGGAGCCCAAAGATAATGCTGGAAAACTAATCTTAATCCAATCATGTGTACAACAAAAATATTTTTAAATTTTTTAATTGAATCACTTTTATTGAATAACTTTTAAAATATGAATTATAAGTAAAAATGTTAAAACGTACATAATTTGAATCCTTTCATACTTTTATGGAACTATCAACTACAAATTGTCTATTTATCTAGCATCTAACAATATTCATAGGAAAGGGCCAAACAAACTTAAAGAAGAAAATATGCCTTCCTCTTATTTACATGGAAAGACAAAAAAAAGTTTCTTTCTTTTTAAAATTAAACTTTTTAATTATAATTAAAGTTAAAATCTAATTAAATTTAACTTTAATAAGATGAAAATATCTTATACTTGTTCTTTAAAGTTTTTTAAACATCATAATTAAGCTCGACTTAATTTAAATTATTTTTAACTAATTTTTTAAGTGTGCAATTTATTAGGTTCTTAATATGTTAGAAATGATTACAAATTACAATTATACTTCATAATTAAACTTACATAAATTGAATCTCCTTCATCTTTAATTCTCCTATTCTCTGATTTATAATAACAAAGGTAAAGTTATTGCGTGGAAGGGCTAGTGGGGACAATCAAAATTGACATATACCAATATGTCATGACCATTTAAATATTAGGAATATTAAAGTGGTTTAACTCAATTTATCTATGCATAATTATGATGAATAATTTAATCATTTTGTCATCCAATGTTCTAAATAGAAATAGAATATGAATTTAGAATCTGTTCTTTTTAAATTCAATCATATTCATTATTGCTGATTAGTAATTGATTTAATATTGATATTAATTTTTTTCTAATCTTAATTCACTTTGACCAAATAATTCCTTTAATCCTTACTAATTAAGAACATCATAACACTCTTTCTATTTATTTTAGAGCAACAAATTCTTTATTGACTTACTCAACTATCTGTATACGGTTCATATTATATCCAAGTATTGTTGAATGAATAACCACAAATAGAATAGGTCATAAGTAGCATCAATACATAGTAATTCTTACATTAGATGCTTTGGTAATTTCAAGTCTAAGGATCAATTATTTAATGATCATAACAAGAAAATCCATAGACATATAAGTAATATTCCATTTGAGATTATCATAATTAGATCTGTTCAATGAACTAGTTCTCTAATATACATTGACACGTCTATCCAAGTATTTTTATATTTTAATTATATGTTTAATTATTTTCTTTATAGGAAAGAAACATATTGCGTGCGAATTACAGTGTTTCATCAACATCCTTTCTTGATGAAACTTCAACTAAGAACAATTTTAGAATAATAAATAAATGCAAATTGAACCTCAAAATTATGATTTCATTACAATTTTGATTTCACATCAATTATTCTAGAGATTTTACCTTTAGTATTAAAATATCAAACAAAATTAAAAAATATATAAATAAAAATAGTGGTTTTAATTAATTATGTCACAATATTTATGACCGACCGATTGGCTTTAAGGTATATGTAATGTAATCTCACTTGCATTAAGTCACTTTTTAAAGTATCTTATATTATATCTCCATGTGACGATTACTATTAGGACATTAATTTAGTTAAAGAATTCTTCGAGATTCTTTATAGTGAGTACTTGCTAAAATCTTATAACTCATGTCTTAATTATCATTATAATTAAAATAAATTGCTTAAATACATACTTGGATCTTTGACAAGACCTTAGATTTTTGTATGCACAATGACTCTAATGTTCTATGGTACATTATTGTTTAAAAAATGCAAGGAACTATATCAAGTTCATTGAAGAAGATACTGATTAAAACAATCATTTCCACTAAATAAAAGATGTAATATAGCTTAATTAGCAATGATGTTATATTGAAACCTTTCTAATCTTAAAAAAATATTTTTCTAAGTAAAATATATCTTAACTAAGATTTACTTCTAAAGTTATTATCTACATAATCTTGAACTCAAATATCAACTCATATATAGAATAATGAATATCTTTAATACTTCACAAGTATCAAACATCTCAAACACTAAACACTATCTATGTAAGACTAAAATAGGTAAACAACATTCATATCTATGTCCATATATATAATTCCTAAAATTAAGTTGTTGACTTTTCATATATAATTAGAGTTATACTTGGACTATTATATTTTCAACAATTAAAGGACTATAGTATTTTCGACAATTAAAAATATGATTTCTTTTTGTTTTCTATAAGTAATATGTCTTTACACACACCTACTAAAGAGTACAATTAGACTCCCAGTAACCTTCTTATAGATAAGATAAATTCACAGTCACATCCAAAGCAAACTCTTTGCATTCACCATGAAAGAAATTTCTCAATATCTTGTAACCTTCCCACTACATATCAAATGTATCAACTAATGCACTAGTTTTAACTGTCATAAGATTTTGAAACTTTAAATGTTATTTTACTCTTACTAATTATTATGAGAACATTCACTTATAGGTATTCCCTAAAACAACTATATTATTCATTAGGGTTTACAAGATCATATCTAACTCTTTTGGATATCTTATAAGTTTCTACTATCCAATTTAATTCTAAACTCATTGGATAGTATTTGCTTTAACTATACATCACATCTTAAAATCGATAGCTTCAACTTTTACAAAATCATACAACTTCATATCTAATATGAAATCTTTTTAATTAATTTAATAGAAAATTTTATAGGTAAGTTATTGTATTAGGCTTAACTATAAAAGAAATAAACATTGTTGTATAGAATATCTTATGTAGCATTTTTCTCCTTTCACAAATCTATATGATTATGGAATTTAGATGTAGAGGTATTCATTAAGGAATCTTGTTCCCTCTAGCTAACAAAGAAAATTTAAATCAAACCACATTGATCACATTTAAGTGTTTTTATGATTCTTAATGCTTACTTTTCACTCAAATTTAAATGATTTAAACTTATCATAAATTTAAATCAACGTTTCTTTTAATAAATATGACTATATCATATAAATTCATTAGTTAATCTAATGAAACATAAGTATCATTCTTTTATTAATTGTTACTATATCTAATACATTATATGCATAAAATTTAACAATTTAATACTATCATTATCCTTTCACCAAAAGCTGATTTGGTCATTCTTCCTTTTAATAGGTTTCATAAGTTTCATATGATTAATAATCAAAATGATACATCTATTTTGTGTGAAACTTTATAATTCTCATTATGTTGATTTAACTAATATGGCATAACGGATAGTTGTGGTTATCTAACTTTGTATTCTTGCCACTTATATTAAGTATAAGTGATAGTTTTAGTTATCTAACTTTGTACTCTTGCCACTTATATTAAGTATAAGTCTCTCTTAATCCAACACATACAAAATATTTGTATAAACTTGGAGTAACTATTTCTTCTCAACAATCTATTTTTAATCATTCATTGAACATTATAACATTGTTGAATCTAAATTCAGTATCAAATACTTATAAGCATGAATCAAAAAATATATATGATCCCAACCATGCCATGTATTGAAAAGAAAAATCATGCAATCATTTTTTAATGGTGGTTATCAACATATCTAAGCAAATTCCTTCAATTGTTGTCCATATTTATACTTTTAGTAAGCTAAATTGAGTAAATTTAATCAAGGTACTTTATCTTTCAACTCTACTTCATGTAAATATTTGTGTTATACTATCTCTGCGTTACATCCTTCTTACATAGTGTCATTAAAGTTTATGAGACATTAATCAACTAAAAATGTTATCATATGTTATTATTTATAGGATATTGACATGTCTCTAAAAATTTGTCACCATATCCTCAACAGGGAGTATAGAAAAAATGATATAATGGACATACAATTTTTCATTTATCCTTTTGGATAACTCTTCTCAAACCTAACCTATGTCCAAAAAATCTGGTGTTTTAAAACTCGATATTAGTTATACTAAATAAAGGAACTTTATAGTTGGAATAAAAAAGTGTAAAGTAAGCAAGTAAATGATTATATGTTATGACTACCAAATAAGATTAAGAATTTAATAATTTGTTTAGTTACTCCTAATAGTTTATTCAAAGTAATAGCTTTTACTACTATTCGAAACAATTATTTTAATCTCTTTAGTGGGCTAGGATCACTTTTAAATTTCATTGATCTTAGGTCACTCAACCAACCAACAAAACTTAAACTAGGCACGTAACATCATTTTCAATCACATCTCATGTGACACCTAGATCTATTGTGTGACAATTCTTATCACAACATATATGATATGTTATTCCTGGCCTTGTTTTTAATTTCATATAATCACAAGTTAATAATCCAAGTCATATTAGTATATAAGGATATTGTTCCCATAAGGATTATGCAAGGATTTTGAACCTAGCTTTGTCTAAGGTATTCAGAATGTTATTTGAATAAAACAAATAACAAAAATTGAAACAAATAACAATAACAAAGTAAGTAAATTGAATAAACAATGAAACAGTGAGTTGCTAAATTAATTTAGGGTTTTGATCAAGATTTAATACTTAGGACTTATTCTTTCCTTATTTTGTTTATTTAACTATTGTTAATCAAATTATGTGTTTGATCTTAGATTTCCTAAGGTATTGATTACCCTCTCTCAAGATTTAATGAATTAACCCCAATTGAATCCAAAAATTCTACAACCTTTTGATTCACAAACGTTCCTTGGCGTTTTCAATTAGATCTGAAGCTATATAATAGATAATTAATTTCTCAAATAAAATCTCTCTTTGAATGATTGTTAATTTGATAATTGTGGGTCTATTAAATTCCCAACTCTTATTGTACAATTTAACACTAGTGACTTTTGACTCACTTGCTCAATTTGTTATCAAGTTTAAGCATAAACAATTATCATAAACACTAGAATATGTATTGAAATCAACAATAATCAAAGTCACATAATAAATCCTAATTTGAAATTTAGAACTTCATAAACATGTTTAACATCATGGAATTTAGATTACACATAAAAAATAATGAAAGAAATAAAGGAAAAGAATAAAAACTCTATTGGGGCCTTGATTTAGAAAGCTGGAATTCCTGGATGTTCTTCTTGGTCTCTTACATTTTATCCTCTCTTTGATGTTAGCTACTACATTTTTTGGTAAGTTTCAAGTCCTTAAATAGTGTCCTAGGGTCTTAGGGTGTAATTAGGGTTTTCCCACTTTGATGGCTCCAAAAATACCCTCAAACCTTAAAACAAATGAAAAAACTTATGCCTAGACAGTCTTTATCAAGATTGTGACATAAGAGTCATGATCGTGCTCCTAGGATTTTTCACCTTTGTCACGATTGTGACACTTTCATTCTTACTCCATCTAATTAATTCTTTAATTACCTAATTTCCAACACTCATTAATACGTAAAAAAAACCTCTTGAAACATTAAATTAAGATCCAATTCTTTCTCTAAACCAAAAAAAAACACATATAATACATACAAACATTAACAATAACATAATTCTAAGCCTATACACATGATAATCATCTAAGAAACACTTAAAACACACTTAAACATCTAGCAAAATATAATATAATTTACACATATCACCTTACTTAGAGGGAAAGAGCTTTACCATTAATTAACAACTACACAATGTTAGTGGGTGCTATAGTGGATAGGCTAAGGTTGGTAGAGAGATAAATGGAAGGGGGCACTAGATATAGGACTTGGTAGTTGTGCATTTGAAGTGTTACCAAGAGTGGGGGAAGTATAAACATCCCCTTATTGCTTACTGGGAGTTAAGGAGAGGAAAGGAAAATTAGATAAAGAGTTAAGAAAGGGAGCTACTGGAGTACCGACAATATCCATAAGGTGTGAGTTTAGGCAAGGAAATGTAAATTTGTGGAGAGTTAAGGAATTAAGCAAGGGGTAACTAGGAGAGAGAGGGGTTGGAAGAGAGCAATTATAATAGATCTGTTAGTTCGGGGGACTCTCAGAGAAAAAGGAGATATGGTAGGCGTCTATGCAGTTTTGAGGAAAAAAGTTCCAATTCAAAGTTGAACTAAAAGAGACAAGCTATCGAAGTGCTAAGGGTTAGCTTGTAGGACCCCTTAAGCACTAGCATTTAAGGAGAATATAAATAGGAAGATGTTATCCATATTAAGTAGTAATTCCTCAAGTCCCTTACATTTTTAGTATTTAAAAGCCTAAAGTCTGATTACAGGAAAAGCTAGACACTTTCCAAAGAAAAATCAAATAAGTGTACAACACCAAGTTCTTTCTCCTTTCTTAAGGATATCTAACAAAGGAGAGAAAATAGAAACACCATCTATCTTAATGAGAGGATGTTAGTTAAGAGAGATTTTAGAAGGCCTCCCTAGGACTTACTTCCAATAAAAATTCAAATTAAGGCTTGTAGATGGAGGAATAGAGGGAGTCTAAGGTGCTAAAAGCTCAAAATGACCATTGTTAACTAGGTGAGTAGAAGTAGAACTTTGTTACAAAGGATAAAGGAAAAGATCCTTGAGGAGGGAGGAAGGTTCCATTTCTATTGAGGAGACGATGGAAATTCTATTAGTAGGAATAGGAGGATGGTTAGAAGGGAAGAAGCAAGATGGCAAGGTGGGGAAATTTCCAGGAAAGTTAGGGACTTGACCAGTTATATTAATGATGGAGCTATAGAGTATACTAAGGAAAAAGTCATGCTTTGATAAGGCGATATGAAAAATTGTTGCAAATTGATAAGAGAGATAAAAGGGCATGACCTAAAATGAGAGGAAAAGATTAAATTACCGGCCTCAACACAAAAAGAGCATGGTTCCCTAGAAGTAGAGAAAATTGAAAAAGTAACCTAAGAAATAGCCTAAGTAATAGAGGAAGAATTTAAAAAGGGAATAGGATGACAAGGAAAGCCTAAGAACCTAAAAGAATGGACCAAAAGAATATAAAGTAGATTGGATAATTAATATGCAACAGTTATATTTATTATATTATCATGTAGAAGTTATTATGTTGAACTTTCAAGATTTATTTTTTATGCACTTAAAATGATACTATTTAATTTTTTGATTAGGCCTAGTAGAAAATGTTAGAATAAGAGTTATTGTTGGAATAACTAATTATATGTATATTTAAACTCAGTTAATAATTAAATAGATAAATAATCATGAATGTTCACTCAATTTTGTTATGAAAGTAAAAAATTAAATTACAAAGACAAATTAATTTTTTGTTTATTAGGGTTTAGTTTTAATAGATGCAAAATAATCCATCAAAAATAGCATAAAGTTAGAGAGGGTCAAGGAAAAGGCATCAAATTATTTGTAGCACGATGATTTTATTAAATTCTTCAACTATATGTTTTATATTATATAGCAAGAACAACACTCAGTACGAATATTGTTGATACGTACGATCTGAGTATATGTTTTATATTGTAAGCATTATATATTGAAGATCCTACCATTAATATTTGTTTGAATTAATTAAATTTTATTTTCCTATAATATTAAGTTTACAATATTTAGCCAATTACTATTTAGCAACGTAGCAGGTTCGTTAGCTGTTGACAGTTCATCACATGGAAGACCCTCTCTCTATCTACTATTTCCTTCTTCCCTTGTAATTTCTTTGTTATTTAGTCAGACTCTTATCTCAAAGTGTATTAGGATCACCTACCATATGGAAGCCCGTTCTGCTTAGCAATCAATATCGATTTGGTTTTCAAATTTCATTAATGAAAAGGGTTTTTCATAGCTTAGTTGTGTAATTTTGCCCAGAAATCTTCTTTTCTTCTTATTAAAAAGAAAAATCGGCTTGAAATGGATAACATTTTAAGAACTATCTTCTCGTCCCTACAAATGGTTTTCCTTCCCAAGTGTCATTGTATATGCAATCTAGCTAGTACTGCGAATCTGTCCATCTTTACTTTATGATCACTTGCCGAAAATTAAAGTCACTTATCCTTCATTTATTCTGTATGACAAGGTCACTATCCTTTGGTCAGCAGTGGTTGTTGAATTTTGTTTTAAACCATTATACCTCACACGTTAAGTCAATGTTATCTGTTTAATCAACATTTTACAACCCATCACCGTTCACATTTAGTACTGTTCTTGACCTTCTCATACTTAAACCACCATCACCGCCATTATCTGTTAATTGTAGAAGACAGAAAAAAGGAGAGTAGCAGAGAAGAGAAGATATAAACATGGTAAGAGACTGGAAAACGACGGTGAGAGCAGATGAAGGATTGAGCAGTGCAGTTCTGCCCTTCTGGTTTTTACTGATCACTCTCTCCATCATTATAACTATAATTTTTTCTTGTGCTGATGGCCCATCCAAAGACAAACCTTCTGATACTGGTGCAGCCTGCGGTGGATGCGGCGGATGCGGTGTATAACATCTTGACTTCCTCCTCTTCTTTTAAACAAAAGAGATGATGCATACCAGTGCAGCTCCAACCTTCCTTTTGTGAGGAAGCATTACGCGTGCAAAAAAAATCTAGTTCTGGTAATATCTACTTGTATAAGAAAGACTGTGTTTGGATTGTGAATGATTTAAGTTTTAAGCAAATTCCATTACCAAGTTTCTTGCATACGATGTTTGTGTAGATGGAAGTGAAATCACACACCACAGAGTTAAGATATTTATTGAAAAAATTTTGTGACTAAAACTTGTTTCGTATTTAGGTTTTCACTAATATAATGATAATTATGACAATTTAGTATCTTTCATAATTAAGTTGTTACTATTAATATATTAATAGCATCAAAATTGCTTTTATCAGTAAGTTTTGTCATTAAAAGCCCATGCAATTTTATGCCAACATAATTTTGCCGGGAATTAAGTGAAATTGTGACAAAACATACGTTAGTAACTAATATTTTTTATTTGTTGTGACAAAATATAGTTTGTTTACTAATAATTATTGCTTGTTGTGACAAAACGATTTATCGTCATACAATATTTTACTTGTTGTGACAAAAACTATTAGTCAGTAAATATTCAATTAATTAGTGTTTACTTCATATTGTACAATAACCGAATTATAACTATGCTCACTACTATTCGTAGTTTAGTGACTTTTTTTATGACTAACTTTTTTTGTCATCACAAATATGAGTTTTTTTAGTGATAAGATAATTGATTGATACTTTTTTTTGGATTATCTGTGATAATTTATATTTTTGTCACTAATATTTTTTATGGTAATTTTGGCAATTTAGTATTTTTCACAATTAAATTGTCACTATTACTATATTAATAATGTTAAAAATTATTTTATCAGTAAGTTTTGTTGCTAAAAGTTATGAAATTTGGCGTCAAAATAATTTTAGTGGAAATAAATTGTAATTGTGACAATACGTATGTTAGTAACTAATATTTGTAGTTGTTATGATAAAACATAGTTTGGTTACTAATATTTTTTCTTTTTGTTACGAAATGATTAATCGTCACATAATATTTTACTTGTTGTAAACGATCTAGAAGGGAGGGTTGAATAGATTTTGCAATCTTTTCGAATAATTCTACAGTAATAATCAGAAGTCAATTCACACAAAAACCAAATTAAACAAAATCAAAT
>JANIPN010000003.1:32626010-32637558 GCA_027478595.1 Erythroxylum anguifugum
CAACAATTGGAAAAGAGAATTTAGTTCATAATTCTAACTAAAACAAAGCTAAAAATCATAATAGAAAACATAGTGCAAAATTCGGGTATAAGAAGAGGAAAAGAAGAAAATAAAACTAGGGTTCTACCTAGGGAGAGAGAGAAAATGTAGAAGAGAAAGAAAATAAGAGAAATTCACATCCAAAGAAGTTAGAAAACGTGAATGTCCCCAAACTAATGCTAAAGTACCCTATTTATAGTGGGGGAGGTCTTGTAAGAGAGGATTTCTTTTCCAAGTAAAAGTAGGTTTTTCTTTCCTTGTAGAATTAGGATCTTTAGAAGGAGATGATTTCTTTTCCAAGTAGAAGTAGGTCTTGCTTTCCTTGTAGAATTAGGATCATTAGAAGGAGATGATTTTTTTTCCAAGTAGAAGTAGGTTTTCTTCTTCTTTCCTTGCCAAACTAAGACCTTTATTGGGTAGGACTTTTTTTTTATAAATCTTCATTTCTCCCAATTTACATGTCCTTTGACCGTCTAGATTGTTCCTGGATCCATTTCTTGCAGTGGCGAACAAGAATCTTCCCGAATGTAGAAATCCTAGTTGAAGTAGGATTCCTTATAGGATTAGGGTTTCTGCAACTTTGGTCACCCTAGGGTATTTTGAACTCCTCACTTTGAAAATGACATCTAAAAGTCCTAAATCTTCCTCCTTAGCATGATTTTCTTCAATTGACACCTAAAACACCTGAAATGATAAAATCAATATAAGCCACGTGATTTAGACATTAAATGAGAATAAAAACTAAGTGTAAAAAGTATAAAAAGATAAGAATATATGAGTGCATCACAAGTTCTCAAAACTTTTACTATGTTTATCACCATGATTGAAAATCATTTTAAACAAACCATTACGACTATACAAACGGACAACAGAACCGAGTTTGTGAACTATTTGAACCAACAATTATTTGAAAACAAAGGGAATTTTCACCAAAAAACTTGCGTTCATACTCCCCAATAAAATGAGGGTGTTGAATGGAAACACAAACACCTCCTTCAAATCACTCGAGCGCTTCTGTTCTAAGAAAACTCACCAAAAGAATTTTGGGGGGAAGCTCTTTTAACCACTACTCACATAATCAATCGCCTACCGATGAAAGTGCTATCATAGGAAACACCTTACAAAAAATTACATAAGAAAGAGCCGACCTACGAACATCTTTGCACCTCCTCTGAGTCTCTATGTTATGCCACTAACACCACTCCTCACAAAGAAAAACTTGACCCACGAGCAACGAAATGTTTATTCCTTGGATACTCGACCGATCGAAAGGCTTACAAATTATGAGCAATCGACATAAAACAAGTAATTTTTAGTCAAGATGTTGTCTTTTACAAAACCTTATTTCTGTATAAACAAACCAAAGAAACCAAACACAAAACTAACCCAGCATTTGACCCATCCGGCCTAAATACCTATACCCAAAACCAACTACCCAGTTACCCAAACCCATATACCCAAACTTCATCGACAAACTTACCCATCCCTCACCAGATAGACCAACCTACACCATTACCAACACCAATTACTACCGACATTCACAATCCCCAAGCTAAAACCCTATCTCCCTCAAATGCCCACACGACTTTGGATACCATCTCTATACCTACCCAACTCAGTACCCGACACTGGAAACCACCACAATACCTTAATGATTACATTACTTCCCTTGCAAATCGAGCTCTCATTGCTTCCTCACAACTCTTCACGGACCACGACAACCTCATCTTCTCCACTTCCCATAAAACCTTCTTGGCTAACTTGTCTACTGACAATGAACCGTTTTCTTATGAAAGTGCTAAACAGGACTCATTGTGGATTGAACCGATGGAGGCAGAGTTTGAAGCTTTGGAAAGAAATGGAATCTGGGTACCATCAACGTTACCAGCGGGAAAGAAGGCATTAACCACGAAGTGGGTATACGAAATCAAAAGAAAACCAGTCGGATAGATTGAAAGATGGAAAGCACGTTTGATTGTGAAGGGATTCAAGCAGACCCTAGGTGTTCACTACTTTGACGTGTTCTCTCCTATTGCGAAGATTACTACAATTTGCACTATTCTTGCTGTTTCCACAACCAAGGGGTTGCCCATACACCACGTGGAAATCTCTATAAAAAAACGTGACAAAGAAATTTACATCTCACCACCTCAAAGCTATAACAGAATGCGACCAGCGGAGGTACTAAGGCTTCGAAAATCTCTATACGACTTAAAACAGGCAGGAAGGCAATGGAACAAGGAAATCACAGTAAAATTGACTGTTTACTGGTTTGTCCAAGCAGACTCAGATCCTTGTTTGTTTATAAAAGGTAACAATACTAACTTTGTAGCCTTAGTTATCTATGTAGATGATGTGCTGATCACCAGTTCTGATGAATCCCTGATAAGTGATGCGAAGGGTTTCTTGAATGATTTATTCACCATAAAGGATATGGGATATGTAAAGTATTTTGTTGGTATCGAAATAGCCAGATCAAAGTGTGGTATGATATTATCCCAACAGAAGTACATACGTGATATATTGGCTGATTTGAATTTGGGGGATTTGAAAAGTGCTGATGTGCCCATGGTTTCAGGACTAAAATTGAATTATGATAATGGTGCTTTATTAGTAGATATTGAGAAGTATAGGAGAATCGTCGGCAACTTTTGTATCTGAATTTTACGCGACCTGATATCATATATGCAACGCAGCAATTAAGCCAATACACCGCTACCCCAAGAGAACCACATTGGAAGGCACTAACTCATGTGTTAAGGTATCTCGCAGGGAGTGTTTCAAAGGCAGTATTTTACTCGGCAAACTTTGAAACCAAACTGTTAGTTTATTCTGATGCAGATTGGGCAAGATGCCTAGTCACCCAAAAATCCATTACAGGCTTCTGCATATTTCTAAGATCATCCTTAATTTCTTGGAAGACAAAAAAGTAGCAAATGATTAGCAGATCTTCCGCTGAAGCTGAATACAAGAGTATGTCCAGTACTCTCTGCGAAATAAAGTGGCTAAATTACATCTTGAGAAATCTGCAAGTGAGGGTTCCATTACCAATTCCACTAAAATGCGATAACATGGCAGCAATCCATATCTCCAACAATCCCATGTTTCACGAGCGTACCAAGCATCTAGATATCGATTGCCACTTAGTACGTAATGCAGTCCATAATGGTTTTCTTCAAACAAGTCACTTATCTTCAAGGTTCCAATTGGCCGATGCATTCACAAAGGCTTTACCAACATCAACACTTCACATAACATTGGACAAGATGGGTTTACATAAACTCTAACTTGAGGAGGGGTTGTTGGACTCACAGGAAACGTCAACACCAACAAATGACACCACAATATAGTAGGCCACCTCATCAATTCCATTTTGTTCTTTTTTTACTGCTCATCATTATTCTTTGTCCTTATTTAGATACTACAGGTTAGAAGTCGCTAGGTTTGTTACGAAAGAATAACAGAAAAGAGAGAGAGTATGAAATCAAGTGTATATATATCTTCACTGATCATGAATAAATATTCATTCCTTTCTCACAAATTTTGATCCTTACTATTGTCTTTTATAAGGACTATATGTAGTTTGAAGATGATTCACCAATTGCTAGTCTCTTATTCAAGAGGTTAGTTCTAGAGTTACATGGTTTTTAGTTTTCTTTCCTTTCTTTTTAATATCCTAAAGTTTCTTTCCTTCCAAATGGAGTACATAATACTTCCACATGTAATGACACATATGTTTTATCTGCATCCGATAGTCTTTCTTCGGTTTGTCAAATATGTCAATGCAAATGAGGTTGGTTTCAAGGAACCTACACAACTTTATATTCCATACGTACGTAAAGAAATCATAAGTAAAGATATGGTACTATAAGGATTGCTAGTCTTGTTTTCGAAGGCAAAATAACTACGAGGAATTTAGAAAACTTAACTTATCCAAAATTACTAATTTATGCTTATAGCCAAGCGAAATAAGTAAGGGTACTTAAGGTAGAATCTTTTTACACCAAATAATTTTCTATAGAGAGTCCTTTTAATAGGCAATGAACCTAATCTCCAATTATGTAATTTAGAATGAGGTTCCCAAATAATAAGGAATTGATAGCCCATTCATTCTTATTTATTAGCTCTTTATAATTGGATGTAAGCTAGTCCTGTAAAGGGACCTCACTTACTCCAATTATCAAACCACAAGGAAACTTGTTTCCCATCTCCAATTCTGCAAGCAATTTTATGGTTAAGTAATTATCTTATCTTGAGTGATTGAGTTATAAATCAAGAATGAGTGATTTTCCTTATGCTGTTTTCTTTTATAAAATAGGCGTCTAAACACAAAGAGCCTCATTGTTAGTCAAAATTCTCCAATTTCTACTTTTTATAAGGGTTTTATTAGATAAGGAGATTGGAATGACACCTTGGCCTCCATCTTTGCTTGGCATGCATACTTCAGACTATTTGAGCCTAGCACAGTACCTATTGTTTAGCTCTCTAAACCAAAGAATGATCCTCACATATTTTTTATGGCCTTTATTACTCCTCTAAAGAGGAAAGTGTGTGAGGAACAATAGTGGAAGGAATCAAGAATGGAATTGATCAGTTGTACCATTACTACAAATTATAAAGGTTTATTGCACAACTATTAAATCTCCCCTAAATCTTATTAAGGAGAGATTAGCAATCCCTAAACCTTAGTTTTCAAATAGTAATTAGAAGTCTTGGATATGTAAATGGAGGATCCTTAAGCTGCAAGTTATAGATTGATGATAACTAGGGAACTATGTCTTTTGAACCTATAAAAACTATCATATAAAACTTGACACCATTAATGGATAATCTTAATGGAAGTTTGAACGTGTTCAAGGCAGACATAAGTAAGCATATTGATTTGTCCTTGGTCTTTGAAAGTAGTAGTAAGTCATTTGCAAATACAAGGCTAAAGATCCTCAGCATTTAACATTTTGAGTGGAATTTGAAGTTATTGGTTGTCTTATAAAGTAATTAATCAATCTAGTTAATGGTTCCACCATAAAATGAATAGTTAAGTTGATATATGATCACCTGATCTTAACTCTTTCCCTCCTTTAAAGTAATTGGTATGATTACCTTATCTTAACCTCCCTCCTTTAAACAAGTTGGTAGTTTCTTCATTAACTAGAATTCCATATGAAATAATGGACGTTCATTGGTTGATCTAGTTAACAAAATTTTTTCAAAGGTCAAATGCCTTTAGCAAGTGCAAGATGTAAACTAATGGATTAAATCAAACGCTTCGGGAAAATGCACTTTGATTGCTCAATTCTTGTTGAAAATTTTCCTTATAGTCCATTTAAGCAAAGCTTGAGCTAGTAGTTCATTATCACTAATCGATCTTCCATATGTGAAAGCTCCTTGGGAAAAATTGATAAGGGGTTTGACAATTGATTTTAGCTTATATGTATTAGCTTAGAAATTACCTTGTAAAAAGTATTGTAATGAGATAAAGGTATAAAGTCTTTAGGGGAACTTGAATTATGCGTTTTAGGCATAAGGAAAATGAAAGTTTTACAAGATAATTTCATTATCTTAACAGCTTCCCATTTATAAAAATTCCTAAATTGCATTAGTAACATCTTTGATGTGAGGTTAGGTTTTTTTGAATGAAAATGGCATTTAATGTATCTAGCTTTGAGAACTTACCTAAATTAAGTGCAAACACAACTCTTTCAACATCCATGGGATTGAATGGTTGAATGAGAAAGTTTGCTTCCTTCTTAGAAATTTGATTAACTATAGCAGATTTAATCAAGCTAACTAAAGAGTTTCTAAATGCATGAGTACCTAATGTGTTAAAAAAGTACTCATAAGTTTCTTGCTTTAACTTATCTTAATATTGAGCTAGACTTAACTCCTCTTTAATAAGAGAAGATATTTTGTTGATATTCCTTCTCATAAAGATGGATTTATGGAATAAGGAAGCATTTTTTTCCTCCTTCATTATCTATTGGAACTTAGATTTATGCCTAAGTAGTGAATTTTGAATCTTCAGGACTTTAGAGCATTTCAATGGTTCTCCTTCCTCTTCTATTTGTTTGAGAGTATAACTACAATTATGGAAAAAGCTCTTTATGCATAAATTTTAATTTAAGATTAGCTAAGGAAAATAAAAGTTGAGCATTACAAATATTGGTATGGTTTAGCTTTTTCAGTTACTATTTCACCATAGCTTTTCCAGTTATTCTATATAGCTTCCTTATATAGAATAAAGCTTCATTGCCTTAAAATTTTGAAGTAAGCCTCTTGATTATAGCTTCCTCAAACCCCTAAACATCTATTAAATAATTTTAAAAGAAAAAGGGGGATTTTCTTAAATGCTTTATAGTGAGACTCTAGATAATAATAGGATAATGGTCTAAGAATAATGGAATGGTAAAAAAGGATATGCTCTCTAGGAATTTTACTAAAGTTCTATTTAGTTTTTTCCTTATATATCAATCACCAGTTTGTTTAGTGCTCCATATATAGAAATGTCCTTTAGCATTTAAGTCTATAATGTCAATTTCTTTCACATATTGCCTAAGTCGTTACTAAAATTATTCAAGCATATATTTCCTTTTGTCTTTAAATTATACAATATGCTATTGGAATCTCCTAGGATTATCTATACAGATTCAATAGAGTACTGAAATCTTTTTAGTTTATCTAAAGAAAATTACTTTGAAAAATATAATTAGATTCATAGAAAAATGTGATCAAGAAATTAGTCTTTTCATTAATCAATGCAGTTGAGAGATGCATAAACTAATCAGTGGCTACCACTAGGGATACTTGGACTCTATTGTAGATAAAGGTAATGGCTATATGTCCATTATTATGGATTTAGTGATTAGTAACTTCTTGCACTTATCTTCCTTTACTTTTGTTTCTAAGAGTCCTATTAACATAGTGTTTATTTCCTTTGGTGATTTTTAATCATTTGTTGTTTCCTAGGGTAGTTAATTCCCTTGACATTTCCATGAGAGGATGGACACTAAGGGTGGATTAGGCTTATAGATATATTTGTTTAATTATTCCTTCTTAAACTTCTTTTTGTGTCCTAACTGAACCCCCTAAAATTTGGAGAGTTTTTCACTTATTCCTCTAGGATTAGCTTTATGTATTCTAGGGGAAGAGCTTTTTGAAGGGTTCTAAACTCTAGCATCAGCTAAGCTTGAGATCTTCATTACCTTCGTCTCTTAATTTCTTAATTTTTTGTGATTGGTAGGATTTTCTTTACTTTCTTCTACTTCTCAAATTATTGGTTAGAGGAATGTAAGTGTGTAGGTAGCCATCACTTCTCACTGACATTTATATAAAATCCAATATATCCAATCCTGTTATATTATTATTAGTCTCTGGAGAGTTTGCAGCTCTTGTAGTAGCTGAGTTGGAGTTTGCTTTTGCATCTATTACTAAGTTATTCAATCGATTTCCATAATCAAGAATTGCCTTACCTCCTCTTCTTCTCTAATAGTAGAAGATTAGGCAATCCTTTCCTATTACTTAATTATTTAGCTTAATTCCTTAGTACAGTCCCAGTATTTCATTGTAGTCTCTCCTACTGAATATCTAGCCAATCGAACTTTATACGTTTCCTTGCTCAACTAAAGATGGTCTCCATTTTCTTTATTACCTCTAACTGCATTCCATACTACCATGGTTAAAGGAATAAGTTTCTATTATTGTACTGCCAATATCTTACTTCAGATTTTTGTTCCTCAATAAAAGATTAAAATTTAAATAGAAAAGGTAATCTTCACTAAGTAAGACTTCCTTTAATCCTAATGATTTCCAAAGGTATGCAGTTCAAGAGTTAATAAATGGAAAGGTAGGCCTTTTCCTTAAAAAAATCCTATAAGGGTTGCACTCCATTTGCTAGCTCCATCTTTAAGAACTTCTAGAGGTAGAGCCAAAATCTTACTTTCTTCTAAGATAGATGATGGGCATAGTTAAGCTTGGCTAGAGAAGATCTATCCATCATATGCTTCCAGCTTAGCCTGGTATTCCTAACCTAAAAGGTGTCTAGATTACTAAGGGCATAATTCTCCAAGGGAATAATACAGGTAGTTGATAGAGCGTTAAGCTTAGAATTTTATCCCAGAGCTTAAAGTCTTTATAGCTAGGATATTTAGGAAGTTTAGATGAATTTAATGAGCTAGTCGGAAGGTTAGGTGTAATATGGGAGTTGCAAATTTTCCTAGAGGAGGAAGTAGATCTTATTTCCAAAGAAGGAATTTTTGACTTTTTTAGGCAAGAGAGAGATTCTCCTTATTGAGTAGAGCGAAACATTATTGAAAATGGTTGAAAATAAGCCTACATCTGAAAATTTTTAAAAGTTAATTATAAAAATTTTAAAATAAAAAGAGAAAATTTTAAGAGTAAACTAAGGTGTAGGCCTAAAGGGGCGGAATGGAAGATGGGAAGGAGAAAAACCTAGGAAAAAAAAAGGATAACAAAGGATGGGAAAACGAGAGGAGGCACCCAAATATGAAGAATATAAGAGTGAAGACAACTTTAAGAGAGTAAGGAGGCAATGAGACTATACGGAGTTTTTGGATACACTGTAATTAAATTCATTTAAAATAGTAAAAATTGTAGCACCTTTTCATAGGCGTGATTGACTAGGAAGATGTGATGTAGGTAAAATTGAAAATAGTGATAATAATAATAACACCAAAAACACCAAATTTTATTTTATAAATGTTCTAAATACATTTCCTATTTTACTGATCATTAAAAAAAAGGTTAAGAATAGAGCTAGTAGTCAGTTGTGAGTTATGATATGACTGAAAATTAGAGGGCATTCATGATAAAATATTTTTCTTCATGTCAAAAGGCTAGAATGACACTCTAACCAAGTTTGATAATATGGTGTTAATAATAAAATTAAACCTATGGATCTTCTTGTTGAATGTTAAAATAAATCTCATGAATGGATATTTAGTGCTGGCCTACCTCTTTAATTGTTATAAAAGAATGAATGCATGCTTATAAGTTTCATATATGTATGAATAGGTGTCAATACTTTGGTTGACATGTATCTTGAAATCAAAGAATTTGAACATGAATGGAATAAGTTAGTGTGTTGGAACTTGTTAAGTTATTAGTCTTTATGGCTAAGTTAATTTCATAAGATTTGATGTCGTTGGACTATTATTGTATTAATGCATGATTTTGTATTTTGTTTATTCTACTTTTTTGGTTTTGCTTAGGGACAAGTAAATGTTTTGTTTGATTATTATTGTTTAAGGCAAAATTTTGATCTTAATTATATATTTCAAGGATTATTTGATGTGTTTGGTGATGAATGGAGATAGGAAAAAGTGAAGAAAAGATGAAGAAAAAAAATGAAGAATCAAGTTTGGCATAATAGTGTAGTCCTATGCATGATAGTGCAAAAAGGAAGCAACAAGTTAGAAGCCTCTGGCACGATCGTGCACAGAGGTTGCACGATCATACCAGAAAGTTTAGGCAGTCCTATAAATGATTGTGATAGAAAGTTTAGGCAATCTCATACATGATCGTGCATGATCTAGGATGCAAGTTTTTTCATAATTTTAATGGTTCGAGTTGCACAATCATGCCAAAAAGTTTAGGCAATCCTATAAATGATTGTGTTAGAAAGTTTAGGTTGTCCCATGTATGATCTAGGATGCAAATTTGTTCATAATTTTAATGCTTTAAGGCTATTTTTGGAAGATATGCACATGAAAGAATCTTAGACAAAACCCTAAAAGACTTAAGTTAATAAAGAAGCTTAAAACACCACTTGATGGTAGTATAATTATAATTAAAGAGGAGATCAAAGCAGGAATTCTCAAGAATAAGGCTACAAATTTTCTAGCTTAAGGTTAAGAAGAGACACTTCCAGATTCAATTTTCTATTCTTTTTTTATTTGTTGTTGCTGTTAGGTGTTAATGATAATTAGATTTAGATATTTAGTTATATCTATGGATTGCTAAATTCCTTTTCAGGAATTACTCTTGAATTATTTGTTGAACTTACATTCTTGATTTAATAAATATGCTTATGATGTTTATTATTTTATAATCAATTTGAATTGAAAGGTTGAATTGATTCACTTGTGTTGTGCTACATAGCAAGAGCTAGTATCTTAAATGTTTTATAAACATCAAATTAATAAGCAAGAGAGATCTTAATTTTTTTATTATTTATCCAAGATTACTTTAAATCCACTTTCATAGTTAGAAGGAGTTTTGATAGATTAAGAAATCACAATTTAATTTTTATCTATTTTAATTAGGATTACTTGATTAGATCTTGAGAGAGGGTAATCATAACTATAAGATATCTAGTATTAAGTATGATTACATCAAGAAGGTAAAGGGGAAAAATAAGGACAAAATTAATTCCTAGCTTTCATTATTAATCAATCAATCAATTTTACTACTGTCTAATTCATAGTTTGTTTATAGTTAATTCATTAAGTCTTTATTTTTAGTTTAATTCTTAATTAATCATCTTATTGTTTACCTTAAACAAACTTTACAAGAACTTTTGGGTAACTATACAATCCTTGTAGGAACAATATCTTTTATACCATAAGCTACGATCTGTATACTTACAGTATGAAAGTATTTTCTATTTAAAACTTACATACACCAAGGAACATCCCCTTGGATATTCTTGGTGAGCTCTTCCATCACTATTACAAACAAAAGGGGCTTAATGAGGAGCCATAGTTTAGCCTTATATCTTTGTATTTCTTTTTATCATCCTTACTCTAGTCTTTACACCTTCATATGTATCCCTAATAACATGTATATATGTCATAAGAACTCCCTTAACTACTAAACACCTCTATATGATTTTCCTAGGCACCCTGTCATATGCCTTCTCTATATCAATAAAAATCATATGTAGGTTGCATGTCTTTTCCTGTAATATTTTATTAATCTTCTATGGAGATGTAAAACTTTTATAGTGGACCTTCTTGACATAAAGCCAAACTAGTTCTCTAATATAGAAACATCCTTTCTCACTCTATTGTCAATCACCTTCCTCCATAACTTTATAGTGTTACTAAGTAGTTTGATGTATCTATATGTTTTACAACATTGGATGTCCCCTTTATTCATATATAGAGGAATTAGCATATTAACTCTTCACTCATCTGACATTTTGGCAAACTTAAAGATTACATTAAAAAGCTTGGCTAGCCAAGTAAGATGTTCTTCACCTAGACTCTTCCACACCTTTATAGGTATCTTATCAGGCCCTATTGCCCTTTTACTCTTCATCTCCCTCAAATTTTTTTAATTTCTTCTCTTGTAATCTACCGACAACAAGTAAAGTTATAATACATCTTAAATATGCTAAAATCATCTAAAGAGATGTTGTCCTTTAAGCTTTTGTTAAAAAGGCCATAAAAGTACCTTTGCCATCGTCTGTGTAGGACAATCCCGGTCCAAGTATCACATACTCGGGGTGCGGAAAACAAAAATTTTTATTGCCGGGACGTTCCCGAAAGCCAGG
>JANIPN010000003.1:32637658-32655626 GCA_027478595.1 Erythroxylum anguifugum
CACATGATAGGAATCTCAGTAGTATGATCGCATCATAATTTCCTTCATGCTATGTCATATATCAAGGACTTCATTAAGTCGATTAAAGATCAATATCAATTCATAACAATGGATATCAAATTAATGAAATATGCCTTTCGTTATTTATTCATAAAGTCTGTACACGACTTTGAATAAAACGCACTAAAGGGGATTGCCTTTAGGGCACAATTTGACAGTACCTTACAAGCATAAGTCGAGTTACACAATATACAAGTCGACTTATAGGTACTATGCATGTGTAAGTCGAGTTATAGGAGTGTACAAGTCGACTTACACTTACAGTCTGTTGATGTCATTTTCAGCCATGAGCATCCTCTTTGCTTCATCTTTTATAGAAAAAACTCGATTTAATTCTCTCGTTTTCCCTTCCCTATCTCTCGGAAGCTTAAAAATATCTTTTTATCCATCTTTAGGTTATAGTTGTTGGTATAATTTCTTATAAACTCTACTTTTAACTCCTAAGCTTATCTTCTTTGTCTCTTTCTTTCCTAGTTTGCAACTATCTCTATTAACTAGTCTCTATACTTTTGTGGTGCTATTTAATAGAGCTTTTTAAGCACTCTTCTTGATCTTAACTTTTTCTTGTACATCTTCATTCTACCACCAGGACTTTATTTTAATACCCCAAGGCCCTTTAGAAACACCCAAGATCACTATAGTTGTATTTCTTAACATAGTTGCTAGTCTCTCTCATATCTGGTTAGTAATGTAACTATTATATATATATAGTAGTTACATTGTATATATTAAAATGAACCATATGTAATACAGGTGACTACCATTACTACATAATTCTAAAAGATAAGAAGTCACCAAAGAATCCCACAAATGCACATATAATATCTAGACAATAACATACATAAGATTACCATAGAATATAAGATGGTAGCTGTATATATAGTTCTTTAATCAGCATGTGAGTAGTTATTGTGTATATGACAGTGTGAGTGACTTATAGTTATGAATTATGAGTTTGAAAATTGCATTTTAAAAAATGAGGATAACAGATAGATGTGTTTGGTTTATCTGAATTTTGGAGATTTAGGAATAAGATTGAGAATTTATATATAATTAAAGTATTTGGAATTTGGAATTTTGGATGTTTATTTGGATTATGGAAAATGGGGATTCAATCATTCAATACAAAATTGAAGTTTGTGGTATTTTTTGAAATTTGAGAAATATTGAATTAAATGTTGGTCTTTATAATAAATTAACTTATATATTGTAAATTGATTTCTTAATATACAAATGGGTTAGTTAATTATGATGAATTATGTGATTATACGAATTAAGTTAAAGATGTGAGTTTATGTTTGAATCATATAATCACACAAAATGGCTTTATGGTTGAATTATGTAATTATGCAAATTGAGTTATAGATATGACTTATAAGTTTTTGTTTAAATTATGTAATCATACAAAATGAGTTATAGTTGTGAGTTATGGTTCAATTATGTAATCATACAAAATAGTTATAATAGTGACTTTAAGGTAGAATTATATAATTACACAAAATGAGATATAATTGTGAGATGACTTTATGTTTAAATTATGTAATAACACAAAAATGAGTTATAGTTATGAAGTGTAGCAATCAATGTATATATTTAAAGTTTTCGTTAAGAAAAATGATAATTTATTGGATATAATGAGCTTAATCATCAAATTTTCTTAAGGAATCATTTATCTAAAATTATGAAGGTCAATTGCATGTATATATCACTATTTATTCTTAGGAAATGAAAAGAGGGAAGTATTTTAGATTGTGACTTTGATTTTGTTATTTTGCTGGAGGGCGGTCAAAAGTGAAGTATGTGGGAACTTGATGAGTGCTTGATTGATTTTATTTTTACTCCCTAATATTTAGTGATTAATGTTATAAAGTGCTTAAGATACTTATTTTGGTTCATATTTTATTTTAGGTACAAGTTGGGAGTAGAAGAACTAAAATGAGTTCAAAGCACATCCTTGGAGCCATCCTCTTAATGTTAAACCTTATTTGCCTTTATGGAATGAGAAGGATATGAATTAGGGTGAAAATGCGATAAGAAAATAAAAGAAATGAAGTTCCTGCAACCCATACGACTGTGCATAGGATGGTGTAAGTCTCTAGAAGCTTGTAGGATCATTTTAGCACATCATGCAACCTACATGGCCATGTATGTACTTATACTGCTACACGATCATGAAGCTAATCGTGTAAGTAAGCTACATCGTTGTGTATCTGGCCATGTAGCTCACCAAAACCATGTAGAAACACAAAATGGGGGGAAATTTACATACACAATTAACTATATGCCCGTGTAACTAACTATGTATATCCCAAAATCCTAATTTTTGTTATAAAAGGACATAAGCAGCCAATCGAAGAATGAAGGTTTTAGAATCATAAAAGTGGGCAGAATAGTTACTTTTTTGAGATCCATGAGGTATATGAGGAACTAACCTTCTTCCTTCTAGTTTAACGGGGAAATCGACGTCGAAGAACACATTTGGGCATCTCTTCATCTTTCTCTCTCTTTAGAAATTGTTTGTGTTATTCTTTGCTTAATGTTTTTGGTATTCATGAACGAATGATTTAAACACTTTCAATAGATTATTTATGTATGAACTGATTTTCAGAATCTAGAATACAAATATGATCGCTGTAACTCTGATTCATTTGTGGTAAACTAATGATTGTGATCATTAGGGATAACATACCATATGTTAAATGACCTAAGCTTGTGTGGTTGTTTCCTAGATTAATCTGTTTTGCTTGTACTTAATGCAGTTGTCATGCTAAATCTAGAGAACTTCTTCTAGGTTGTTTGATAACTAGGTTTAATTAAAGAGCTTATTTCGATTAGATACTATCTAAGGGAAAATTGGGGTTAACAAAGCTTATTGTTAACTTAGGGTTAATAGTTTCTAAGAGAGGTATGAAAATATCATAATGATTAAGTGTGCTCATTTATGTGAAGGTTAAGATTGAACCGAGAACTAGATTCTAAACTTATTTGTCAAACTTATCATTTTTCCACTGTTTGATTTAATTTGCTTTCATTAGTTCAATTTTACTTTATTTTCTTAATTGAATCCAACCAAACCCTATTATATCCTAAACACCGATTTATTCATTACGAAAGCTACAAACTTATATCCTAAACACCGATTCATTCATTATGAAAGCTACAAATACACTCTCTGTGGATTAGGATAAAACCTAATAGGTGTAGGTTATATTATGTTTTGCTAAGTGTTTAAGTGTGTTTTTAAGTGTTTCTTAAATGATTATCATGTGTATAGCCTTAGAATTGTGTTATTGTTAATGTTTGTATGTATTCTAAGTGTTTGTTTAGTTTAGAGCAAGAATTGGATCTTAATTTTATATTTCAAGAGGTGTTTGATGTGTTTGTAAGTATTTGGAACTAGGAAATTGAAGAATGAAGAAGATGTAGGAAGTTTAAAGATATCCATACTTTAATTTATAAGATCGACGATTTCCTTTGTAAGGAAAAACATAATATATATGTTAGTCTTTTTATGTTCTATCAATGTCCATTTTTGATAGAACAATGATTAGAAACAATTTTGAAATAATACATAAATGCAATGTAAATCTCATAATTATGATCTCATCATAATTTCATTTGCAATGTATATTTATCTCGTGGACTTTATCATATACATTTGAATATATGTATGATAAAGAATGTCTTTAAATTATTTTTTCACTAAAATACAACCAACCGATTGACCGTAGGGCATAAATTAATAGATAATCAGATATAAGATTGTCATCATTAGGGGAGACAGTTTGAAAAGTATTAGTTGACTTTGAAAAATTAGGTTAAAGAAATGAGAACAAAAAGGACCTTTGCCCTTAGCAATAGAAACATAATAAAAGACATTTTCAAAGAAAATCATATGAGGAGATACATGAATACAACATATTGTAGGATTATAGAATCATAACATAAGAGACTCTTTTGATCAATGCTATATCTTATAAAGACACATAAAGAACCCAGCTTAGGAAATTTTGTTCTTTTATAAACAGAAAGGTGGACAAAACAAACAAACACTTGCAATTTGTAATAACCATGTGGCTTGTTAACAACATCCAATAAGGGGATTTATCATTAAGGATAGACGATGGGATCTGATTAATAACACAAACATCATCGAGTGATCTTTTATTAGAGTTTTGTCAGAAACCTATTTAGCAAAAAAAAAATTCGACACCCTTACTCTCCAACTTTGCTTGCATCATGATTCTAATTTCTTCAGGAAAAAGTTCTCTCATGATTTGATCTATAGTAGGCGAGGTAGAAGGCAAGGTATTCCTGTCTAAACCTGGTATTTTAGTTTTGCTAGAAACCCGAATTAGTGGTTCTACGGCCAACGCAGTAGTCCATACTTTGGGCTTCAATTTTTCTTTTCGAGTCAAAGTTGTAGGGTTCTTGGGAGGGATTTGGCTTCTATGAAAGGTGGAATTTGATATATCAGTAATCGTAGCTCATCGTCAATTTGTCCACACCACCATCAAGTACAATTCTTGTGACTTCGACTTTACAGCAGTCTATGCTAGCCCGCAAATTGTGTCTCAAAAGCTTCTCTGGCCGGTCTTAAGTTGGCTCGGGAGTTCTATCTGTAGACCCGGCTTGTAGGCAGGGATTTTAATGCAAAACTAGAACATTCAGATAAACGCGGAGGGGCCAGGTTAACAAGATTTGTGAACCAACCGTTTCAAGATTGGGTACACGGGTATGGGCTCATGATTTGGGTTTTATTGGCTCCAAATTTACGTGGCGACGAGGAATGATCCAAGCTAGCTTGGATAGAGTTTTTGGCTTAACAAATTGGCTTCAAGAGTTTCCTTAAATGGTGAATCATCACTTACCCTTTATAGGATCCAGTCATCGACCCATGCTGATTTATTTACATAGAGAATCTCCACGAAAAACAGGAGCCCCAATTTTTAGATTCCATAATGTTTGACTCACACACCCCGGCTTTGATGTTGTGGTAACAAAGCATTGGTTATCGACCGAGGAGATGATGAGTAAATCGTTAGGTACTTTCTCTAAACATCTTTTGATATGGAACAAATTGGATTTTGGTAATATTTTCTATAGGAAAGAAAGACTTCTAGCACGACTGGAGGGCATTCAAAGGGCCATGGCGGTTGACAACTTGAATTGTTCACTCGTTTGGAGGATAAGCTGAGTGAGGAACTGACCCAAGTACTATGCAAGGGAGAAATCTTTTGGCATCAGTAGGCCCGATGAGAATGGAACTCAAAAGGAGATCGGAATACTAAATACTACCACACCCTTAGCTTTGCTAGAAGAAAGAAGATGACAATAAAGCGACTTATCGATTCGAATGACTCTCAAATTTCAGATCCGGATCAATTAGGTCTGATCGCTAGGAATTTTTTGTTCATATTTAGACTGTCGACGAAGGACCTATGCCTTATTTTCCGATCTCTGGCGGTTTCCCTTTGCCTTTAGAGGATGGGATTCGTGACCTAAATCTACCGATCCATTAAAGCGAAGTTAAGAAGGAGGTCTTTGATACGAATCCTAATAAAGCTCCGAGGGTCGATGGATTCAATGCTTTATTTTTTCAAAAACAATGGAGGCAGGTTGGGCCCAAAGTAGTGGAATACATTAAGGAAGTTTTTAGCATAGGACGGTGGGAAGGGGATTTAAATCAAACCATCCTGGTGCTGATTCCTAAAATCCCCACCCCTACTAATATGTCTCACTTTTGTCCGATTAGTCTCTACACTGTGCTCTATAAGATTATTTCAAAAATCATTGTAAATCGTCTAAAGAATCAGATGGAGCATCTTGTGGAGAAGACGCAATGCAGCTTTATACCTGGCTGGCAAATCACCGATAATATCATCATAGCTCAAGAAGTCATTCACTCGATGCGCAAGAAAAAGGGGAAGACCGGATATTTTGTGATCAAGGTAGACTTGGAAAAAGCTTATGACAGAATCCGCTGGGATTTTATTCAAAACACACTAATAGACACTGGACTTTCGAATCAACTACTTAAAGTCATTATGAAGTGTATTACGACGGTTACTATACAAGTAGCTCGGCAAGGTACTTTTACGAATCCTTTTCGTGCCTCACGAGGTCTTCGACAAGGAGATCTGCTATCGCCTTACATTTTTATGTTGTGCATGGAAAGGCTAGTCTATCTAATTTTGAATGCGGTGGCATAAGGATTCTTGAAACCGATAAAGTTGAGCTCTATAGGACCGCCAATATCTCACCTCTTTTTTGCAGATGATCTGGTCCTTTTTGCTGAAGCTACGGAGTCCCAAACGCGTATAATTGCACAAAATCTGGAGATGTTTTGCAAATCTTCAGGACAAAAAGTCAGCCTTGAGAAGACTTGGTATTTTTTCCTTCCAAGAACGTCTCCCTAACATCGGCGCATAGGCTTAGCCAAATCCTGAACATCACACGTACGAATAATCTTGGGAAGTACTTAGGAGTCCAGTTAATTCATAAGCGTACGATGAGACGTACCTACCAATATATCTTAGATAAAGCACGCAAGAAACTTTCAGGATGGCGGGAAAAGGTTTTGTCTCTAGCAGGGAGAGTTGCATTAACTTAATCAATTATTTCGGCCCTCTCCATTTTCACATTACAAAGAGTGTGACTCCCACGACAACTTTGCGATAAGTTGGAGTGCATCATGAGATATTTTATTTGGGGATCAACAGGCGAACACAGGAAAATGCATCTTGTCAAATGGGATGTAGTGTGTCAACCCAAGAAAGCAGGAGGTCTCTGTTTAAAGCGTATTCGATCTACAAATGATGCTCTTTATTGGACCAATGGTGGTTGAAAAAATTAATCCTACTTATGTTTTGATAATAATAAAATATATAGAATTGGTTAAGAAATTTATTGCAGGTGTTCTTAGATTGGAAGACTTATAAATTATTGTGGAATAAAAAAGGAAACAATATTGAACATTATTAAGGCATTAAAAATGAAGATCATGAGAGATTTGATGGAATATATCCGTTGGATGAACAAGTCGACTTACACCATAAACAAGTCGAGTTATCAAATGGAGGAAGTGAAATATGTTGACACAAGTCGAGTTATAATAAGATATAAGTCGAGGTATCAAGAAGAGAAGCTACTCAAGTCGAGTTATCATTAACACCTCGAGTTATAGAGTACACAAGTCGATTTACCTTGCACAACTCGAGTTATCTCAGAGCGGAGAAGTTTCCGAAAAAGTTGTCACAAGTTGAGGTACCATGAACAACTCGACTTATGAAGAGTAACAAGTCGAGTTATGTCCACGACAAGTCGACTTATGAGTGAAGAAATTTATATTTGTCAAAGGAAATAAGCCACACATGGAAACCAATAATCAAGCAACGGCTACAACATCTTTTACAACGGCTAGAACATGTCCAAAACGACTATAATCATCAAAAAGGGGCTGCTAATAAAAGGGCAACATCAAGGAACAAGAAAGAGAGGTTCTACTAAGTGAAAAGCATTATACTACTCTCAGATTAAGCTCTCTATTGCTCTCATTGATTTTCAATCTGTTTTTGAGCATTGTGTTTACACCATTATTCTATCATTGTTTTGTGGTAGGGTTTAGTCACTTGTGAGGTAGGATGAGGCAGCAATGAAGTGGTTGGGTCAAGCTAAATACAGATGAGGCAGCAAAACCTAGGCCAAACATTGTTGTTGCTGGAGGATTGGTTAGGGATTGTCATGGTCAGTGGTGCGGGGGATTTCTCCAACACATTGGAAGGGGCTCGCCAATAACTGCCGAACTCTGGAGAGTCCAATCAGGTCTTAACCTAGCCTGGGCGCTTGGATATCGATGAGTGATCGTCGAAGTGGATTCGTTAGAGGTGATCGATATTCTATCATCTTCTATTATACAAGCGACTGAGTATTCTTTCTTGGCGGTAGGTACTCGTGGCCTACTCCACCGAGCATAGGAGGTGAAGGTTCAACATGTGAATCGTGAAGGGAACCAATGTGCGGATAGTCTGGCCTCTCTTGCCGCGTTATCAAGCCTAGGCCTCCATATTCTTCAGGAGCTTCTGACACTAGTCATGGCTCACCTACACCGTGATCAGTACGGAGTTTTGTACTGCAGATCTCTGCGCTAGTTAGGGTGTTTGTTTAGCTTTGTTTTGGTGTTTTTCCTTTGTAACAAGAAAATATATAATTGCTGGTACAACTTGATAATCAATAATCAGAGCATCACTGAAATAGAAAATAACAGTCACCAAAAAATGTGAACCACTGCTCTAAGAATTGCATAGGGTGTGTATGTATATATATATATAACTTGTAAAAAGACATAAATACCTTTAAGGCTTCAAACTAAAATAGCATAAATTATAACCAACAGAAGACAAGGTTTTTATTATTTCCGATACTTAAAAGTTTGAAATGAATGAAGCTCCACCAAGGTAAACACCATATAATTTTTGACAATACAATTAAATGAAAAAGACATATTCTTTGATAAAATCACATTTTGATGACATCCCGAGAGGTAGTAGAGTCTAGTTTTTTTTTACTTTTTTTGTAGGAAGAACAAAAGACTTATTCCGGTGGATCAGAGTAGCAGATGATAAGAAAGAAAAGTAAAAATATTGGGATGCCTAATTACTAATCAGAATGAAAATTTAAATGTAACATTTTTTTTTCCAATTTTAGAATTCCGTCAATGTTAAATATTATAATTTATATAAATTGTAATAAAAAATTTAAAACAGCTGAAAAGTTTGTGGCACGTGACCTACACGGTCTGTGGAGATCCTTCTGGGCCACGTCAACAATAGATAAGCATCAGGGAATTACTTTCTCACAAGCAAGGACGTGAGTAAAAGCGTTCCAAACAAACAAATCCAATCCAATCCCATACACACAAGGGCAAGGAAGCATGGAAAGCATCGGAACCCACAAGTAACCTTTGCTTTGCATATTTTTCTCTTTCTTTAAAAACAAATAATAAATCGGCGATCGGTTAATAAATATAGCTGAAAAGACGAGAAAGTTGAAGAAAGAGCAACGAAGATGGCTAGCACTACAATCCAATCAGACCTTCGCTCTGCTCTCTACATCGCCACCAATCTCCTTGCCTCCAACCCCAATCTTCTCACCTCACGCTCCGCTGCAGCCTCGCGATGGCCTTTTCCTCCTCGCCCGCCGCATGCGTCGTCATTTAGCATCAGAAGTTTCTCCACTGACTCAACGAAACCCGTGATCAAAATGCCAGAGATGCCGCCGATTTGCACAGCCGACGAACTCCATTACGTCTCCGCTCCGAATTCCGATTGGCGTCTCGCTCTCTGGCGCTACCGTCCTTCTCCTCTGGTCGAGTCATCTCTATCTTGGTGACCATTTTTGTTGCTAAAGCAAAGAGTCAAATATGTTTATTACTGTGTTGTGACTCGAAGTTGTTTGAAAATTTTGGCATATAGGCTTCCCCAAGAAATCATCCGCTGCTTTTATTGTCCGGAGTTGGGACAAATGCCATTGGTTACGATCTTTCACCAGGGGTATCCCAATTTTGCTTTTTTGGATAATTCATTTGTTCTGTATTTCGCCACTGTTAAAACTTGTTTTTACATTGTACAAATACATTGAGTTTAACTTGGCATGTGTGGGATTTGACTCCTATTGCAGATTTGCAGACGGCAGGAGGCTAAGACCATGTCCTTGTTTTAGATGATGACAGTTTATTTGTGAATTTGTTAGCATCCATCACTTAATAGAAGTTTCGTGGACATTTCTATATTTGTTGTCTTTTTCACGTGAATTCTTCTCATAACTTGACCAATAAAACATTTGATGGGTGGAGCTCTAGTTTTTATTCTGTTCATGTAAACAATCTGCATATTCAACTAGCCTCAGTTGACAATAAGCTTCCCCCGTATCTTTTACATGTTGAACTTTGAACCTTTTTAGTACTACACTAGAAATCACTACAAAGTGAATGAGCATTCACTTTACTTTTGTGCTCCTTGCGTAACTTCGTGAATGGAATCATAATTAGCATGTTTTTCTACTGGCTTTATAGCCAGTGATTAGAATGATTTGATATTGCCTTTCTGTTTTCTGAGATCTATGCTATTTCTCTTATTTTCCTGTGCTTTCAGTGTTCGTTTGCGAGATATGTGTCTGGGCAGGGATTTGATACATGGATTCTTGAAGTTCGAGGTGCTGGCTTGAGTGTACAGGCATCAGATTCCAAAGATGTTCAGCAGTCATCCCATGAAGTATCCAGACAAATGGAATCTGTTGTTAAGAATGTACCTAATGGATCTTTGCGTGCAGACCAGCAGCCAAATGATGATCTAATTTCTGTCTCAGAACTGGAGATGTCTCATGTCAAAGAAGATCCTTTTGGGGTAGCTACTGCATGGGATGAATCAAAGCTGGTAACAGAGCTAACTGAAATTTTCATGCGTTTGTCAGAAAGACTTTCAGGCTTTCTTAGTGAAGGTCAGTCAAGGATTATGTCTGCCAAATTGTTTGATCAGATATCAAAACTCTTGGAAGATTCTCAGTTGTCAGAGCGTTTCAATGAAATAAGGGGAAAGCTTTTGAGCTTGTTGGAAGCAAGACAAAATTCAGTAATAGCAAGTCAAATCAGGGATCTTAGTCAAACCATTGTAAATATTTTTTATGAAGGTCAAAAGTCTGTTTCACCTCAGTTGTTTGACTTGCAAGGTCGTCTTTTTTCAACCATAGAAGATTTTCAGAAACAGCTTGATTTAATTGTGAAGTATGACTGGGATTTTGATAACTACTTGGAAGAGGATGTTCCCTCTGTGGTAAGGTCATTTTGTCTTGTTAAGTTACTTCGTGCGTTAATCAGTTCAGATTCCATTTTCTTGCCTTAGTTTGAAATAAGACTTCCAATATTGGTTTGGACCAAATTACTTGCTGACTATTTATGCTGCTCTTCACATGCTAAGAGTGTTCACCTACATGCAGATGGAATATATTAGAGCCGAATGCAAACCAAAAGATGGTAAGTTGCTGGCAATCGGACATTCCATGGGAGGCATCTTGCTTTATGCAATGCTGTCACGATGTGGTAAGATGAGCATTGATTTTATATTGTTCTCTATTTATGCATTCAAAAACCAAAGTACATTGTGCAATGTTCCCATTTTCAGATTATGTAGCTTACTTTTTAAGACCTTTTGAGCAGGCAAGGAGGACATAATTTCTTGAATTTGGTTTTTTGTTGCCTATATTCACTTTCCTCTTTTTCTCCAGTTTGTGCGAGTGAATGTTTTTAGTTAACCTACTTTCCTTTGACTTTTAATCTCAAAACCTGGTCTAACATTTTTGCTTAGGCATATATGTAGTTCTCTGGAAGATTTTAAATTTGAAGACCTAAACTAAGACAATAGTAAGGTAGGAAATTGAGTCAAGTAGTCGCCTGCACTATCCTATTTGATTGTCCTATTGTTGAGAACCACCTGGGGTTGAGTTAACTAATCCTTGCAAATTTCTTGAAGTTATATTTACAGCTTTTCATCCCGACATAATAGCAGAAGATTCAAGCTGAACAATATGAATATCTTTTTGTCAAACCTCTATGAATTGTTTATTTGTGGGGATATCATGTAGTTAACAGGATAATATTTAATGATTTTATCAGACGCTTATAGCCTTATTCGTTGTCTTAACAACAATACTTTGTCTTATTCTTTCATTTTGAGCATTGGTACTTATTGCATTATTGTTTTGAAACAATGATGATGAGTCCAATATAGACATTTACTAACTTCCATGAACTTGTTTAACAAAAACTTTTGGGTTATTGCACTACTGAATATTGTAAGTAAAAGCAGTGAAGTAATCTTGCTTTTGCGTCTGATGCGACATCTGAAGGCAGTCTTTGATACTTACATGGTCAAAACACAAGAGTGGGGTTCAGGTTCTTACACTTGAACACATGGATATGAAGGATAGTGGTTGGGCATGCAAAATTATCAGTTCTTTGTTTTTCACTACAAATTCACCTATGAGATTTATTTTTCTTTATCCTGTTGGGTTTATTGGTATCAAATCAGAGAATGCACCAACTACTAGATCTTCAATTTCCCCCTGATCCTTCCCCCTCTTTTTCTGGGTTTTAAAGGGGGGAACTCGGGAAACTCTTCTTCACCATCACCCCACATGACAGGGATTCTTTTAGCCATGAGGTTTCATCCTTGTGAAAACTGTAACATAAAGTCAAGAGATCTCTCTCTAGTCTTTCAGAGCAGTTAGATGCATTAAATGTTTATTCTCTGCAGATTTGCCAATGGCTGATAGTTTTGGGTGATACAATGGTATGTAATCTAGATGTTCTTAGAATGACTCTGCTGTGTAACTTTTTGAGACATATATGAAACCACAGTTTGCAAAATGGGTTGTGGTTTAACAATTTGTTGGCTTTTCCTACCTCATGTTAAATAAAAAATAATGCATGCAAGTAAAAAATAATGCTGCAAATCTGTTATTCTAGGTTATCTTGCCAACCTTTATATATGGTTGCTGAGATGTTCATTATTTTGAATTTTAGTTGTGGTCCTTTCTTGGATTTTCACAGTATATGTATGTGTGTGCTACATATGCGCCTACATGTGTGTGTGTTTGTGAGTGAGAGAGAGAGAGATAGAGAGAGGAATACAGTTCAAGAGTTATTAATGTTCTCTTTTACCTTCTTCTAAGGTTATGAAGGCAGACCCTGTGGATTGGCTGCTGTCGTCACACTGGCATCATCCCTAGATTACACATCTTCAAATTCTAGACTCAAGTTGCTTTTGCCTCTTGTAAGTAAAAATTAATTATGGTTTTATGTAATTGTAATAGATGCTGACGTAACACAGCAGCCTACAGTAGAAGGTATGACATGGTGTCTTATGAAATTAATGTCTAGAGACTATATTCTCATGCAGGCAGATCCTGCCCAAGCTTTGAATGTGCCTGTTGTCCCTTTGGGGGCATTGTTATCAGCAGCATATCCTCTTTCATCCCGTCCTCCATATGTCTTGTCTTGGCTTAATCAGCTGATATCGGCAGAGGACATGATGCATCCAGAGTTGCTAGAAAAGCTTGTCTTGAACAACTTTTGTAAGTATACGCACACTTTTCAGTTAGATGATGATGAATTGCTCTTTCCTGCATGTATTAGAACTTATTTAAAGCAAAGATTACAAGTTTTATGGTAATCCATCTAATGGGAGTAAGGTTGGCAAGTGGTAGTCATGTGATTTGAAGCCCATACCATTTACCACATAAGGACCTGACTTACATCCTAATAAAATTATACTAACTATTATGTCTTAAATGAGTTGGTACTCAGATCTTAAAATTATCTGACTAGGACTTGTCCCATTTCATCCCTTCCACATGTATCAGCAACATGAAGTAAAAATGAAACAAGAAACTAAGCAAGATTAGGTCCCAACAATCTACTGCATTTGATCTAATTCTCTCTGTTCAATGCATGCATATATGATCTATATTCTTGATCTTCATTTTTTTTAAATAATAATGGTGTCTGATTATTAATCAGGTACCATACCTGCCAAACTTATCTTGCAACTCACTACGGCTTTTAAAGAAGGTGGTTTGCGTGACAGGAGTGGTAAATTTTTCTACAAAAGTCATATACATGAGAGCAACATTCCCATCTTAGCCTTGGCCGGAGACGAAGATTTAATTTGCCCGCCTGCAGCTGTAGAAGGTATGTTCAACAAGCAGAAACCTTGTTTTGTGTCATTCATCTTGTGGGATTTTTCTCATACTGATTTCAATGTATCAGATACTCTTAGACTTATTCCTAAGCATTTGGTCACTTATAAAGTGTTTGGAGAACCTGGAGGTCCACATTATGCACATTATGATTTGGTTGGGGGACGACTGGTAGGCTTTTGGTTACCCATAGCATGTTATTTACTTCATGGCTATTTGTTTGTGACAGTTTGCATTCTATCTCAGGCAATGGAGCAAATTTATCCTTGCATAGTCCAGTTTCTTAGCCGTCATGACGCTACTTGATTATCTTCACATGATCAACTAGGCAACAAAGTGAAATTACAAACACAACTCATTGCAGCAGTGAACTTGATTTTCGAAAGAGACATGAAATACGTCTCTTGCCCGTGCTGTGTAGTCATCGAGGAATCTCAATGTCCCTGTGATGTTTAGATCAAGGGGTCCACATGACGGGCTTGAGCAAAAGTGATGCCCTTAAGGAAATGAAGGTTGCTGGAGTTTCAAGCCAGTTTGGTAATGCTCATCTCCAGTATGAATTGATTGTGAATCAAGGTCCAAACTGGGTATATAGTGTCTTGTAAAAGAATGTCCGTATCAGACACGGAATATGATGGGGATACATGGACAAATTGTTGCCTAATGAAAAGCCATACATCTCTTTAAAGTTTATGCGACAGGACTTGGGTAATAGAAATGCCTTGTTCCTTAATGGTTCACATAATTTGAGAGCAAAACTAATGTACATTTTGCACACCTATTGGAGCCCACGTGTTTATGTTCACCTCCTTTTATGGCATGCCTAGAAAAGTCTGAATCCATCTACCAAACTTCTTGAAAGGACCAACCATAATTCTGATACGTAGGTTCAACCCAAACCCCAAGTTGCCTTTGGAAATAATTTTTTTTAAAATTTAATAAAGATTAGTATTAACTATAGCAAAACTAACTTAACATTACATATTATAAGAACAGATGAAATGTAACAATGGGAGTTACAAATTCTATCTAATTTTCATCATGTAGATTGTGCATGATTAGTTTTAGCTATTATATAATTGCAGTAAAAGATGTTTTATATATAGCTCCATCAAGTACCTTTTGGCTAGCAGTCTAAGTGGTCCACTTAAGAGTAGATAGTGAATCATAAGAAGAACAGTAATCAATTAGCAAATGTAAAATTCTATTCCAAACAACTTTTGAGTATCCGTATTGAAAGAATTGGTGTTTCCTATTTTCTTCAACTTCTTTGCATATGACATAAATCGTATTATAAAAGCCAAACCATCTGTTCTTAGTATAAATCCTGTTCTTAACAACCAACTAGGTAATTATTGAGTCGTTGTGATTCACTGAGTGCTTTCATAAAAGGTTGATCTAAGTACATTCTCATCCTCAGCCAACAATGCCTTACAACATGATTTGTTGGCAAAGACTCCAATGGAGCAAGGTTTTCAGGAAACTAACTCTTGCCTACCCCTATCAGTGATCTGGGGAGACGTTCCTCTAATAGGTTGAGCCCTTTGAAGTGTCCTACTTATAGATCCTGTTGCCTTTAGAAATAATTAGAATTGAAGTATATTTATGAGCCTAAGAAAATAATTAAAAAATTTGATCACAGAACATAAACCCCATCAAATTAGCAAAACATGAAGACTTATTTTACTACAGCTAGTTGGTAAAAATTTTGATATTTATATGACATAGTATTGCTGAAGTAGTTTTAGTTAATACGAAATATCATTTTCATTACAAGAAAAATAAGATTTAGTGACGAAAATTACCGACGAAATGTGAAGGTTTTCTATCAGCAAGTTAAGTTAGCGACAGAATTTACCGACATAATGAGTTGTCGAAAAAACAGCTGTAGGTAATAATTGGCGACGGAGTACAAATTTCTCGTCGCTAATTTATCGACATATATTTTCTGTTTCATCATTATATTTGGCGATGGTAATTTTGATGCTATCAGTAAATTTAGCGACGAAAGGTTTGTTTCAATCGTTAAATTTAGCGACGGACAAGGCTCCTTTGTTGATAACTTTACTGACAGATTTGAAATTCGTGACTAATTTTATCGATAGATCTTAGTGGTTTGTCAGTAAATTCACTGCATTTTACTGACAGATTTTGTTTTTCCGCTAGTAAATTTATTAATATTGTCTTTTTTTAAATTTCCCTGTATTTAATTTTATTTGATAATCTTATGATTGACGTATAATTTATACAGTTATTAGTTATTTGTTGAAAATATTTTGATTTGTTTCTATATTTAATTTGTTAAAACAAAAAATTGATTGATGATATAAAGTAAAATTTATCTTAATTGAAAATAAAAAATTATTATCTATAATAATAAGTATTTAATTCATACAAAATGACTACAATTACGCTATTCAATTGGTGAATGCGGATGCTCTGAATGTTGCGAAGAGGTGCTACCCTTCCCTTTCAACTCATCCATCTCATTATGCAGTTGAGCTATGTATTCCATCGACTGTTACAATTAAGTTGCCAATGCTTATATTGTGCTCCAAAGCTCATAGACTTCATTGGATGTGGATCGCCAACTAGATGCTATTATACTGGATGTGGAGGATTGCGAATAACATGTATGCTCAAATGAACGTAAGCGGAAGATCCTTCCACTACGGTCCCTACCACCCACTACATGAAGATATATTTGACTCTCATCAACATCTTTAGACTACTGAGACTGTCGTTGAATGCTTTCTTGTATTTGGTCCTATCATAAGGCAATATTTATGTTAATAAGTAATAATTATTAAGCATTAATATTAAAGCATAAATTTCACATACATTTAGTTCTCTACATCTAGTATTAACGAAGGTCACACGGTTATGCTTCTTAGTGTGAGTGTGTAAAAAGAGTTGTTTGATGGGTGTAGGTTTCTTGCCTATAGAGTTTTCCTGCATCAGAATAAAATATTATAAGTGAATTACAATTTACAAAAATTTTGGCACTAGACATTTATAACATTATCATTCTCCATAATATACATATTTTCATTCCAAAATTCACACATCAAATTAAATTGAAATACATCAAAATAAAAAATCAGAATATAACTGTAAAGTGTAGATCCTTACAAGTCTCACTGCATACTCGTGGTGGGTAATAGATCTCCAGTATGTACGGGAAGACTCTCTCCCCCTGGTATTTCATGTTTGTTGGCAGAATTACACTCTGAAATGGACATTGCCTTGGGTAATGTCCAATGGTGTTGCCAACAACTCCATATTTATTCAGAACATAAAGAGATCGTACATCAGTCTTGTGTATCGCACCAACAAAGTCTCTAAAACGTGTACGAGCTCGTCTCTCCAATACTTTATAAATAACTGCGTCAAATTCAGAATCTCAAAAAAAATTCTTTTTGAAAAAAAAGAAAAACATACGATAAGTACTTGTAACCTATAATATTTATCTAATCAATGTATAAAAATTAATTACAAAAATACAAATTTTTTGTACCTCAAACTCCTGATAATAAAAATCCTTTGTCGCCTGAAAGTTATTCTTTCATATATAACCCTCAAGATCAATCTTCTCCTTGAACTTAGATGTCATGTTTCTTGAACACAGTTCAGACGGAATCAACCTAATATAAAAATAATTTTATATTATTTTTAAATTTAAACCTATAACTTAATTATAAACGTATGGTGTTTCATGTATTTTCACTTATAGATTGTTGACAATTGTGATGTAAGTTCTTTTATCAACTCCCTCAGCTCCAGGTTGGAGACTGCCTCCTTCATTCGCAACATTTACCCTTGATATCTTTGTTAGTATAGGGGTGGTGGATGATGTAAAGTTGTTGGATGGTGTAGTAGTAGGTACGGAAGGTGATGCCTCATCTGCTGTGTAGTAGCTGGAGGTTCAACATTTGATTCCGTTGCAGCTGCAAAATGTGATATTTCACCTAGAAAGTAACTGGCTCCAAATCGTGGTCTGAAACTTGGTCGCATCATATCTTATTTTTTCTTTGGTGACATATTTTAACCTAAAATTCATATTTTATTAAATATTCCATAAATATAACAATTTCAATTCAATATATAACAATATATTGTTGATTCAATAATTGATTTATTGAATATAATATTCTAT
>JANIPN010000003.1:32672083-32685922 GCA_027478595.1 Erythroxylum anguifugum
GATTGCCTTTAGGGCACAAATAAACAGTACCGACCTTGAACAAGTCGACTTGTCCGATATACAAGTCGACTTATCGGTGCTGGATGCGTGTAAGTCGACTTATCCCTTGTACAAGTCGACTTGTACACGACTTACACTTACACAACATTGGTTTTGGGATTATAGGTATCTAGCAGTTTTCTCTTACAAGATTGGAGACTAGAGCACATTAATTTATCTGTTGTACATAGAATGGTGTCAGGCATGAAGGAGTTTATTATATATATAAGCATGTTGTTGAGTATATCACCGATACCTCTGCATAAGTGAAAAGGCTAGGACTAGGAGATCTCTTTAATAAGCTCACTAACCTTTGTCCTTTGAAGGATGAGTTTCTTCAAGGAATCGTAGAAAGGAAGTTTGTATAGAGGGCTTAGTGTGTGCCACCGATCAAACTAGAAAAAAATTATCTTGCCTATTGCTAAATTTGCCCCTGATTAAAGGTTATGTCCACTCCAATGTTTATAATACTTTTTATGGGTCCAAGACATCCTAGGATTGATGGAAAGAGTCTAAAATCTCTTCTCCTTTATGTGGTTTAAATTTGTCCATTTAACCCAGGGGTCTTCTAATTTATCCTTGTATAGCTTTCTTAGTCTCATTGCCATTAAGGCTTCGCTTAGAAGCTTGTCAGAAGTAATTCCTAGACCTCCAAACGATTTAGGCTAATATATAGAAGACTATTTTAGTTAGGGGTCTTTTTAATATTGTTGGATCCTCCCCTATACGAAATCCCTTAGACCCCTATCTATTTCCTTCATTTTTCTTTTAGGAAGGACCATATGTGAGTACCAATATATAGATTAAAAGGAATATTATCCAAGGGAATTCCTTTGGAACTATTGAATTACACAAAATAGTGGATCAATTCTAGTTGATGAGAGAAAGAAACTCTTGCTTGGATTATAGGTCAGCCCTGATATTTCTTTCAAGGATTCCATTGAATCTATAAGTAGGTTGATTAAATTTGAAGAAGCACCACAAAATAGAATTAGGTCATTACCTAGACCTAAAATATCTTCTATTTGGAACATTTGTGGTGATAATTGATCCTTGGTTCCTTAAAGATTATTCCATTCGTCATTCTGGTGTATATCTCTGATGATAGCAAATAAGAGTGGAGACAAGGCATCGCCATGTCTTAGGCCTGTAGTAGCTTTGAAAAGTTTAATTGACTCTCTATTAATGATGATTTTGTATGAGATTATAGTAATACAAGCATGTATCCATTTAACAAACAAGTTAGGAAATCCTAAAGCAAGCAAAAGTCCATGATAAATCTCTAACTAAATGAGTCAAATGCATTGGCAAAGTCAATCTTTAATGCACAAGTTCTAATGCTCTTTTTACTTCCATATCCTCTAAATAGTTCAATAGTTTGTTAAGTTAGTTATATATTTTGATTTTATACTTTCAATTTTTGGAAATAAAATGGGATGCTACATTAATTCTCAACTTTAAGAATTTCTCGAATAAAAAATGCTCTTGATTATTAGAAGATTTTTGCTTTATGCTTTAAGTTAAGAATTTGGTTAGATTGTCATATCAATAACATTTGATTAGTCTTTGGTATTCATATCACGTATATTTCGTTGTTATTTTTTAATAGATGTTCAATATAATAGGTTTTTAAAAAGATTTAAAACTAGAAGAAATGTTTATGATAATTTTAAAAGTGAATTTTTTTAAATAACTTAAAACAAAAGAAGTTCCTTGTTTTTTTATCTTATTTACTTAACTTACACTAATTTTACACTACATTTTTTGTAAATACATGAGATGCCCCAATCTTGATATTCTTATAACAAGATACCATATTTCTTTTACTCACCAATTAATTTTAGTTAATGTTTGCTCATCAAAACATTACTTCTAGTAATAACAGCTTCCATTAAGTACTAGAAAAACTTCTCTTAATACTTTTTTTTATTAACTTGCGCGGTATATTTGATCTAGCATGCAATGATCATCAAACAACAAAACAATTACGTCTTTAATTACAAGATAGAAGAGGTAAACACTAGTACACGAGGGAAAGAAACATCCAATGCTAAAGTACAAGGAAGGTATATTTATCGATATTGAAGCAATGATTAAATAACTTACATGCATGGCTATTTTCATTTCTTGTATTCTATTTTCCATTTTTTTGGACCTTTTGCCTCTTCTTTCGTTTATTTGATTTCATTGAAATTATAATGGATGAGTCTTGATGCATTAGAATCCATTGTCATCATTCAATAGTTTTTATGCTACATATCATTTATATACCAACCTATAGAAAACACAATATGAAAATGTCGAAGGCAGAAATTCATAACATATCTCTTTACTTTTCTCACCTATAGATGTAGATGGGAAGAAAAGTAGAATAATTGTTGGAAGCTCTATTGGTTTATGCCCTACAGCTAATCGCTTTAGTTTTAGTTTAGTGACAAATTATTTAAAAGGAATTCTTTATCTTGAACATGTTTAGATGTATATGATAAAGTCCTTGGGGTAATTGTACATTGCAAATCAAATTACAATGAGAATATAATTATGAGATTCATATTGCATTATGTATTATTCCTAAATGTTCCTAGCCATTGTTCTATTAAAATTGGACATTAATAGAACGTAAAAAGACTAGCGCACGTTTTGCTTTCCTTTATGAAGGAAGTAGTCAATCTCATAGGCTAAAATATAGAGATACTTAAACAATCGTGTGGGTGCTTGCTAGAGAACAAGTTCATTGAACAGACCCAATATGAGAAATCCATTTGGAACATTATTTATATGTCTATGGAATTCTCATTGTGATGATTGTATAAGTGATCCTTTGACTTGAGGTTATCAAAGTTATCTTGTATGGGGATTTCTATGTTTTGGTACTACTTATGATCTTTTAATCATAGGTCATTTAATCGGTAGTCATTGGATATAGTATGAACTATATGGAGATCGTTGAATGATCAATATAAGATTCATCACCTTAGAGTAATTAAGGAGAATGTTCCGTTCTCGATTAATGTTGATTCAGGAAATCTTTGGCCAAGGTGGAATGATATTTTGAAAACAGTTTACAAATATCATTAATTGAATCAATAGCTAATGGCGGAGAACTAATATAATTGGACTCAAAATAGAGTAGACATTAATTCCATGCTCTATGTCTAATTGGATCATTCTATGATGAAATGA
This sequence comes from Erythroxylum anguifugum, assembly GCA_027478595.1. Classification (NCBI taxonomy): domain Eukaryota; kingdom Viridiplantae; phylum Streptophyta; class Magnoliopsida; order Malpighiales; family Erythroxylaceae; genus Erythroxylum; species Erythroxylum anguifugum. The sequence continues at coordinate 32,675,306 of JANIPN010000003.1, forward strand.
TTAAATTACACGGAAAAATTATGCACGGAAAGGGTAGTCAAAACCACGTTGACATTCCTAAATAGTTGATTATAAAGTTTGAAAAAATTTATGATTAAATATGAGATATTTAGTAAATAAGGATCAATATAAGATATTAAATCTTATATGGGCACAATTGGTATTTAATTAGAATTATTTGTAAATATAATTAAAGTTTAATTGAGATTATAATTTAATTTCAATTAACTTACTAAAACATCCAAAGCTTATTATAAATAGGTGTAAACTATATGGAGCTAGCACTTCATGCTTAACCCTCTCTGTAAGAGTTACAAAGTTCTCTAAACTCATTCTGTGGATACCATTAGAGGTCGGACACTTGTGTGGCTACAGTGGTTGAGATGGATAGGTTTCGGAAGTGGTTCGAGGAATACAACAAGATAAAGATCAAGCTTCAGAATAAGGTACGAAGTAAATTTCCGCTTTATTATTATTTGTGTTAATCATTTTATAGATTTAATAGATCTTAATTTTCAGGAAAACAAAAGTCACGAAAAAGTTTCGTGATTATTCTACTGTGGTCGGGATCAGATCTTAACCCGGTTTCCTAATATGCTCTGCGTTAGCTGTAAGATTGGTTTTCCTATGCTTAGATGTGGTCTTCTACTTTTGGAAAAAGAAACAAAAGAAAGACAGTATGTTTATTCAACCTATGGAATTCGTAATTCTCCCATCACACTTTTCATTTGCAAAGAATCATGTCATGTCTCAAAATGTTGTGTAGAAAAATAGTAAATTTTAGCATGTTATATTTGACATCCTAATAGCCTAATTTTCTAGCTGTACTGTGTAGAAAAATTGACTAGCGTTCTGAAAGAAAGTACACATGACAAAGCCTAAAAGGAGCATCTTAATTTTCCATTTTTGATTTATGTACCATTTCTTATACAGCCAACAACTTTGCTAGTACCAACAAGCTTGGAAAAAGGGGGATTTGGAACTGTTCAAAAGGTACGAATGTGCATTTTATGCATGACATCACTATGATTTATTGATGCCATGTTTTCTCATAATCATGAATCAGTAACGTGCAGATTTGAACAGTTCATATTAAATAAAAAAGGTTAGTTCTTACAGGGAATATTGAAAGATGGACAAGAAATAGTTGTGAAAAGGTTATCAAAGAATTTAAGACAAGGGCTCAGTGAGTTTAAGAATGAAGTTATGTAAATTGCCAAGCTCCAACATCGCAATCTAGTGAAGCTTCTAGGATGCTGCATTGAAACAGACTAAATAACGTTGATCAATGAGTTTATGCCAAATAAAAGCATGAAACGTGCATGTGGAAGCATGAAACGTGCATGTGGTGGAAATAAATGGACCAAAACGCATGCACAATATAAAGAAACGCAACAGTCCATTAGCTAAATAACAACGTGAATTAAGTGGTGAGCATATTAGCATAAAATGTAGTGCATCAGGAGGTAGCATAAGGTTTTTAATTAAAGAAGCGTGAATAAGAAGAAATAAAACAGTAGTGTGGCAAGGAGCAACGAACGACGATGCAACAGCTAACGCACCAACAAGACCAAAACGCATCGTAAGGACGAGAAACAACATAGAGGACCAAACAACAACGTTGTACAGTTAAGGGTTTTTCATGAATTAAAAAGGACAAGTAGCTTGAGTCTTCGTTTAAAAGGAGCAGAGGTTAAAAGAAAATCAAGATCAATAGCAAACAGAGAAGGGAGGCGCTGCAAATGGGGAGTCTTCGGATGGGGTTATTTCAATGGGGCTGAAGCATTTATTTTTGAAAGACTCATGAAGGGCTAGATGTTTCGACGCTAGTTCGGAGGTGACATCGACGCCGACAACCTGGGTTAAGCGTATTTTACCATTTTTGTTGTTTCTTTTTCTCATTAGGAATTGATTATATTATCTTGTGTTGATTGAATTGTTAGGAATCAAAACAATAAAGATGTGCCCAGAAACCAGAGAGCGCGGATTAAAATAAAATATGTGTGGGCACGATGTCAATCGAATATGGAAGTAACAATAAAATGTCAAGCAACAAAATTAAAGAACACTAGAATTTTTAACGTGATAACACCCTCTCAAATATCGAGAGACAACATCCACAGGACCTAGTCCAGAAAAACTTCATTATCAATCGAACGAGTACACCAAATTCTCCAACAATACAAGGATAGACATAAACGACCTTTACTCCTTCTAACAAGTGAAAACCACACCCAAAATTTATCTCAAAACAAAAAAAGAAATACAAAGTACACAACCAACAACAACAACGCAGAAGACAACCAAAGGGATCAAAATCTAGAATAAACTAAACGTATACCATCAACAGACAAAAGAAAGTTACCCAGCGTAGCTCTCCAATCTCGTGCAATGAAGAATGCTTCCCAAACCTTGTCTTTGCCTCCAAAAAGAACTAATTTGCAATTGGTCCAAAATGAAGGACTAAATTGCAAATAAACCAAACTAAGATGACCAAATTGTAAATAGGTCAAATGAGGACCAAATTGCAATAGTCCAAAGTTGTTCTTGTGTTTATGGTATGGAGTGTATTGTAATGTGTGGGTGGGGGCATGTATTTTTATACATGAGTTATGCCACCAAAAACTAAATTAATCATTATGAGATTCTTTTCAATTAAGCCCATTGGGCTTTATAATTGGGCTTAATATTTGGGCCTAATGGTTGGGCTCCATTTTATGAGGACCCATAACAAACTCTCCTTCCGAATCAAATGGAGTCAATTGCCAAACCAGTAATCGATCGACAAACTTCTTCATCCAAAGCAACTCTTTACAAGCTTCAGTTGCAGCAATGAACTCAGCTTCAGTAGTAGACAAAGTAACACACTTCAGCAATTTAGATTGTTTTGCCACAACTCCCCCTGCAAAAGTGATCATATAACCCGAAGTAGATTTTCTCGAGTCAACATCTCTAACCATGTCTGAATCTATATAACCAGAGAGTTCTGGTTTTCTAGTCCCAAAACACAGCTTCAAACTAGAAGTTCCTTGGAGATATCTCAATATCCACTTCACTGTATTCCAATGCTATCTACCCAGATTGGATTAAAAGTGACTAACAACACTGACATCATAAGCTATATCAGGCAGCAAATCATTACATACATCAAACTTCCTATTGCCGATGTATAAGGAACATGTTGCATATCTTCCTTCTCTTTGTCACCAAAAGGAGACTGACTACTACTCAATTTGAAATGTAATGCCAGGGGAGTACTTACAACTTTTGCCTTATCCATCTGAAAATGTTCATTTACCTTCTCGACGTACTTCTCCTGTGATAATCACAATTTCTTGGCACTTCTATCACGAATAATTCGCATAACAAGAAGGGCCTTTGCTAGTCCCAACTCTTTCATCGCAAAAGAAATGCTGAGCTTCATCTTTAATTTGTTAATCCTGGAGAAATTTTGACCGATAATCAATATGTCGCCAACATAGAGCAACAAAAAGATGAAGTCATTATCTGTGAACTTTTGCACAAACACACAGTGATCTGAAGTAGTCTTCTTGGACCCTTGTTAGATCATAATAAACTCAAACTTCTTATACCGTTGTCTTGAAGCTTACTTTAAACCGTACAAACTCTTCTTCAATATGTAGATATAGTCTTCTTTGTCCTTCACCGTATAGCCCTCTGGTTGCTCCATACAAATCTCTTTCTCGAGATCACCATAAAGAAAAGTAGTTTTGACATCCATCTGCTCAACTTCCAAATTAAGACTAGCCACTAAACCCAAAAACAACTCTAATAGAAGACATCTTCATAACTGATGAGAATATCTCATCAAAATCAATCCCCTTCTTCAGGCGAAATCCTTTGAAAACCAATCTAGCTTTATATCGTGGCTTGGAATCTTCAATTTTTTCCCTAAAAAGAAGACATCTTCACAACTGTTAAGAATATCTCATCAAAATCAATCCCCTTCTTCTGGAGAAATCCTTTGACAACCAATCTAGCTTTAAATTGTGGCTTGGAATCTTCAATTTTCTCCTTAAAAACCCAACGATTCTGTAAAGCTCTTTTACCCTTAGGTAATTTGACTAAGTTAAAGGTATGATCATCCAGTGAAGACTTCCATTCATCATCTATGGATGCTTTCCATTCATTTTTCTTCTCACTCTCCATAGCTTCTTCATAAGACTCTAGTTCTCCCCCGTCAGTAAGAAGCACATACTTATGAGATGGATAACGAGTAGAAGGAACTTGTTGTCTATTTGATCTCCTAAGTGGAACATCAGGTTCCACGGCAGGAGCATCTAACTCTTCTTTAACATCCTCGTAAACATCATTGTCACCTGGAAGATTATCCTTCACCTTAATATCATTTGCAGACTCGACATCACCAGGTGTCTTTGTCTCTCGAACAGGATCAAGATTAACCAAATCATCTTTATCAGGAGATTTCATCTTCTCTTCCTTACCAATGTCTTCAATGTTCTAATCTTCCATAAAAACAACATCATGACTTCTAACGAGCTTTTCCTCAGCCGAATCATAGAATCTATAGCTAAACTCATCAAAGCCATAGTCAATGAAAACACATTGTCGCGTCTTAGCTTTTAATTTGAACCTCTCATCTTTAGGCACATGTACAAATGCTTTACATCTAAAGACACATAAATGGTCATAAGATGCATCTTTCTTATATCAAACCCTGTCAGGAACATCACCCTGTAAAGCATAAGTAGGAGACAAATTAATAATATGTGCAACAATAGATAAAGCCTCCGCCCAAAATGATTGGGGCAATTTTGCTTCACAAAGCAAACATCAGACTCTTTCCACTAAAGTCCTATTCTTCCTCTCTGCTAAGCCATTCAACTGAGGAGTTTTAAGAGGCATTTTCTGATGCAGCATACCCTGCTCTCTATAGTATGCATCAACAGGTCCACAATACTCGCTACCATTATCAGCGTGAATACACTTCAGTTTCTTCCCTGTCTCTCTCTTAACATAGGCTTGAAACTCTTTAAAGACACCAAGAACTTGATCTTTCCTCTTCAAAGGATAAATCCAAAGCTTTCTAGAATGATCGTCAATAAAGGTCACAAAATATAGACAACCACTATATGTCCTAGTCTTCATAGGACCACAAAGATCTTAATGAACTAGCTGAAGAACCTCTGATTTTCTGGAAGGAGGATTACTCTTGAAGGACACTCTATTTTGCTTTCCCGACAAGCAATAAGAATACTTATCCAATGTGACATCTTTTAGACTGAAAATCACATTCTTCTTAGTTAATTGATGAAGTCCCTTCTCACTAATGTGACTAAGCTCTTATGCCATAATTTCGATAAATCATCACTAGCAACAACATTAGAACTATCAACAGAAATGGTAGCCTTGGTCCAATATAAACGTGAAACCTTCTCTTCATATACGATGATAACCAAGGAATCTTTAGTGAGTTTGCACTTCCCTCTCAAAGATTGACTATTATAACCTTGATCATCAAGTGTACCAGTAGAAATCAGATTAAACCTCATGTTAGGATTATGTCTGACATTATTCAAAAATAGTTTCATTCTGAGATTAGTCTCCAAACAAACAGTACCAATGCCAACAACCTTTAATTTGCAATTGTTATCTATTGTTAAAACAACATTAGAAACTGGAGTATAAGATGTGAAGAACTCCCTGTGAAGGGTCGCATGATAAGTAGCGTCGCTATCAAAAACCCAACTAGTCTCATCAAAAGAAAAGTTAACCAGTTCTTCATCAGCAATTATCATCAGATCACCATCGATAATAGAAACACTATCATGGCTATCTTCATTATTCTTCTGCTGCTTGCCCTTCTCGTGTTTTAACTTGAAATAGTACTTCTTAATATGGCCTTTCTTACTAAAATGATGACACTCCATATCCTTGTATCGAGATCTGGACTTACTTTTATTCTTTCCTCGGTTACGTCCCTGATCCTTCTCTCTACTTCTCCCCCTATTTTCTGTAACCAAGACATGCGACTATGAAGTAGATGCCTTATGTGCTCATCTTCCGACTTCTTCATTTAAAATAGCAGACTTCACTAACTCCATGGTAACAGAAGCAGAACTAGTCAAAGTAACTTGGAGATTTTCCCAAGAATTAGGTAAAGTGAGCAACAACCAAATCCCCATAATCTCCTCTTCAAATTTGATACCCATGCCAGACAATTGATCAAAGCATCCTTGAAACTCATTCAAATGATCAAAAATAGGACTACCTTCTTTATACTTCAAACACATAGCCTGGTTTAACAAAAACAACTTGTTATTCCCAATCTTTGAAGCATATAAGGTCTCAAGCTTTTCCCACAAAGTCTTAGCATTTGAATCTTTAACAATATGATTCAAAACATTGTCATCAACCCATTGCCGAATAAAGCCACAAACCATCTCATTATCAAAAGCCCAATCTTCATCAATTTTATACTCTAGCTTTTGAGTAGCAAACACAGCCAAATGCAACTTTTTCACAAATAGAAGATCTTTCATCTTCCCTTTCCACTTGTGGTAATTAGTGCCATTCAAACTAACCATCTTCCCATAATTCAACTACATATTTCAATCAAACAAAAAAAATACCAAAGAGAAAACCAAAAAGCTTTGATACCAGTTATTGGGAATCAAAACAATAAAGATGTGCCCAGAAACTATAGCGCGCGGATTAAAACAAAATATGTGCAGATGCGATGTCTATCAAATATGGTAGCAATAATAAAATTTCAAGCAACAAAATTAAAGAACACTAGAATTTTTATCATGGTAACACCCTCTCAAATATCGAGAGGCAACATCCACAGGACCTAGTCCAAAAAAACTCCACTATCAATCGAATGAGTACATCAAATGTCTCCAACAATACAAGGATAGACACAAACGGCCCTTACTCCTTCTAACAAGTGAAAACCACACTTAAAATGTATCTCGAAACCAAAAAAAAAAAAACAAAGTACACGACCAACAACAACAGTGCAGAAGACATCCAAAGGCATCAAAATCTAGAATAAACTAGACAAATACCGTCAATAGACAAAAGAAAGTTACCTAGCATAGCTCTCCAATCTCGTGCTAGGAAGAACCCTTCCCAAACCTTGTCTCTGCCTCCAAAAAGAACTAATTTGCAGTTGGTCCAAAATGAAGGACTAAATTATAAATAAACCAAACTAAGATGACCAAATTGCAAATAGGTCAAATGAGGACCAAATTGCAATTGTTCAAAGTTATTGTTGTGTTTATGGTATGGTGTATATTGAAATGTGTGGGTGGGGGCATGTATTTATATACATGAGTTATGCCACCAAAAACCAAATTAATCAATGTGAGATTCTTTTCATCTAAGCCCATTGGGCTTAATAATTGGGCCTAATGGTTAGGCTCCATTTTATGAGGACCCATAACATGAATTGGGTATTGTGAAAAGATGATTTTAATGCGTTCATTGAATTGTTTATTTGCAAACATATTGTTAGAATTTCGAGATAATTCGTAATTGTTATGTTAAAATTCACGTGCAGCGAATAAGTCGAATGTGGTTGTTACCTTGATTAACCGGTTTTCTTAATTTGTAATGCTACAATCCAATTAAATCTAAAGATCGTATCCTAGGTTATTCGGTGGTTAGGTTTAATTAACGATCGTATCTTGATTAAACACTATGTGAGGGAAAACTCGGGTTAATTATTAACCCACGATTAATAGTTGCGAGGAGAGGTTTGAGAATAACAAATTAATGAAATATGTTTAATTAGGGTGTAGGCCGAGATTGAACCAAAGAACTAGGTCCCTATCGAATTTCCACTTGTATCATTTTTCACATGTTTTCTTTAATTTATTTTCGTTAGGTTAGTTTTATTTTATTTTCTTATTTCAAAATTCAAAACTCCTCCTAAACCTAAACACCGATTAATTTCATTTCAACAACTTTACACACACCCTATGTGGGATCGACCTAAACTTACTACTGTTATAATAGTAGATCTAGTTAACTTATTTTGACTAACGTTAAGATGCCCAGTCACTTATGCACATCCTGCAGTGGTTATTTGTCGCTAGAATATGTAGTTGATGGCATCTACTTTGTAAAATCAAATGTGTTCAATTTTGGGATGATTATTTTAGAAATAGTAAGTGGCGAAAGCAACATAGGATTCAGTCACCCCGACCACCAACTTAACCTTCTTGGACATGTAATTGTCTGTCTGTTAAAGTTTTACATTTACAAAATCTAGTCTAGTGAATTGGCAACTCACTTCTATATTTTCTGGTAGTTAGGCATGGAGATTAAAGCAAAAGGGTAGGTCCTTAGAATTAATTGTTGAACTAGCGAAAGTTTCATGCAGCTAATCTGAAATATTGCGAACAATACAAATGGGTTTACTTTGCATGCAACGAAGTCCTTAAGACCGACCTAGCATGTCTTATGTGATTCTCATGATGATTGGGGAGGGTAGCTTAGCTCAACCTAAGCAACTAGGATTCTCCACTAGAGAGAGCTGGTTGAAGCAAATGTCCCTTCTTCACAAAGCAACTATCGACCATTTTCACCTAATAGGTTGAGTCTTTTATCTTTTGATCCACGATAATAACCATTTATCATATTTAGTATATTGAATTTGGTATTTCGGTTGTTTTGGATAGTACAAACTAGGTATATGATATGTATAAAGGTATCATACGGTTCCTAATCATATATTGGCCTTGTTTGGCAAATAGTGGATTACATTAGCTGATAGCTGATTCTATTAGCAGTTAGTTGATAGTTGATTTTATCAGCTGATTTGACCAGTGGATAATATTAGCTGTTTATTAAAAATGTTTGGTAAAATTAGTTGTTTAGTATTAACTGTTGATGTGTAAAATGACTTATAAGGACATGACTTTCAAAAAAATTAGTATTTCATTAAATATTCTTATAAGAATTTAGAATTCATATTTTAAAATTTACACAAATTAAGTTTATAATTTTGATAAAAATGTAAAAATAATAATAATAATAACAACAACAAGAAGAATAATAATAATAATAAATAAAATAAATAATTGAGATCAAAATTATATTTTTTAACTCCAAGGAGAAAGGTTCTTAAATAGTTTTCTTTGGATTAATGTCTTGGTGTTTAAGTGAGGTTCTTGAACAATGAGACTTTGTCGTTTTCTTGTTGTGTGTTTTTTAACTAGCTAAATAATGAATGGTAAAAACTAAAAAGTAGGTGTTTATGTACGCCAATGCCAAGTTGATGAAGGAAAGGAACGTAAATGTCTGAGGGCACAGTCTGTCATTTACAATAAGCTGAAGTAAAATGCTACTCCTCCTGAGCTTTTTAAAAATCAGCTGATTGGGTTCGATCAGTTAACCAAATCAACTGATTACCAAACACTAAAAATAGCTGGTCAATAAAGTCAATCAACTAAATTTATTCAACCAACTATTTTTTAGCTGATCAGCTAATAACCAAACGGGGCCATTAAGTTTATGATGAAATTAAATATAAACATTTGCAAGAAGAGTATACCTTTTAAACTTAATAATTCTGAATTCAAGATTTTCCTTTTAATTCTTTTTTCTTGAAAGATGAATGAAAGATTTTATCAACACTAGCAAAGCTATTAGACTATTACAATGAAAGTCATATTAAAGCTTGGTCATGATCAGTACAGTATTTCTTAAGAATAAAGTATTAAGTTCTCAAAGGTTCCATCTTCATTTGTAGAGTGAGTTTGATTTTTGCATTCTTAACATGATCTCTCTAATCCAATTTAGAGTGTTATCAGCTAATTGGTGCTTTCCAATAACTTCACCTTTGTATAGTCTGTTATTTATTTCTCTCGAAATTGAGTAGATTGTTGAAATGGAAGCAATTTTGAAAAGCTCTTCTTTTTGATTGAGATCCTTAGCCTTTTTGATAGCTTATACTAAGACACTATTCCATTTTTCTGATTGACAAGGCTCTAATAGTAGATTCAACACCTTGCTCTAAACAACTTTGAAGTACCTGCATAGAAAAAGTTAAAATTTATATCCTTTCAATTCTTATTGCCTTTTCTTTTTCACTTAAAATTCCATATAATAAAATGCTTTGTAGTCAATTGTTGTACCAAGTAGAATAAAAATATAATAATTAATGTTTTAATTGGTAAAAGTAAATATGTTAATTATGCTAAAAATAAAGTTGTTCCCACCATCTTATCGTCTTTACATTATGCTTTCTTTATTCTTACCTCCGCCTTCACAAAAGCTATTGATGTAATTGTTCAAACTTAAAGTTGAGAATGACCATTTTTTTCTTACAACATAGTTGTTCTATTTATTATTTTGTTGACATTCCTTTTTATTTTCCTTTCTTCCATCTTCATTAAAGACGTTCATATTATTTTATGCTTGAAGGTGGAAATTATGATTCTATTTTTCAAATTTTAATTGGAAAAGCTTATTTTGTTTATTTATTCATAATATATTTGTTTATTTGTAAGTAAAATGAAGTGTGCAAGTCGACTTGTGCATTGGACAAGTCGACTTACACATGTCCAGTACCTACAAGTCGACTTGTACATGGGATAAGTCGACTTGTTCAAGGTCGGTACTGTT
>JANIPN010000003.1:32857393-32875915 GCA_027478595.1 Erythroxylum anguifugum
CGGTTTTAAGTAAAAGAGTTGGGTTCCGGGAACGGGATCCGACAGTCAGGTGTCAGATCAGTAGTTTCAGCCAGCCAACAGTTCGGGAGTGGGCCATCAGCCAGGGCTCACCGCCCAGACCAGTCGGGCCTCAGGTTCGGGGTCCGACACAAATCCAGCAAATCAATTTTATATGCCTCCGCAATGTAATATATTATTTTAAATAAACATAGTAATTATGATTCATTTTAAATATTTTTTTGTTAATATTATGTTCTTTATATGTTAGGCAAGTACTATTTGGTTGATTTGGACTACACTAATATGCCTGAATTTCTTTCACCATACCAAAGTGAAAGATATCATTTGCAAGATTATAAAGGCATAGGAAGACCTTAAGGTTCACAGGAATTGTTTAACTACAAGCATTCTTCATTAAGAAATGTTATTAAAAAATGTTTTGGCGTTCTAAAAGCAAGATTCTTTATACTTAAAAATATGCCGAGTTATTATATGAAGAAACAAAAATACATCGTTATTGCTTGTTGTGTTATACACATCTATATTAGAATTTATAGACAAAGTGATGAATTATTTAAAAGTTGTGTTAAAAATGAACAAATTATGAAAAGTAAAAATGAAAATGCAAATTCTCAAGTAGAGTATAATATTACTCCAGCACAACTTCAAGATATATCTTAGAAGCAAAATGAAATTGTTAGACAAATGTGGAGTGATTATATTATTTCTAATTGATTTATGTTTCTTTTTGCAAATGAAAGTACTATTATGTTTTCAAGCATTATAGTATGATGGACATATTTTATTGATTAGAATGACTTAATATAATTTCTAATTTTATGTAATTTTATTACATACAATTAATATGTAATTTTTTAATAATATTTGATATGCATATATTTTAATTTTAGCTAAAATGATAATTAATTAATTTAAAAATATAATGTATTATATTATAATTATTACACATAAGAGTATAATTACAAAAAAAATAAAAACAATATGATAAAATCAAACATGTTTTTAGTTTTTAATTTTTTATTACAAATTTTAATCAAACAAGTTTTTGTTTTTAATTTTTATATTACAAATCTTAACCAAACAAGATTTCGTTTTTTTTAAGGAAAAAATAAAAACCAAAAACAGGAAGCAGAAACTAAAACAACAACAGAAAAATAGAAATGGAGCCAAACGACCTCTATTCACAAAGCATCACCATAGTCAAGCACAAGAATGGTACACCATTATCTTAGTGCCCACTGAGCCTGCTTCTGACCCAGCAGAGCACAGCAAAGCTAGCCACAGCTCCAGCAGCAAGTGCCCCAGGTAGAACTGAATTATTGAAGGAAAGAAGCTCTCTGGTAATGTAAGACAACGTCCATCTGGACAAAAAATACAGCCCACAAGTTCTATGGAACTTCTGAATGGAAAATTCCTACAAGGCAACATGCTCTGATCAGTTGTAAGGTGATGCACATTTACCCACTTGTGTCACAAATCATTTTGGGTTCAAATGGTATAACATGTCCTGGCTATGCATGGTGTCTTTCTTATACAACTGAAGGGTAAGGGAATTCAAGAAAAGTGATCCAACCTAAGACAGATGATTGATATGTGGGCCCCAATAGTGAAGCTTTTCTCACTTCGGCTGAAGTTTGCCTACCTTATCAGCAAACGCAGCCACACTGCCAGCATAGGCATCTAAAGGAAAATCCTGCAAACTCCCAAATGACAAATATTTGACTCAAAAGAGGACTGTCACCTAAGGCTTGCAAAACAGAAGTTTATTTGAGTATATCTCAAGACTCGCAAACTCTAAGTGGCATTTACATCTTCAAATTGTCAAAAGCACAAGAGGACACTAAAATTCCATGGACAACAAAAATCCTTCACAGGATCATAAAGATCAATGCACAAAAATCTGCAAAACAGTAGATGCAGATGTTAACATGGCAAGTGTACCTCTCCAACTACCAGGGTTTGAATTCTTATTGGTGCATGAGGTGCAGAATTTCCATATGTACTTAAAAGTTTACCAATGCAGCCAAAAAAAAAAACAGATCTGCATGTGTCTGGAGATTTGAACCTAGAGAGAAAAAAATAGAACATAAATAATCCCAAAACAATTCTTCACTTGGTGCGAGCATACTTTTTCCTGATAGTGCTAACATGTTTCATGAATCAAGCTTAAAGGCAGGGTCATGTTCTGTAAAATGTTCCCTCTTTTCTCCATTATTCTTCATCATGAGCAGCGAAGAAGACTTTTCTTGCTATCTGCTTTGCTTTCCTAATATATAAGGTATCACGCCTATCTACTAGGCGGAAGGTAAAATCTGTTGCATTTGGACCTTATTTCCTGTCATAATTAAAAAATCCAAATGCAAGCGAGAAGATTACTATGCTTGATTTATGCCAATACTTGATGGCCCAGGCCTATTACATCTATAGGGAAAACTAAATAGGAAAGGACTGCCCAAGCATTATTTTTCTATGAGCATCATATGGCACAAAATATGACACATCCTTTTCAAATATACGCATGCAAAAATGCTTCTTGATATATGATAGGTTAAGAGAACTTAACAACAAACAAAAAGAAACAAAGAAATTACCCTTGGTAACTTGTTTTGTATAGCCAAATGCTCCACATGAAGTCTCACATTGGATGAAGCATGAAACCAAAGACTGCGATCAACCTCAGAATAGACACTCGCAACTATGTCAAATAATGTTTTTGCTCCACTTTCTATGGCTTTTAAGATAGACATTTCTCTACTCCTTCGATGCCTGAGGAAAGTCGTGCCAGAATTATGCAATTAACAATCATTATATTGCCTGCAGTATGGTTCAGTGAACTAATATTATGCTGGCTACATGACTTCATCCTTTATGGCATGCTTTATATGATTTATTCCCTATCATGATGAACCTCATGTGCTTAGTTGGTAAAACCACAACCTAGGTGTGTTTCAGAGCCTTCCGTGAACTTATACGATTAAGTCTGACCATAATAAAATTATTCTTTAAGAATAATCACATTTAATCATTTGGCTGGGAAGGGAAAATAATTACCAATTACAAAGTAAGTCCCCAAGATCTTATAGGTAAATTTCCAAAATAAACTTAGTCAAAGAAGGGATTGATAAGGCATCAAAACAAAAAGAAAGTTACTCATTTCATACTTGAGATATCCACAAAGCATGTGCTTTGGCCACAAATTGATCCTCCCATGCATTGGAATCAAAACATGTGGGGAAAGCTCAATAAACTTATAGGTGGACTGGAAATAATCCTGCATATCCAATAAGTGCTGAAAACATGAGATACATAAGCATAAAGTAAAGACTACTGAACACTATAATAGAGACCAGTTATTAAGGCCAACATACGTAAAGCCCAAGATGTGGAAAGTTTATAAGTGGAAGAATAAGAAGGGTAAAGAGGGAGATGAGAGTAGTAGAGTGAAAAATAAATCTATTGAGTTGGAGTTAGTTACGTAGGGAGAGAATAAGAGGGGTGAGGAATATGGGAGAGAGTTTAGTTTTGGTAAAGTTTTCTGTTATAACAGCGGGATATTCTCTCTGAGAGGAGCTCAAGCTCTGGACACTCTTTTTTTAGGGTTATTGGCTTTTTTTCTTCTTAATAATCAATTCTATTTCTGCCTTTATCATTCAAGAATCCATCAATTGGTCCGACCTGCCAAATAATTCACCAATGCCCCCAAAAATGACAGATATGTTGATTTATTGGAGAATCGAGTTACAACATTGAAGGATTCCGTTAAGTCTTTGTTGGAGATTTTCAAGCAATCTTTATTGCTGGAAATCAGCAAGGGGTTGGGACGTGAGACTGAGGGAAGCTTTGGTGGTGGTGGTAGTTCCCATTCTGGTGGGAGTAGAGGTGGTTTTCACGAAGGTGGTGCCTCCAAAATTTTAGGGTATAACTCCGACAAGTACCGTATGGCAGTGAAGAAGATAGAACTGCCGTCGTTTAATGGTGAGGACCCCGTTAGTTAGATTACACAAGCAGAGACCTATTTTGAGGTCCAAAACTCTACCGATGATGTCAAACTAAATCTAGCTAAGCTCAGTATAGAAGGACCAACGATTCACTGGTTCAACTTGTTGCATGAAACGGAGGACCATCTCACCTGGCTTAGGTTAAAGCAGGCATTGATTGAGAGATACAACGGTCGTCGGTATGACAATCCATTTGAGGAGCTTTCCGATTTGCGTCAAACTGGGAGTATAGAGGAGTATATCGTAGAGTTTGAACTGATCTCGTCGCAAGTCAGTTGCTTGCCAGAGGCACAATATCTCGGGTACTTTATGGGAGGTCTCTCTTCTAAACTACATTGTAGGTCGCATACCTTTAACCCACAGACTCGCTCACAGATGATGAAGGTTGCTCGCGATTTGGAGGTAGAGATGTCAATTGGAGATCCTGGTGTTTGGAAACCACGCATTTCTGGTCATTTTTATGGGTTTCATTTGAACAACCGAGGTAACCCGATGGTTAGAGAACAAGAGGGGAGGACCCAATCGGGTCGCATTGGATCCGTGGGCTCGGGATCAGCGAATGAAAATAAGGCTAAATCACATTTGGAGAGTTCCCTTGGGTCCAATGACAGAGGAACGGCATTGTCGTTCTCTATTTCTCATTCATTACTAGACAAGAAAGGGTGAGCTGCCAGTGATCGAAGTAGGGGGTTGAAACACCTTACATACCCAGAATTTATGGAGAGTAGCTCTAAAGGGTTGTGTTTTCGGTGTGGGATAAGTTTCACCTATTACATCATTGTCCAGAAACAGGAAAGATGGGTTGCAAACCTATGGGAACTCCACTGGAGAGAAACTGGAAATTAAAGAAAAATGAAGAAGATCCTCCTGTTGAGAAAGGAAGATACCAAAGGTTAATAGGAAAACTTATCTATTTGTCACTAACCAGACCAGATATTGCTTATTTTGTGAGTATTGTTAGCCAATTTATGCACTCTCCAACTCAAAAACATTTAGAGGCGGTCAACCATATTCTAAAATATCTCAAAGGCAGTCCAGGTAGAGGATTAATGTTTCTTAAAAATGAGAAAAGAAGCATAGAAGGGTTCACGGACGCAGATTGGGCTGGTTGTATTGAAGACAATAGGTCAACATCTAGTTATTGTACTAAATGATGGGGGAATCTCGTCACATGGAGAAGTAAGAAGCAATCCGTAGTAGCAAGAAGCAGAGTTTAGGGAAATTGCATAAGGAAATTGTGAAGTTATTTGGTTAAAGAGGTTAATGCAGGACATACAGATCACCATTTTCTCTCCCACCAAAGTTTTAAGTGATAGTAAATCAGCCATCAGTATAGTGAAGAATCTAGTTCAACATGATCAAAAAAACATGTTAGAATTGACAGGAGCTTTATCAAATGTGAAATAGAAGAAGGGGACATTGATCTATGCTATGTCCCTACCGAAGCACAGAAATCCGATATCTTCACAAAGATCATACCTACGCCTAGATTCGAGACAATTCTAAGCAAGTTGAGAATGATAAATATCTATTCCTCAACTTGAGAGGAGGTGTTGGATAATTATCTTAGATAAGGTTAGTTAGCTTAGGAGATTATCTTCTAGGAGATAAGTTCTACGAGATAAGTTTATCTTCTAGTAGATAAGATAAGATATACTATAGATAGGATAAGTTAGTATATACTAAAAATCAAGCAGTTTAGTAGTATTAGAATCGATAATACTCATGTATAAATTACATATAATCAGAGAAATAAAGTGGGTTTCTCCTGATATTTTCAATACCCTCTTGTTTCAATAATGATTCCAATAAAATAAGAAAATTTTATCCTAGATTCAGGACAAGATAAATCAGCACCTAAGTAGTTAAGGTGCTGCAGATTAGTAGAGATAAGTAATTAGGATACTGATTCTATAAATCAACACCTAAGTAGTTAGGGTGTTGCAAATTAGTAGCGATAAGTAATTAGGATATTGATTCTATACTGGCTATATTTTTCCTATTTAAGATGCATCAGTCTAAGAATAAAGTACAGAACTTCAGTTTTGGTTTTCTATTAAATTCTGTCAGCATATAGTTATCCTGAGTTTGAGCTTAAAGACAAGCTGTTTGCTAGGGGAGAGTTGATATACAAGATGCATTCTCAGGAGAGAAATATACAAGATCTTGATTAGAAAGTAATTGCAAAGGTTATTTTATTTAGGCAGTAGTCATCTTATTTAGGAATTATTGTTTTCATAAGTTCATTTTTTTGTGGAAAAATAAGTTAGCAGACTCCTATTCTATTTTACTTCCTATTTCATAAGTCTATTTTTAGTAGAAGAATAAATTAGCAGATTCCTATTATATTTTACTTCTTAAAACTCTATATATTGAGCCTATTTAAATGGCATTACAATGAACAGAAACAACATGCCTAGAAAGGGGAAGAACTCTAGTAAGGGAAAAGAGAATTTCCGTGTGAGTTGTCCTGTGACTAAATCGTACACAAAAACACATATCAAAGGTCAATAGTCAAAGGACTCAATATTATTAAAACTAACTAATTTATAAAATCAATCATTATGATTTCTTAATTAATATATAAAAATATTTAAATTAAGTTCGAATGTGTAGATTTTAAACTCATGCATAGAATTTCCACCTTTAATCAAAGACAAGTCTTTTAAACTTATGGGTTTTTAGTTTTAAATTTTTGGTTTTAAAGAATAATCTTAGTTACTTTATTTCTACATTGTATATTAGTTTAACAAAATTTAGAAATTACAGATCAATTATTTATGACTTCTTTATGTTTAAATAAAATAAAACAATAAATTTTACACCTTTAATCAAAGACAAGCTTTTAAACTTATATGTTTTTAGTTTTAAATTTTTGGTTTTAAAAAATAATCTTAGTTACTTTATTTCTAAACTGTATATTAGTTTAACAAAATTTAGAAGTTAAATATCAATTACTTATGACTTCTTTATGTTTAAATAAAATAAAACAGCAAACAAATATTAATGAAAGATTTAAAATTTTGACAATTATTGTATTTTCTACTAAATTAATTTGTAATGAAAAAAATATAGGATAAGTATATTATATTTATATTGATTTGTTTAAAAGGCTTTTCCGTGATTAATGTGCTGAACTTTCTACATAGATACAACAAGACATTATCGTTATAAAACTTCATTTTGGCAACAAAGGGGATCGGGTTTGAGGGCCTCAAGCTTTGTACATCTAAGGTAAACACCAACTGGACTGGTCTAGGTTGATTGGTCTAACAACCATATTGCTCCAATTCAACAAAGAATAGACTTAAATTTTGCAGTACAATTGTAACCACCCATTTGAACCTGCACAGCCGTCAGTTTCTAGATTTACCTGTCTGACTACCCTAGATGGGTCGGGTTTCACACATATGGTATGTCCTCCATGAGAAAAAAAAACAGATTGTTCTTCATACCATCCTATTTAGACTTCTAATATATGTAGCATAGAAATTAAACATGATGTAAAAGCATCTACCATAACAATGCATGAGTAGGAACATGTGCTTCTTTAATATTGAACTTTTGCAAGAATGAGGATAGCAAAGGAAAAGCTATGGCTTTCACTTACATTCAAGTTGCCACCAGAACCAATGTCCAATAGAGCGCTCCCTTGACTACAAAATGTCCACAACATATCAAAGATGCAACTTTTAGAACATGCCAAATTTGAGAGTTTACGCAACGTCCAAATAGAGTCCTCCATCCAGAAGATGTTCTATAAGAGACTTGAAAGAGGATGGGGAGTTAAAAAAAGGAAGAGAAAACATAGCACTTTAACAAAACCTTGATCAATAAAAAAATTGTGTTGGCACTAACATAGGCAAGAATCTGATTAATGCACACGAGAACATATAACACAAAAATATTAACTTACTACAGATGTTTTTTGCTATGTAATAGACGCAAAATTCATATATGTAAATGCCTAACATGACCTTTTAGCATCAATCCAGCAGTGTCTCTTATGTAGAAAGGACAAGCAAACATAGTACCAGTTTCAATTTTTCTACTGCACAGTTGTACTGTAATTTAGTAAATAAAGTAGTCTAATGTGTCATATAGTAATATTCTTACCCTACACAGTGATCACCTACAATCAATGAATGAGTACTGACATGAAACAACCCAAGATGCCCATTTGTATGTCCCTGAATGGAGAAAACTTCTGCACGTTAGAACTAACATGAAATATGGGAAATGAGTACAGTAGTTAAAAATTTTGTCATACATAATAACCTAATCAAATAATTAACGAAGCCCCACGATATATTCATCTCAAATCACTAAGAGGTCAAATTGAAAGCCTTCAGAGGGTCTTGTGGGAAAGAATTTTTCTACTTCTCATATATTGAATAGGAGCATATACAACCATATATAGGACATTACAAGTAGGAATTTAAATCTGGAAAGTTATCTAAAGCTATCTACTGTAATCCCTTAATTTAAGAGATTTCAAACTTATCTAATCTTATCTATTTACAGCCTATCTATATCTAAGCATAGTCTATTTACAGTTGTTTAGTATCTCAACACTCCCCCTCAAGCTGAGGAATAGATGTCTTCCATTCCCAACTTGAATACAAGATCATGAAAACTTGAATTGTTCAGCCCCTTTGTTAAAACATTAACTACTTGACGTTCTAACGGAACATAGGACATACACACTAACCCTTATTCCAATTTTCCTTTAATGAAATATCTATCAATCTCAATATGCTTTGTCCTATCGTGTTGTATAGGATTATGAGCAATATTGATGGCTGACTTATTCTCACAATAGAGTTTCATAGGGTCGTCCCATTTGACTCTCAAATCATCTAGAATAATCTTCAGCCAGAGCAGTTCACACAATCCTTAAGCAATAGCCCTAAATTCTAATTCTGCTGATGACCTTGTCACCACATTCTGCTTCTTGCTCCTCCATGCTACCAAATTTCCTCCAAGAAATGTACAGTACCCTGTAGTTGATCTTCTATCTACTATGGAACCTGCATAGTGAGCATCGGTGTAAGCTTCTAGAGCAACAGTATTGTTTTTCTTAAACAAAATTCCTTTTTCCCGGACTGCCTTTCAAGTAATGTAGCACCTTATAAGCAGCTTGAAGATGAGGCTCTCTTGGATCATGCATGAATTGACTGATCATGCTAACCGAGTATGCTATGTCTGGCTAAATGTGAGCAAGATATATGAGTCTACCAACTAGTCTTTGATAAATCCTTTTATCAACAGCTGGTTCTTCTTTAGCTTCTCCCAACTTGTGGTTTGGATCCATTGGTGTAGAGACTAGCTTACACCCAATCTTCCCTGTTTCTACCAACAAATCAGTCACATACTTCTGTTGAGATATAAAAATGCCTTGTGTGGAATATGCCACCTCAATATCGAGGAAGTACCTTAGTTACCTAAGTTTTTTTATCTCAAACTCTTTTACTAATCTTTGCTTCAATTCATGCTTTTCTTTCTCATCATTTGCAGTCACTATGAAGTCATCCACATAGACTAGAAGTGCAATAACTCCCCCTGCAGCCAAATGTTTAATGAAAAGAGTGTGATCACCTTGGCTTTGTTCATACCCAGACTCCCTCATGACTTTTGCAAATCTCCCAAACCAAGCTCTAGGAGATTGTTTTAACCCATAAAGGGCCTTCCTCGGCTTGCAAACTTTGTTACCCGTGTCTCCCTCAAATCTTGGTGGGATGTTCATATAGATTCTTCATCTAAGTCTCCATGGAGAAATGCATTCTTAACATCACATTGCAGGAGCTGCCAATTAAAGTGGGCAGCCAATGATAACAGAATTCTCACAGTGTTCATCTTTGCAATTGGGGCAAAAGTCTGTTGATAATCAATACCAGAAGTTTGAGTATACCCTTTGGCCACCAATCTAGTTTTATATCTCTCAAGAGGTCCATCAGCCTTACTTTTGGGTGTGAAAATCCACTTACAGTCAACAATGTTTTTCCCTTTCGGTTTATCACCAATCTCCCATGTTCTATTCTTTTCCAATGCATTTATCTCCTCGCTCATAGCATCCCTCCATTCCCTTTTTGACAATGCCTCAGAAACGGTGTTAGGGATAGTAATGGTGTTTAAACTCATAATGACGTTTTGGTAGGTTGGTGACAGACGCTTAAGAGAAACATAGTGAGATAGAGGATAAAGTAGTTGTTTAGTGCATTCTCTAGTTCCTTTCCTAACAGCAATAGGTTCAAAAAATTGTGTGTGAAAAGGTGAGTCAGATCTTACCATGATTTCATTTCCAGAGTTTGAGTTGGATTCTTGGACCTGTGTTAGGTCTGGAATGGCCTTCCTCCTTGAATACACCTGAGTAACGCTGGTTGGGACATGTGATGACATAAGTTCAGTAGTAGAATTGGGAAACTTAGATGTAATTGGTTCAGAAGGCTCGGTTGTTTCAACAATACGAGCTGAAGCAGAAGGAAGGTCAAGGGTTTTAAGTGGTTTGAAGGACTCATAAGTGCTATCTTCCATCATTGAAATCTTCCCCTGAAGAGAGGATTCGGAGAAAAAAGGTGTATTTTCTATGAAGATGACATCTACAGAGATATAAAATGTCCTAGAAGACGGATTGTAACACTTGTATCCCTTTTGAGTAGGTGAGTAACCGAGGAAGACACATTTGATGGCTTGGGGGTCTAGTTTGTCTCTATGTTAGTTATGAACATGAACAAAGGTGGTGCATCCAAATACCCTAGGTGTGAGGCCATTTGAAGTTTTGAAGTGTGGGTAGAAGCCATTAAGAATTTCTATGGGGCTTTTGTTGTCTAACACACGTGATGGAAGTCTATTTATCGTGTATGTGGCTGTAAGAACTGCCTCTCCCCAATAGGATTTAGGGACATTCCCTTGAAAGAGTAAGGCTTGGGTGGTGTTGAGTAAGTGCCCATTTTTCCTTTCTGCTACCCCGTTTTGTTAAGGTGTGTTAACACATGATGAATCATGGATAATGCCCTGTGATTGAAAGAAAGGTGACAAAGTTTGGTTGAAGTAGTCTCTGGTATTGTCTGTCCTAAAGCTTTTTATTTTAACCCCAAATTGGTTTTGAATCATAGAGTGAAAATTAGGTATAACAAGGCTAACTTCAGATTTTGTTTAAGAAGAAAGAGCCATGTTACCTAAGTGCAATCATCAATTAAGGATACAAACCAACGAGCCCCAGAGACAGTAGGTATAGTAGAGGGACCCCATATATCACTATCAATCAAATGAAAAGGATGAGAGTTTCTTTTATTACTAATAGGAAAAGATACTCGAGTATGTTTTGCAAATTCACAAACATCACAATAAAATTCAGAAATATCTAATCCTTGAAACAAATAAGGAAACATGACCTTTAAAATTTTAAAAGATGCATGACCTAGGCGTAGACGATACAACCAAATGGTATCTTTATTTGAGGAACTGAGAAATGACAAAGATAGGTTGCTCCTAACTCTTTGAGGCAATTCAAGTAGGTAGAGGCCACCCCTTTCCTTAGCAAGTCCAATCCTCCTCTCTGAGACCTGATCTTGAAAAACACAAGGAGAAGGAAAGAAAGTAGCATAACATTTAAGATCCTGGGTAATCTTTTGAATAGAAAGTAGGCCAACCGACAATTTTGGAATATGGAGAACCCGTTTTAGAATAAGGGTAGGTGTTATGTGTATATCTTTGAAACCTACAATAGTAACCAGAGAGCCATTGGCCACTACAATCTTTTTGTTACTTGGGCATGGGGTATAAGTGTGAAAGAGTTGAGACGTGGGTGTCATATGGTCTGTGGCACCCGAGTCTATTATCCAAGCATTGGTATGAAGATTTTTTGAGGCATTCATGCAAATAGGGACTAAAGGTTTACCTGAAAGAGCCACATAACAAGTCTTAGAAGGTTTTTCAATAATCCCCAACAAGCTTCTCAGCTTTTTAATTTTTTCACTATTTAATTCCATTGTTCCTGAATTTTCCTCAACTTTGGGCTGATCTACCACATGTGCTTGGGACCTCAGCTGTCCCCCACAGTTTCCCCATTCTTGACTTGGTGGTTTACCGTGTATTTTCCAATATGTCTCCTTTGTGTGCCTTGGTTTCTTACAGTGGGTGCACTAGATGTTGTCCTTATTCTCCTTCCCCTGGTTTTCTCTACCAGAATGCTTAGATAGATCAATTTTTCCTCTGTCTTGATGATCAGTTTTTGCTAATAAGGCTGACCCATACATGGTTTATGGTTCAAGCACAACACTCCTTCAACTTTCTTCTGCTCGAATCAATGAGATTGTCTCTTCTAGAGATGGACTGTCCTCTTTTCCAAGGATTTGGATCCTGACCTGATCAAATTTAGCATTCAGCCTAACCAAAAAATCATACACACGGTCTTTTTCAATGAAGTTCTTCAAGATGACAACATCCTCAGGGCATTTCATCTCAAAAACTCGATAATGATCGAGTTCTTGCCACAAATTCTGCAACAAGTCTACATATTCTGTGATATATTTATCTCCTTGCTTAGCAGCTACAGTTTTGATCTTGATCTCGTACACTTGAGCAACATCACGAGCCTTCGAGTATGTGCGATGAATGTAGTCCCAAATCTCCTTTGCAGTGACAAAAAACAAGCATGTATCACTAATCATGGGATCCATAGAATCCTATAGCCAGGACATTATCATGGAATCCTCCTCATCCAATGCTTCAAACATTGGGTTATCCTTAGTCGGTCCTGTTCCAAGAAGACGACTAAGTCTCCCTTTGCCCTTGAGGTATGTACGGATAAACTGAGACCATTTGAGATAGCTCTTACCATTAAGCCTATTGGAATCCCGAATATTTTGTAAATCTCCAATTTTTTGAATGGTGCCGAATTCTTCTGGATGGTTAGATCAAGTAAGACAGAGGTTTGAGAGGTTGACATGATTAAGAAGAAGATACTGCAGCAATTAAAACTACCCTAATGAGAATCACACAAGAGAGGTAAGGAGTAATGCAGCAATGAAGGTTGGAACACAAAAGAGAAGAAAAAAATAGGGTTTCGGTAGTGCAGCAATGAAGGCTGCTCAAAGGACAAATCCCAGAAAAAGAAGCCCTATGGCTCTGATACCACGTGGGAAAGAATTTTTCTATTTCTCATTTATTGAATAGGAGCAGACAACCATATATAGGACATTACAAGTAGAAATTTAAATCTGGAAAGTTATCTAAAGCTATCTAATGTAATCCCTTAATTAAAGGGATTTCAAACTTATCTTGTCTTATCTGTTTACAGCCTATCTATATCTAAGTATAATCTATTCACAGCTGTTTAGTATCTCAACAGGTCTTAACTCCACTGACAAAATATTTATGATAAGAGGGTGGTGATTGAATCTCCATCATAAATGTAACCTTCAATAATCATATGTGTAGGCTTACTGGAGCATATATGACATTCAATCTCTGACCACCAATGCAAATGTCTTCTCCTCCATAAACTGTGGTGCGACCAAGAGACCATTGTGCTGTCAGTATTAAGAATTCATCAAGTTTATCAGACCTCATAGATCAATTAGTCCCTACATAAACATGTTTAAATCATGAAACATCATGATTGCATATAAAATTTCAGGGTCAATTAGAAACTTAACCATCATACTTACTTGCAAGTTTTCGAACATCAATTGTTCATTACAATTTGAATCCAATGGTACTAAAAACACTAGTGTTCAAAGATACCATTCTATAAAAAGTACCCTCATCAAAATAATGAGTCAAAGGATACAATGATAAAGACCTTTACTAATGTAGCGCATGGTGTTCTCATGAGCTAATAAAGTAGCTTCAGGATTGCATTTTTGGATGATAGAAAGACCTGAAACAAATCATGAAATAGGAAATTTTGAGTTTTTTACTAACTTGCATCTTGGCTTTGGATGAATTCAAGGGTCCACTTCAATGGTTAATGAAAAAGAACAATAGATAATAATAATCAAGTAGCAAGAAAAGAACCAGGGAAATAAAACTAACAGCAAAATTTCAAATTATAAAAATCCTACCTTCAATATGATCGAGATGGTGATGGGTGGCAAAGACAATTAACTTTCTTGGTAAAGCAGCAACGATGTTGAAGAGCTAGTCAAAAAAAAGAAACAATACAAGTATCAAGTGTTTAAAAAGGAAAAAGGAAAATAGGGAAAGAGGAAAAGAACTTTCTTAACTCATAAGAAATAACCATTTTTATATCTACAATCCAACTATAAACATTGATGGTTGTAAGTACAAAAAGAAAAGGATATTGATACAAGAGAACCAACTCATAATGATATAAATTTTCTAGATCATAGTTAATTTGAACTCAGATCCATAGCACCAATTCTTGGTTTTCTCCCCACTCTTCTACTAGAGCAACAATGTAAGTCTATTAAAGGGGGATTGGATTTCCTACACAGATAAATATAATTACAATTTGTATCAATTTCATTGTGTTTTTAACCTTTGGGAGATGCTTGGTATGCTAATTAAAAATGACTGCCTGAATATAATCAAATGTGATACGTTCTAACAAATATGGTATGTTCAAGCACTTCTTCAATTAGATAATTTTGACACATCACTTCATAAACCATATAATGTTCTGAATCAGAAAGTAATGACCACATGCTTTTCAATTAGAGAAGATGTTTAGAATATAAAATTGCGCAACATTTAAAGACAACATGCTCAGCTCCTCAAAGAGTAAAAATTTAGGCCACATAATGAAATTAATTTGTCAAAGACATCAGAAAGATAGTTGAACATACCTCTTCATGTGAATCAGATCGGCATCCTGGATCCACTACCAATGCGTCGCCAAAAGCAACAAAACTATGATTATCATCTATCTTTGAGATATTCTCAGGTGCAAAAATAACCAGGTTTGTTGTATGGAAAGGTTTCTGCGTCCTACTTTTCATAGGCACAACTACAACACCAGGAGGATACTCCTGAAAGTCAGAGCAGATATCCTTTTCATAAATAAGTTAGATGATACAAGTAACTTGCAATGTTTATATCCCAAGGAAAATAACAAAGTCTGAAGGTTTTTAATAAGATTTCAAATTACTAAAGTCTCTGCAAAACTAGCACGTAATGAAAGAAGCAACCTAGTTTCAATTCCCTCTCTTTACAGACTTTTGGAATTGCATGGAAGGGAAAATCACACTTATTTTTTTGCAAGCAAGGAGGTTTTCCTAGTTAAGTTCACCTTTTGCTACGAAAAAATAGGTGATGCCTTTGGTGTGCACCATTTTTACCGAAGTCAAAAAATTGATTGATCTTCAAAAGTCCGAAAATAGGTGATGCCTTTGGTGTACACCATTTTCCTATTTTTTCAAATAAATAGTAAAAATTACTTTCTCAGTAATTATGATTCGATATAGTCCACCAACAAACAACATACCTGATAATGCAAGGTGGTGTTGACTTTTTTGTCTGAAGTTTGCCAGTCATTTTCTAGACCAGCAACAACAAAAGGTCCAACACGTTCACTACCAGGTTTCACATGAAGAAGCCAGCTTAGACAATTTTGTACGGACATCCATTTACACTGTTCTGCACATAGTTACGTAGTTCAAAATTAGTTCATATACAGAGCCATTGATGTGTGGAGCCAATGTAAAAGTGTAAATGCGAGAGTACAATAAAATTAAATAAAGTGATAGCAGGGGCAAGTTTTGTTTTTATCAAGGTTGCTCAAAAATCAAAACATACGAGACAATTTGGTTGAAATAGAGATATTCACATCTCTGACCCATCAAAAAGGCAACGTCAAGATATCTAGATCCATAAATCAAGAAGTTATACGGATAATAGAGATTGTCAAGTTTTGCTCTACGCTTACTGTAAAGCCGATATGTAGAGAAAACTTAGCAAGACATTAGAGCTCAGCTTGCATTTCAGCGTAAGACAAACGCAGACAACTCAGATGGTTACCAAGACAATCCTATCCAAAATCCAAAAATTAAAAAAAAAACAAAATCATTCAAAAATGTCCAAAAAAAATTGATTCAAAAGTATGACCAAACCTGGTAGATTTTGATTCCGGGACGTCAAATTTCCCGTCAAGAACACTGTACGTAACGGCAAACCAGGTCCAAACTCAGCTTCCTCCACCAACTTCAAAAATCTCCAATTTCCACATTCATGTACATTATACCCTACCTGTCCCAACACCTACAAACGAAACTATTAAAATTAAATTCAGAAGCCAATGATTCTAAGTTCTAACATAAATTTTGCAAAAAAGTAAAGAATACCAAGATCAAAGCAGACATAATATCGAATTTCCTCAAGTCAATCTTCTCGAGACTCGAATCCCAGTCTTCGACGACAACCCCAAGCTCCAATTTTTCGTCTGATGGATTAAGCTTAGTCGATGGTAAGTCCCAGAGATCAGAATCAACGCAGGAATCGTACTCTTCTTCACCGAACTTTGGAGGCGGGTTTTGTTTCAGAAGGATGAACCTGGCGCCGTCTCTGATAATCAAAGCAAGATTGCAGGTGGCCATCTGTGGAAAAAGAATTGCTTCAAAATGGAAGAACTTAGTAATACTAATGGAGAATGAAGGGGCAGCCCTTCTCAAGGAAGACCGTTGATGGTTGAATGGTTGAACTAATGAATAGCGAAACAGCCGCCGTTTCGACAAGCTTGACGACTCATCCCAGCAGTGCTTACTGCATGTTTGGTTAGTAGTAAAATGGAATGATTATTATTTTGAATGATTTATTCCTAATAATTTTTATAGCAATACGAGGTAAACTAAAATATATATTTAAAATGACAAATAATAATTAATAAAAGGATTAAAATATCTATTATAGCCTTATTCTTATTATTAATTTATTATTATTATTAATGTTCTTATTCTTATTAGTATTATTAATTTATTTTATTATTATTACAATTATTATTAATTTTCTTATTACTATTATTATTATTAATTTATTATTATTATTATTGTTATTGATATTATTATTATTGTTATTGTTACATAGTTAATGAGTTGTATATGTTGACTATTAGGTTTTGTTATCTATTGTTTGACTCATGTCAGCATTCATTATATAGTCTCAGTTACAGTATAAAATAACATTGGAATGATATTGAAAATAAACTTAACCTAAGGCTTTAAATGAGTAAAAAGTTATTTAGTTGAACAAAACATAAGTTTCGGCCTTATTTTAAATAACTATACAAAATATTTAAACTTCAGCATTATCTTCAATGTGTGGCAAGAAACCTTCTCACTCACCCAAATCTTTGAGAAGGCATAAGATTGAAAAATACAAGCATTTGTACTGGATAATCAGCAATTTTGCCTAAAGTAGTATCCCTTTCATCATTTGTCAATCCATCTATCTCACCAAATGCACCATCTAACTCTTCAACTCTTTATTAATAATCATTTCAGTCCTAATACTCTTACACAATTCTTTTCCCACCTCTTTTATGTTATCATCCAACAACCTAGCAGTAACAACAATTGAATTTGCATGGCTTGGTTCTTCGGTATCATTATTCTTTTTTCTCCTCTTTGTTGAAAATTTTTCAACTTGTCTTTCAATAGTTGATGTTTGAGGTTGGGTAAAGGATGCATCCATGTCATACAAAACATGCTCAACTTCATATTCATCTTCACCACCTTTATTTATCCCACCTACTCCTTCTTGCCTTTCCATTTCTTTAAGAAAATCCGCAGTAGTTTGTACGTCATTTCTAATTGCACTATTTTCTCCATAGATCCCAATCAACTCATTATAGAAAGGAAAACTCTTCTTTTGAAATTGAGTAGCATTTTTGTGACTCTAATAAGATGAAAAAAAATATTAATAATTTATATAAATGACAAGAAAGTAGTTAAAGAAAATACTTAAAACAAGTTAAAAGTTCAATACTTACACTTAAGTAAGACTCCCATACATAATTGTCAATAGTGACGATCTTCCTTTCGCTATCTCATCCAAATCTACTAGTATCTTTCCTTACCATATCATATACAATGCTTCACTCTTTCTTAAAAGTCTTAATCCTAAACTCTACATGAGGTCTAGCTTTTAAATTTGGATTAGGGAGTTTTATTGTTACCAATCTTTCTAATTCATTCAGATAGCCATCTTTAAATCCAATAACAACATTGTATATTCCCACATTATGCAAATCAGCCATGCAAGAAACTAGCACAACATCCTCTTCATAGTTCCAATTTATTTTTGTACCTTTTAAAATTTGAAAATCAGTAGTTGACGGGGAATTCCTTGACATGCTTATCTAGCAAATTAAAGCTGTTAAGTCAGAATTATGACTTCTCGTAAAAAGAAGATTTTGATGACAAACAAACATGAGTTAGATTGAAAAAGAAGATACAAAATAACTAAGATGAAAAGCAGACGATGCGAAAAGCAGAAGATGAAAATCAGAAGGAAGCTGCGAAGTAGTGAAAAGCAGACGATGCGA
>JANIPN010000003.1:32951503-32964755 GCA_027478595.1 Erythroxylum anguifugum
AAAGAATTATTTGATAAATTTTCTACTGTGAAATCTTTTATAAAATGGCAAAAGTTTTGCAAAATGTTTTTGCTTATGTTTCGATTTATAAACATGCTATCCACAAGCTTTAAGCTCACCTCCTTTCATCCCCATCTCCAGGTTTCGAGCAGGAGATTGGATGAAAGAAAGTCAAGACTTTTGTTCAATTTCGCATGTCTCGTATTTTTGTGTAATTTGGATTTTGATATTGGTATTATATATGGCTTGGAATACCATTAGTGATTTATAAGCATTTATTTCATGATGTATACGAATTGTGAACTTGTGCATTGAATTGAGATATGAATGTGATATGGATTCCAGACAGGAGGTCCGATGATTTTGGATGTTTGAGAATTATTGAAGTGCTTTAGTTATGTATGAGTTTGATTGTATTGGGATTCCGAACAGGAGGTCCGATGAATTGTGTTGATTGAGCTGGAAATATTGAAGTGTTTATTGTGTATAAATTGTGTATTTATGGATATGTGTATTAAGTGTCCTTTGGCAAAAAGAAAAGAATAATAAGATTTTGATTAAATTGATGAATTTTGATTGAGGACGAATTTCCAAATGGGGGAATTGATTTACTTTGTTTGAGAATGAATAAAGATTAATGAAGAAAAAAAAGAAAAAAAGGAAAAAAATTTATGCCGATATGGATTAGTTTAGACCAAGAGTGTCGTAGGGTTTCCAGCGCTAATTTTTTGAAAGTCCGCGTTTTCGGATGTCGGAATTTGACTTAAGTTTGTTTCACAATCGAAAGCTTTTTTGTAAATCCGTTTCTGCTTTATGACTTCCGAGTCGGTTTGATTATTTGTTTTGCTTTTGGCCCTCTGCTTTTCGATTTGTCTTTCGCATTTTTTTTGGCCCACTTTCGGGTTTCGCTTCCGTTCTTTTGTTTCCTTTTCCGTTTTTGTTTTCTGATTAGGGTCCGGTTCTGAGAT
The DNA here is from genome assembly GCA_027478595.1 of Erythroxylum anguifugum. Lineage (NCBI taxonomy): Eukaryota > Viridiplantae > Streptophyta > Magnoliopsida > Malpighiales > Erythroxylaceae > Erythroxylum > Erythroxylum anguifugum. The sequence goes on from JANIPN010000003.1 coordinate 32,952,472, forward strand.
CGGGTCCCAAAAAATAGTATTTATAGAATCCTCCTCAATAATTGGACTTGTGTGAAAATAATCTCTTAAATCACTCTCTATCGGATCAAAACTCATCTCCTACCTAATAAAATTATGAAGCAAACAACAAGCTATAATAATTCAATTGTGTGTTTTTATTGGATAAAATGGTGGACTCCTAAGAATGGCCCACTTAATTTTTAGTAACCCAAAAACACCTCTCAATTACATTACGTGCAGCTGCATGTTTCATATTAAAATATTAAAAAATTCCTCTAGAGTTCTTGGCTGGTAACTTTGATGTCATTAATTCAAATGGTACCTTTGACCTCTAAATGGTGCAAAGAAGCCCTCACAATTTGTATAACCTGCATCGACTAGGTAATAGCAACCTAGATTAAAAAAAACACTATATAAGTTATTTAATTTACATTATCTGATATACAAAATTTCAAACAACCTTCCTATATCATATGAGAAAGCTTACCATAAGGCACTTTTAGTCCATGTCTCCTATTAATTGCATCCCGAAGAACTCGACCATTAGCTACTGACCCTCCCAAACTAGGAAGAACATAAACAAATTGAATATCAGGTGTGCACACACCTAACATATTTGTTACAATGTTGCTCTTACGAGTTTGAAATACGAACTTATCATTAATTGGCACATCAACCCTAATATATGTCCCATCTAGAGCACCTAAGCAATTCTATAATTCTAATGAAATAAACAATAATAAGGAACCTTATTCACATACGCTATATTTTCTTATAAAAGTAATAGGGTGATTATCTACCTTAAACCACTTCTACCAATGGTCCAAAGAGTTATTGATATGGGCTCAGGTTTTCTAAACAAAAGATCTTGCAAAATACATCACTGCATTTCAAAAATTATGAAAAAACCGATTAATTGTCTCGCCTGACCTTCTAAAATTTCTCCTAATAACACAATTTTTAACATGATGAGCAATAATATGTAAGAAATTTTCTACTTGTTCATCAATAAGCAAGTTTTTTTTAACTTGAATCCTCCTATACTTTCTAGCACTTCACATAGTTTAAAAAATTCTTGCCTATTCATCCTAACCATTGAAATACATGACTTATCATTATCATGCACAATTTGCCTCACATAATCTCAATTTGCATAAAAATCAAGAAAATAGCATCTAACTCTTGGCCTATAACTATATAAAGATGCATTTGATGTCAATAAACTCAATAGCCAACTAACAACATTACACATCTCCAACCATACAGTCAAGATAGTCACAAGCCTTTTTCTTCTTTCGACATTTCTACTCAAACTCGAACGAGTTACGACTAGAAGAAATCAATTTTCTAATGTATTTATATAAATTTGTTTAAAAAAGGTATAATGTAAGAGAACAACCATGAAATAATTCAAATAGTTGATGGCATAAAGTAGTGTAAGAGAGAAAAGTTACTCATACTCATTGATGCTCCACTGTTATAACATAAAGGCCATAAAACTCAACTTGAGAACCAATGAAAGTTTTCCAATGACATTTAAACCTGGCTATAAGGCATAAGAACCATATACTAGCAAATGAAACTAAAAAGGGAATGAAACATTTTCAAGGAAAATGGAAAAGAGAAAAAAAGAATCACACGATGGAAAGAAAGGCAAAAACGTAATAAGCATAATGACCCTAGTGGCTAAGGATAAGGAAGTACATTTTTCTAAGCCTAGAAATGACGCTGGTTGTGCCATTTCATCAATAAGTAGTAAACTATCAAAGCGTTCAATTTCTCTAATAAGTACCATGTAGAGATGATCATTTTCCAACAAAGAGATGCACCCTAAAAATACTTAGCTAACTATATATAGACTTTTTAGACATATTAGCTAGACTTCGTAAAGTTAAAAGTCTAAAAACAAAACCTACATAACTCCTAGGTTAAATAAGTCATAATTGTATGTTAACACTCACACCAATATAACCAATACATAAATGAAACCTAAAACTTTGTTTAATCCTAACAATTTTGATGGTGCGAGCTATGATGCTGTGGGGTTGGCATCTCTTAAAGAAGCTAGTTCACAACAGTGTGACATTAAAAGGTTCGTTTCCTTTTGCCACTTGCAATTCTTTCATATTCATTTATTTATTTGTTTTGGCTTTGGTCACCTGTTGATTTTGATTCATGTTTTTGTAGGGTTATAAATTTTGGACTCGAGCTAACAGGAATGGAGATTTCCAAATTAAATTTCAATCCATTTTTTCAAAAACTTAACACTTGTCATTACCTAATCTTCTCCATTAGTAATTTCAGAGGAAACAACCACTAATTGCCATTTTCAATGAAGAGAGAAATCAAACTTAATCCCTCACCCAATCAAAACCCATCAACAACACTCAAACATAACTCCATTCTGCAACTTTATCATCCTATAGCAATCTTAGAAAAACAAAAATGATAAACGAAGGAATATTGAGGTAGAGAGAGTGTATTTTTACGTACTGTGGGAGAGTTGGCCGATGTCGAGATACCTGTTGGAATGGGAACTAATAGGAATTCAAATCCTATTTCTGGTGTTGAACAAGAAAAAGGTTCAAAATTAACCTCAACAAAAGTGGCAACAATCGAAGAGAAGGAAATCAACTTGTTGGGAAAGAACAGGAATAACTTAACTAAAAAAGAGGGACAGACGGTAGAAGGATGGGTTAGCTTGAAGAGAGAGTGAAGTTTTTGGATAAGAGAATCGCGAGATAGAGAGAGTGAAAATGAACAAGTTTCTGGAGAGTGAAGTGAAAATGAAGAAGTTTTTGGAGAATTGAAAATGGGTTTACATTACAAGCGGGAGTGAAGGATAATTTTTTCCTAAACATATGACTTATTCCAGACGTGCTCAAAATAGATAAAAGCAACCGGGAGATTGACTTTAGTTATTCCCCAAAGTTAAGGAATAACTAAACCTAGGATTAGTTATTCTGTATATTTTTTTCTAGCTAAACAAAGACATAACTAATTTTTAAGAATAAATCAACAATAGAATTCTTATTCCAGTGAACCAAACAGGCAGTTAATGACACGTTACACATATTTCAAAGCTTACATGAAGAGGCTTGACTTAAAAAGTTTTTTAAAATTCTCCTCCAAATTTTAGATGAGAAAAGAAGACTTTATAAATTTTTAAAATATAGTGGAGCCTTATGAAAAACCCTGAAAGCTTTTAGAATATGGTGAAACATTATAGAAGACCCTAAAAGCTTTTAAAAGATTCACCTTAGATCAAATAGATCATTACTATCTATTTACATATACCTTAGATCAAATAGATCATTACTATCTATTTAGGAGATATGTAACATCCCATTACCTGTGGGAAGGTTAGAATAGTAAATATGAGTGTTTAATGAGAGATAAGAAATGCATTTTCATGTTTATGCACAATATGACATGCTTATACACGTAAATAGTGAAATTTTGCACATGAATGTCTGCACATGCATTCATTGACATTTCGGGTATAATTGTTTCTAATTGTGATTTCTATTGAGAATTGTGGTTTTATGTGTTGAAAAATTGATTCGAAGAGTATAATTGCTGATTTAGAATTTATGAAACTTTTGGAGAAATTTTTGAAAATTGTTGGGTATTTTTGGACTAGGAAAATTGCCAAGTGACAAAACTATTAATAAATGGTAGTAGAAATTACTGTCCAATAGCAATGAAAATTTTGATAAATGATCTTAGGATTTATTCACTAGTGCCATTGAAAATTGGGAGACAATTGGATTAGAAATTGAATTTATTGGACTAGTTAAATGAGGTAACTTATCTTAATGCTTTAGAAATTGGAGCAAGTAACACATGTCATAAGTCTTTAAATTTATTGAAACCCCCCCTTTTATTTTCTCTCTCTCACAGTGCTTCTCTCTTAAAAGCCATTGGAGTTTTGTTTTTGGTTTTCTTCATCTCTTCTTCCTCTTCTTAATGGGTTTTGATCCTTCCAACCTCCATTTATATTGAACCTAACCCACTCATCTTCCACCTTGCTCTCTCTCATTCCCACCAAAAATGCTAACCTTCAACCTTAAAGATGGTGATGATCGTGGGTGGTGTTTGAAGTTAGGTATTTTTGATTTTCTTAAAGAGTTTGAAGATTTGGTAGCTAAATCAAGTGAGTTGTGTTTATTGTTTTTTTTGGGCAATGTTAAATGGAGCATTTATGATGATATTTAGAGGTTATTGCATGAAAGGGATGCTTTGTGTATGTATGTGTTATGGATGATGAAGATTTTGTGAAGTTTTTGGTTACACATATGTGCTTGATGAGTAATGAGCTATAGAGATGTTTTGTTTCATATAAATGCTAAATAATGGGTTAGGAGTTGTTTTATGGATGATTGATGTTGCATATGATGAGTAAGAAACTATAAGTTATGCTATACATGTTTGTAAGATGGATTGGTTGTGAAAAGGATGTTTTAATGAGAATTGTGAGTTGATAAATAGGTACATGAACATATCTTGTTTTTGGGTTAACGATCAAATTTAGGTCATGCTTTGTTGTTGAATGCTATGGATATGAAATGGAGTTGAAAATGGGGAGTGAATGAAGTAGAAAATGGCGATCTTTGTACAAGTTATGTTAGGTGTTAAATATGAAAAATTTGAAGGTGGTTGGCTGGAAAATGTCCATTGAGTATGCCTTAGTCTTTTAGTAATAACTTTTTATCTACTTATCTAAATGAGATGATTCTTAATTTGAATTAAACTAGAGATCTATAGCTACATTTTTCATGAAGAAGTCGAATTCAAAATTGGTCTTTAAGAGTCTTAAAATCTGACCTGAGTTTAAAAAACTGAGTTTGCTTCTGTGAAATTTTGTCGCGGCAAACTCCTTGCTTCGTTATGGCAACCTTGAAGGATTTGGCAAAAATTTATTTCTGGAAAAGTTCATCGTGGCCAACCCTAGGTTTCTCCGCAGCGAACTTATGATTATTGTGAGAGAATTCCACCCTGGAGGAGTTCGTCGCGGCAAACTCTTGTCTTCGCTGTGGCGAACTTTTTTCTGCATTGAACATGTTTCAGTATTTTAGGCATAACTTTTTCTGTAGTGATCCAAATGGAGTGATTTTTCTTTGGAGTAAACTAGAGACATAGTGATACAAATTATATGAAGAAATTAAATTCTGAATCTGACTCTAAGAGTTTTTATTTTTGGGTGTAAATTGAGTATAGGGTACTGTCTCATAATAAAAGCAGTCCTAAAATATTTGGAGTATAACTTTGGCACTGTTGAACCAAATTAAATGAGTTTGGTGTCAATAGAATCATAAGACATAGTGGAACACTTTTCTAGAAGATAGTATGACCAAATTACATCATTTTCACCTTCTGCTTGAACATGAACAGTAAACTCGAAAGTGTGTCTTAGAAAAATCTAAAGTGATTCAATGAGACATAAACCTAAGTATAAATTATACTTAGATTAGTTTAGATATGAGAATGTTTTTATGATGAAAATGGAAAGATACCTGGGATTGTTATGAATATGCATGGTATATAATTCATTTCATCCATGTGCATTATTGAACACTCATAATTGTGCAAATTGTGATATATGTGTATATTATTTGTTATAGAGGAACAATTAGAACGTCAACCTTTAGACGTTGCCGGCACTTCCAGACATTAGCTTCGGGAGCAGCTTGTGAGTAACCTAGACGGTCTCACTTAATTACTTGTTTGCTTAGATTATGTTTTGAATGATAATGAATGTGTTTGATTGTGGATTTCATATAAGAGGTCCGATGAATGTGAATTGTGGAATATATATTGAAGTGTTGATTGCATGTGAATGTGAAGACCTATGTGCTTTAAAATGTGATTAATTGTGGTACATGCATTTCATACACGAGTGCACAAGCAGATAATGATAGTTGTGACCAGAATAGCTACCGATCAGAGCTTAAAGTTTAACCAGTGAAAAAGAGCCTTGAGCTCAAACAGTGATTAAGAGCCTAAGGCTCACTATGTATAATAAGCCCTATATCCTTATCGGATAAAGACAGTTATTAATGAGCCCGGTATCCAAAATAGATATGGGACAGTTCAAACACTTGGTCACAACAATGTAATAATTAGAAAATTGTCTTATAAACATTTCATATGCATTTTTTTTGATTGATTGAAATGCGAAATTTGCATATTCTTAAGTGAAAATGTGATACCTATATGAAGTGTAGTATGTGATTATATGTTATGTGAAATAATGTGTTGCATGAATTGAGTGAACCATCGATGATGATTACCTCATTGAGTTTGCAAAACTCCCCAAAATTGCAACGTTGTCTTTTCAGGACCGAGAGATAACTCTAGCTATTGAAGAGGCTCTACCAGCCGTGTAAATTATGATTGGCAAGAGAAGTCATGGCTCAAAGGTCGATCAGCTGGAATTTTTGGATAGATTAGTTAGATTGTATATATTCTCCTCATTCATATAGTACTATTGTATTAGGTTTTTGATGATGTACATATGGAAAATGGTGAAAGATACAATGTAGACTTTCGATTTTATGAAATGAAATGAGGAAAAAGTTGGTTTTAAAATATTGTGATTTTCTTATGATGCTTTATAAGTGAATTATGGTACCATGCCGTATGAAGTGAATGTAGTGATCAATCGTAGCTCGCCCTTATCATAGGATATGTACCGAAATGACCTCTGGGCGTCCTAGTGTGTACCCTACGGTAAGGGGGCGCTATAAGATGGAAGGCTATAAATAGCCTTAGAGGCTTCATTTGTAAGCATCCTACATGTGACATCCTACATCCTACACCATACACACTACTTCCAATATTTAAGATGAAGTTTTCTGTACAAACACTCTCCAAGCTTTCCTTTAGTCTCTCAAGTATTTTCTAATTATGCTAGTCTTATACCTGACATTTTCAAATAAGGCTGACTTGGTATAGTAGAATAACACTCAAGTGTCATACGGTTCATTGGTAAGAAGTCTAAGTCCATGACAGTTGGTATTAGAGCCTTAGGATGATGATGTTTGGAGCACAAAGTGAGATCACCAACGTTAAAGGTTCTAGGCAATCAAGGAAAGAGAGGTCAATTTCTAGAGACGCTATGGCTGACATGAATGTAAGTCTCGCAAAGGTGGAGCTTGTAATAGTCAAAGGGCAAGAGAAGTTTGAGGAGATAGATCAACACATTGAGGGACTCGAGAATGGGTTTGAAGAGTTTCGTTGGTAGATGCAAGATGCCTTGAACGTTGCCATGTAAAAATGTCACAGCCAGTTGAAGGTCTTGGAAGAGACTCTCCAACCCGAGACTGCACTTCTTAAGGAGGAGCTTGCAAAAGTTGTTGCTGAGCTCAAAGAAACAAATGAGGAGTTAGTCTTTTGTAAAAATCCATTGCTCAAGGGGGAAACAATGTTATGCCTATAATGATCTCCACTCCTTCAAGGGTAGACATTCTTAACCAAAGATGTACCATAGGTCGAGGAATGCGAAGGGGATCGATAATTTCATATAAAGCTTGGAGCAATATTTCAAGGTTCTTGGGATAGAGGAGGATGCCAAGAAGATTAGCAATACTACTCTTTACTTTGAAGGTGCCACCTTAGTATGGTGGAGTAGGCGATGTGGCGACAATAAGAGGGGCATTTGCACCATTAAGACATGGAGTGAGTTCAAAAAGGAACTCAAGTGCCAATTCCATCCCAAGAATGCGGAATAAGAAGCAAAAGATAAGCTAAAGCGTCTCCAAAAAAGAGGAAGCATTCTAGAGTACGCGAAGGAGTTTTATAAAGAACTTCTTAAAATTCCTGACTATCCAGATAAAGAAGCTTTCTTTGCGTTTAAGGATGGTTTGTAAAATTGGTTAAAGATGGAGATTCAAAGACATAGTGCTCAAGACCTTGCTACTGCCATCTCCATTGTCGAGTACTTAATCGAGTTCAAGAGCACTAAGAAGCCCAAATCCTACAAGGACAAAAGTAACAAGGGGAAGAGTGGGGGAGATAGCTACCAAAGTAAAGAAAGTCTTCATAAATCAAGTAAGTTTGAATTTAAGAACTTTATAGATGATTAGAATAAGTCTACTCTCAAATGTTTATTTTGTGAGGGATCACGTAAGGCAAGAGATTGTCCAAAGAAAGCAAAGCTCTCCGCTTTAGTAAAAGAAAGGGAAGCGCAAGAGAAACAAAGAGAGGAGGCAAAGATGGGCTCTTTAAATATCCTCAAGAAAAAGTTGAAGTTCTAAAACCAAGAACAAGGGACATTTATATGCCGAGGTAAAGGTTGGAGGCCAAATCACAAAAGTATTAGTAAATACTGGAGCTTCCAACTTCATACAAGTAGAAGAAGCAAATCGGTAGAAAATCAACTATAACAAGGAACAAGGGTGGCTCAAAGCTGTAAACTTAGAGCCAAGAGTTACTTTTGGAGTTGCTAGAGATGTCAAGGTATGTATTGGAAAATGGTGTGGTTTGATGGATTTCTTTGTAGTTCATATAGATGATTATCCTTTAGTACTTAGTATAGAATTTATGGACCACGTTAAGGTCGTATATATTCCTTTCGCCAATATCATGTGTCTTTTAGAGGAAGGAAACACATGTATGATACCTTTATCACATGAAGGGAGTTTATCCACCAAGTAACTATCTGCCATACAATTCTCTAAAGGTGTAAAGAAGATGCAACCCTCATATTTGGTGGCGTTAAAGGAAGAAGGAGCGTAATCTTCACCAACAGAGTTACCTAAAAGGATCTCCAATGTCCTTGAGGAATTTAAAGATGTGATGCCTCCAAAATTGCTAAAGAAGCTCCTACTAAAACGAGACGTGGATCACATGATCAAGTTGGTGCAAAGCGCTACCCTACTTGTTGTAGTACCTTATTGTTAGGGATGTCAAAAGGCCCCAGCCCGACCCGATTTTGGCATGGGTTGAGTGGCCCGAAACGACCCGTGGCCCAACCATTACTTCAAAAATGATGTCATTTTGACGATTTTTTAAAAATTAAATATGGTGGGTTGAGTTTGGGTCGGGCTGGACTAGGAGCAACCTAGGCTCAGCTATTGGATGCAGGCTACATTCAACCTTTAAAAGCTCCATATGGCACACCTGTACTTTTCCAAAAGAAGCACGATGGTTCTTTCTAGTTGTGTATTGACTATTGGGCACTCAATAAGGTCACTGTGAAAAATAAGTATCCTATCCTATTAATTGCTGATTTGTTTGATCAACTTGGTGAATTAAGATGGTTTACTAAGCTTTATTTAAGATTAGGGTATTATCAAATGAGGATTATGGAGGGAGATGTACCAAAGACTACTTGTGTTACGAGGTACGATTTCTTCAAATTCTAAGTTATGCCTTTTGGACTTACTAATGCACCTTCCATATTTTGCACCCTTATGAATCAAATGTTACAACCCTTCTTGGATAAATTTGTTATGGTGTACTTGGATGACATTGTGGTGTAAGTAAAATATTAAAAGAGCATATTATGCACTTATGACAAGTTTTATAAGTTTTAAGGGAAAATGAGTTGTCTGTGAAGAAGTAAAATTGTGTTTTTACACAATATAAAGTTATGTTTTTAGTGCACATTATTGGAGGGGGCAAGCTACGGATGGACAAGTCCAAAGTGCAAGCCATCTATGATTGGGAACCACTAAAGCAGGCATCAAAATTGTGCTTCTTCCTTGGTTTTGTCAACTACTATCGAAAGTTTATCAAAGGATATTCCTCCCTCACATCTTCACTCACCGATTTATTGAAGAAGAATAGAGCATGGAATTGGGATGCAAGGTGTGAAAAGGCATTTAAGGCTTTGAAGAAGAAGTGACAGAGGAACCTATATTGACACTTCCTAACTTCACTAAACCATATAATGTACATATTGATGCCTCCGATTTTGCACTCGGTGGTGTTTTGATGTAGGATGGACATCTAATTACTTATGAGAGTTGTAAGCTAAATGATGCTAAACATCGATACACAGTCCAAGAAAAAGGGATGATCTCAGTGGTGCATTGTTTGCGAACTTAGAGACATTTCTTGTTAGGGTCTAAGTTCATAGTGAAGATGGATAATGTTGCCACGAGCTATTTCCTCACACAAAAGAAGCTGACACCAAAGCAAGTTAGATAGTAAGCCTTCTTGGTGCAATTTGACTTTGTGATAGAGCACAAGCCCAGAAAGGTCAACTTGGTTGTTGATGCCCTTAGTAGAAAAAAGGAGCTTGCCGCCATCATAAGGTCCAAGTTTTCCTGTAGTTGACCAAATAAAAGATGGACTTAAACAAGAATCGCAAGCCAAGAGTTTAGTGGAGTTAGTTAGACATAGGGAGACACGACAATTTTGGCTTCAAGATAGCAAGCTTATCACCAAAGGCGATAGAATTTATGTCCCTAAATGGCAAGAGTTGCAAAAGGAGATCATTAAGGAGTTTCATGACTCTAAGTGGCGGGACATCTTGGAGTAACTCACACATTGGCTTTTATGGAGCGCACATATTATTGGCCCTAAATGTGCGATGACATCTAGCTCTATGTAAGGCATGTCTTGTATGCTAACAAGACAAGACAAAATCAACACCAACTAGCAAGTTTACTAGAGCCATTACCTATTCCAGAGAAGTCATGGAAGAGTACCTTTATGGATTTCATTACAAGCCTACCAAAGTGTGAAGGATGCAGTAACATCATGGTAGTGGTAGCCCAGTTTAGCAAATATGAAGTTTTCATCCCTATATCGGTGAAATTCATAATTGAGGATGCCACACTCTTATTCTTTAGCATTTGGTGAAGTATTGGACTATTGCAAAGACAATTGTGAGTGATCGAGATAATCGCTTCATGGTGTCGTCACCAATACGCTGCTTTTATACAAAAAAAGGTTTTTGGTAAGGTGACATTGTGTGTGACTTAGTGTGTCATAGGTATGAACACCTTCTCATGGTCGTGAGTGATATCTCACAATCGTGAGTCAATACTCACAGCTGTGACAAGTTAATGGCATAGCCGTGGTTCCTTCCTCCTTGTTCTTTTTTTCTTACTCCATCCTTCATCTTCTTTGTATTTTCAACATATGTCTCATCTTTCTTGAGATTTTCGTGTCTTCTTTTGCTTTTAATCTTCTTCGTCTTGCTCCATGAAGACAAGTGAGTATGAGTATGAATCTTAAAAAAACACCCAAATATAGTGTTTTTGACTCACTTGATCTAAATTGTGCCTAAAACCAAATATGAGTTAAAGTGAGTATCTTAAGCATTTTCATAGCAATAATCACTAAGTGTTATGGAATAAATTCATAATCAATTAAGCACATATCAATTTGCCCCACACTTGGCTTTTGAACATCCTCAGGTAAAACATCAAAATTAAGATCATAGACCCAAAACATTGACCCATTTCTCATATGTTCCAAGAATACATAATCATAAGCTGATATGTGTAAATTACATCGTCTTTTAGGGCACAGTTTGATATGTGTTTAGCTGTTAATTTGATCATTTAGTATGTGTTTAGGTTAGAATTGTGTTAATTTGTTAATTATTTGTGTTTTAAGTGTTTTATGGGTTAGTATAAGCTTTTAGGCTTAAATATTATATTTTTGAGGTACCTTGATGTGTTTACTAGCATCTCAGGGTCAATATCGAAGAACAGAGGAGTTTCAGAAGACATTTGGGCTGAAATAACAGCCCATAATCGTGCCATGATTGTGACAGAAAGCTCAAATGTAGGCCACGGTCGTGGCCTACGTTGAGCAGACGTGCAATCACTTATAAAGTATACAAGGTGTCTTCTCATGCAGAGCAGAGCACCTTGATTAAGGAGCTATTCTCCATGAAGTATACAAGAGAAGGAGATGTTCAACAGTACATTATCAAGATGGTTCACCTTCAAACTAGGTTGAAGGCACTTGATGTACTAATTCCTGATAACCTTATAGTGCATCAGGCACTAAATACTCTCCCTCTAGAGTTTGAGATGTTGGCTACCTCCTACATCTCTCAGGATGAGGCCTGGGACATCAATGTTGTTAGCGATCTAGAAGGGGGGGTTGAATAGATCCTTTTTCTTTTGTAATTTTCTACAACAAAATCAGAAGTTAAATTCACACAATAACAATTTAAATAAATTCAGATAAGTAGAGTAGAGAAGAAGATCAAACACTGTTTTATAGAGGTTCAGTGCTAAGACCTACGTCCTCTACCTAAGCTCCCACTTAGGATTTTGCCAACCACTTTATTACACACTTTGTAGTTGAGTGTGAAC
>JANIPN010000003.1:33098834-33109603 GCA_027478595.1 Erythroxylum anguifugum
TATATAAGTAATTTAAAAAAAATTGAAAGGGGGGGGGGGCATAGCTCCGTCACTGTATATATATATATTCTTGAAACTTTATATAAAAGTTTTAAATTATATAAACACTTAAAAACTTTAATTGTTTGGATTAATAAAATTTAACATATGTTTTCTTGAGTTATACCAAAAAAATTTATATTCACTGATATTAATCAATATTAAAAATTATATATCTTAATTATGAATTATTATAAAGAGTAACATTTTTATTAAGAACACTTCTTTCTTTTCACAAGTCTATTATCTAAAGGCAAAATACTAATAGGGTAATTTCTCTTAAGGATGTTTTAGGGAATCAAATACACCCCACAAGTTTTGCTTTAGGAAGCTTACAATTACTTTGCTTAATCTCTTGGTGCCTTACTAACTCCTTTTCTTGATTTCACATTATTTAGTCTATAGTCAATCAACAAATTTCTAATCATGATGTCGATCTCCTAGCTAAGCCTTTTTCTATCAGGGAAGTAGATGATGCCTTTTTTACACTCAATCCTAATAAAACTCCTGACCTGATGAGATGAACGTATTTTTCTTTAAAAAATCTTAGCCTTTGATCCATAATATAGTGATAGAAGTAGAATAGAGTTCTTTGAACATGGTAAAATGTTGAAGGAAGTTCACAAAATATTCGTTTGCCTTATTCCTAAGACTCAATCCCTTAGATAATTGAAACAATTCAGGCCTATGTCATATCACAATAAAATTTATAAAGCCACGCCCAAGTTGGTTATAAATAGGCTTAAAGTTATGTTTGCTAATATCATTGATTCTTTTCACGGTGCTTTTATAAAGACAAGGCTGATTAGGGATAACATTCTTCTGGCTCAAAATTTATTCAAGGGACACTTTAGGAAGCATGCTTCTAAGAATTGTGCCCTTAAAATCAATCTACATAAGGCATATAACTCAATAGATTGGCACTTTGTAATCGACTTAAAAGTTTTTGTTGGTTGCGTAAAGCAATGCATAACTTTTGCGTCATATAATGTCTTAATGAATGGAGAACCTATAAGACTTTTCAAGGCAGTAAGATGGTTGAGGTAATAAGATCCATTATATCCTTACCTCTTTGTCATAAGAAAGGAAGCGTTATTATGACTTATTAAGCTAGTCACTAACCAATAAAAGAATCTAAGTGTAAAAAGCTAAGGATTGCTTGCTTGTTGTTCGTGGATGATATATCCTCTTATCAAGAGTTAATGAAAGCTCACTTAGTGGTTTTTTAATAACAATGAACTAATTCAAACATCTTTCAAGATTGGTCATCAGTAAGGCAAAGAGTAAGCCAATCATATCTCTGATTGCTTAACATTTAGTAGGATTGGTTCTCTTCTGTCTCAGGATTGAAAACCATGAAACCCCTAATCACATAATTAGGCATCCCCTTTTCATTTAGAAGAACCTTTTTTACCAATTATTTTCATCTTATAGATAAGATATAAACGAGGTTCCTAAGTTGGAGTAACAAAAGCCATTTTAGGTAAGTCTAGTTTAGTTTATCAATTATGTCATTAATAATCTCCATATGCATTTGTCATCACATCTTACGATTCCCATTGGCATGATCAAGATTATTGAGAGGATTATGAGAAGATTTATTTGGCTAGGAGATATTAATAAGTAAGATGTTATTAAGGTTAAATGGAAAGAGCTTTGTCTCCCTAAAGATGAAGGTAGATTAGGCATAGTCCCTATTAGATTAACTAATAACGTGTGTTTGATTAAGAGGATTTGGAGGTTACTTCATGCAAATAGGCACTTTAATTACGTTAAGTGGCTTCTTGTTTTTTTTTTTAACTTGAGAAATGACAATCTCTAGACTTTCCTTCCTTAAACTAATGCATTGCGGACTATAATATAAATGTTTAAACTTAGAGAAACAAGTTACTAGGTGATCAAACATTCAATTGGGAAAGGTGAAGCTACTAATTTCTAGCATAATCAATGGCTCAATTCTGGTCCTGTTAGAGATATTCTAGAACTTAATAAGCTGCATAATTTGATCCCAAAAACTACTCTAATTAGGGAAGTGCTAAGAGAAAGAGCATTTTGCATTCATCCCCTCCCTAAAAGTTCCCTTATAAACTTGACATTAGACACTGAACTTTGTATCGATAGGAAGGATAATGTCTTGTCGAGCAGGAATATAGATAGTCAATTCTCCAATGATTCTTGTAAGTTATAGTTAAAAACCCTAGCCCCAAAACTTAAATGGCTCATATTAGTTTAGCTTGCTTAAGCAAATCTTAGACCAACTTTTACTCTATGACTTACTTTTAAAGGGATACTAATTAACCACATTCGATTGGTTAAGTAGAATTATAAGCATTCCTAGCACTTGTGGACAATTTATTTTTCAATTATAGTTATGTTGATTACTTCAACTTTGCAACATGTTAACTCCTCCTTTTACATGGACAGAAATAGTTGATTGGTCTTGTCAACTAATTAACAGTTATTAGTCCAGCAATGTCTTTAAAAGACTTCTCTTCGTCATATCTCATAGAGTAACTTATGATGATTGATTTGCTTAAATTTAAACAATGATGATTATGTTCCTTGGTAAATATTCGCATGCTTTGATATAGAATTTGGAATATTACATTCTTAAAGGGATGAGATTGTGAGATTGTTGTACTAATCTTACTTATTTCATGGGAAGCTGAATTAATCTTCTTATGAATGGGCTTGGCTCCTATTGTTTAGTCGAACCAATTACTCATGTTTGACTCTATTGTGTCAAATTCTCATGTGTTATATTAATACATTTAACTTTTAAAAAAAAATTTATTAAAATAAAATAAAAAAGTGAAGAAAAGTTTAAATAAAAATTAAAAATAATTTAAAATTAAAATTATGATTCAGGATCACGAAACAAATTAAGTGTTAGACATTACTTATAACAAAAGTTGTTGCTAATTTTTTTAAAATTCTAGGGACACATATTGAAAAAAAATTAGAAAGTCTTTTAGTAAAAATATATTGAAATAGGTATTTTATTAATTCGTGAGTAATTTGACAAAAGAGTTAAATTGGATCCTTACATTTTCACTAAAATTCATCTTGAACTTAAATATTTCAAAATGTTAAAAAAGAATCCCAATATTTTGAAAATATTTAATTAAAACCCCAACTTAATAGTTTGGTCAAATGTCTGTTAAAAATACTACACTATTATATTTTATTATTTATTTATAGGACCCGTTGCCAAATGTACATCCTCTATGGCAAATGGGTCCAAAAAACTAATCCACTTGCCAAACAAATACTGCCCAAACGACAAAAAGGTCCTAGTTATAATCTCCATAATTAATAAGAAACTAGAGTTTAACCAACTAAACCAATTCAATTAATAATTTCATAGCCTACATGAACCCCTTAGATCAAGTCGATGTGTGAATGATAAGATCATAATTGTAAAAGTTGGCTTTTAAATGCAAGTTGTTTTTGACCCAATTGAAGAATGCAATTGGTGAAATTATTACCCTGACATCTCAACAAAACTCTCAAAATTCCATTTGTATCTAGATGAGTAAGGACCCATTTTAAGTTAGTACCTACTTGGTTCAACTTTTGGAGTGTAAAAGTGTTTTTTTTTTTACCACAAAACCTGTTTTTAAGAAAAAATGAGTGTTTAGTTGGAAAATTCAAAAGTACTTTTTAAATAAAAATAACGCTTTTTAAAAACCTCAAATTTGGAGCTTTTCGAAAAAGTACTTTTTCAGTGGATTTTTATATCAATTAATGAGCCTATTTTTAAAGTATTTTTTACCCTTATGTTTCACACATAATTCCCACAATACTCGCAAACTCATCTTAATGATTATTTTGAGAATTATTTAATATTATTTGACTTTTTTTATATGTTTTAATATTTATTTTTTATATTAGTTTTACTTATGTTATAATCCATATAAAAAATTTAGTTAGATATATTTTCATTTATATTTCATATGATTTAAAATTATATAATAATTAATATATTGTGCTTTGTATATTGTTTAATATACTTTAACTAATATTTATATGCATAAATATTTTTATTACAAAATAAAATATAGTTAAAATTAAAAGTGCTTTTTATTTTTATGTTTCCAAACTGTCTACCGTATGAAGCTCTTTTAAAAAAGCTCTTTTTTTAAATGACAGTCAAATAGTCAACTGACTTTTTAGAAAAGCTTTTCCCAAAAAAACTATACTGACAAAAATTCTACTAATATATGTTCATCCAAATAGACAATTAGTTAGGTGAAAGGCCAAATTAGTACGACCTCGTAATGAGAGATGAATAAATAAGATTCGCCATGTTATTGGGTTTCTAGGTTTCAAATAGGAAATGGCACAGAGGGGTTTGAATGCTATAAAAAACTTAGGTCCAATTCGATTTTTTTTTTCAAGAAAGAAACAAAAAATTTCCTATAGGACTAAAATAAGAAGAAAAGCTTTAGAAATGACTAGATCCTAGCTTTTGTGCATGGCTAATTAAAGAGTTGTAGGATCAATAACAATGACCATTTTTTGTTACGTCTTTTATAAAGCAACTTATAGTCTTTTATATAACTTATCTAGAAATACTTTTATGATTACAAATTATATAAAAAAAACATTAAAAGAGTGACATTTTACTAAATTTTCATCAAGTAGAATTAGCAACAACTACTATTAAGATCGAACAATTATATGACCATACACATGATAATTTCTTCTAAAAAACTTGACAGATAATTAATACAAAATATTTGTAAAATTTGTAATATCATAAAATTGTTTAGGCAATTCAAAATAATAAGTGTATAATTTAAAATGAATGAAATCATATAAAAAGTCTTTGTATTCAAAAGTCCATATAACAAAAAGTACTCATGCACCAAATTAACTATTCAAAATTCAATTTTTCCCTTTATCTTTCCCTTTTTATTTTTTATACACTAAAAATTTGTCTATTTTATTTTATTTATTTTTATCAAAATAATTAACGTGGGAGTTATTTTATTTTTGAACCTAACTCTTTTAAGTAAAAAAATATAAAACCAAAATTTCTAATTTTTTTGTTTTCGACTTCTTAAAATTTGATATCAATTATTACAACTTAAATTGGGAACCGGAACATTTCCATAATACCTAATGCTTTATGAACTAGCTGCAAAGATTGAGAGTAACACCTATATATGAGCTAGCATTTTTGTCATTTGATAATAGGAATAACAATGGCCCTCTAGCTAATCACCATCTTATGAGTTACTTATTGATAAGAATCCTCTAGACTCAGTATAAATTTGATATACCAGAATCTGTTATTTAATTCTGTTAGAATCTATTCTCTCTCTAAAAAGTTTGTTGCTCTGTCCTCTTGTATATATTTACGCTCTCTCTGTATCAAACACGCATAATAGAAATAATACTCTGTTTTCATATTTCACTCACCTTTATGGTATCAGAGTTGTAACAAGCGTAA
Organism: Erythroxylum anguifugum; assembly: GCA_027478595.1. NCBI lineage: Eukaryota > Viridiplantae > Streptophyta > Magnoliopsida > Malpighiales > Erythroxylaceae > Erythroxylum > Erythroxylum anguifugum. The sequence continues at coordinate 33,104,332 of JANIPN010000003.1, forward strand.
CTACATTTTCCTTTCAACCTTTTCTTGATCCTACACACTTTTAATGGCTCTCGATGCTTCTCTCCTGGCTGACGGCAACTCCAACATCATCTTCCTCAACATGCAATCCATCTTCAAGTTAACTAGCTCCAACTATCAGGCGTGGCGTGTACAAATTTCCTCTCTTCTCATAGGATATGACCTTATAGGCTTTGTTGATGGCACTCAACCTTGTCCTGATGAGACTGATGACTCCTATAAACAATGGGTATGACAGGATAAACTCCTGCTTCATGCACTTACCACCTCTATCGATGCTACCATTATCAATATGCTAGGCTCTATAACCTCTTCTCAGCGGGCCTTGGCATTTCTTGCTCGGATGTATGTTAATAAGTCGCGGTTCTGCCTTATGTCTCTTAAAGAGAGACTTATCAATCTTACCAAGGGTGACTCCTTCATTGCCGACTATCTCCAACGCATCAAGGGCATTGCCGATGAACTAGCCATCATTAGTGGACCGATTGATGACACAGATCTTGTCATCCACACTCTCAACGGACTACCGTCTGACTATCGTGATCTCTGTGCTACTATACATGCTTGGGAGCAACCTATTTCCTTTGATGATCATTTTGACAAACTGACTGATCATGAATCTTTTCTATTACAACAATCCCAGTTAGCTGATTCCACTCATCCTCTTACTGCTAATGCTGCTACTAGAGTCTGACACTCATCTTCCTGTCCATCTGCGCGACTCCAGTTCAACTCATATCCGATTTATGCCCGACAGCCCAACCCACTAGGACCAACCAAGTCCTATCACACCGTCATCTGTCAATTCTGTGAGAAACAGGTCATACTGCCAAGGTTTGTCGTAAACTGCATCGCCGGCGTTCTAGGCCTCCTGGCGATGGCCTTAGTACTTACAACTCTCCTTCTGCCCACTTTGCCAGATGTCCAGCTCCCTCCCAGCCTCCAAGGACATCCTTGCACTCTCTAGGCCCTCCTGCCTATTGGCCAAGCAGTCCAACAAACGTGTCCTCTAGCCCAGCTGACTCCACTATTACCTCCCAACCTCCCTTATCTTCTTATCACTAATGGATTCTTGACTCAGGTGCATCACATCATATTACTAATAATTTAGCTCATCTTCCCCTAAACTCTTCATATTCAAGCAACGATCATCTTCAAATGGTTGATGGTTATAACCTCCCAATAACACATACTGGTAGCTTCCATTACTTCTCTCCCTCCAAACCTTTGTTATTTGATAATGTTTTCCATGTTCCAAACATTAACCGTAATCTTATTTCTGTCAAAAGATTTTGCACCACTAATAATGTGTTTGTGGAACTATTTCCTAATCACTTTCAGGTGAAGGACCTGCGGACGAAGGTAGTACTCCTCTCGGGAATGTGTCACGGTGACCTCTACAATTTCCATCTACCATCCTCCAGCCATTCTACTCTTCTCACTACTGTTTCAAGTCCTGCTTTTCTTCATCACATTTTAGGTCATCCTTCTCACAAAGTGATATTGCATCTTCAGTCCAGACAACACTTCTGCTGCCACTCCAACCTCCCACTTCCCTGTGTCTCTTGTGAATGTGCCAAAAGTTACAAACTCCCATTCTCTGCTCAAAGTCTTCACAGAAAACCGACCACTAGAGTTACTTTTCTCCGATATTTGGGGTCTAGCTCCTATGGCTTCTTTTAATGGTTTTCGTTATTATGTTGTTTTTATTGATCATTTTTCTAAATATGTCTGGTTATATCCAATTCACCAAAAATCTGATGTTCTTGATGTTTTCATTTCTTTCAAACTCTTTGTCGAAAGCTTATTCAATTTCTGAATCAAATAATTATATACTGATAATGGCGGTGAGTACATTAAGCTACGTTTGTTCTGGTCTAAACATGGAATCTCTCATTTCACCACTCCTCCACATACCCCCGAACTAAATGGCACTTTTAAACGTCACCACCGTCACATCATTGAAACAACACGATCCCTTCTTCACTTCAGTCATTTACCGCTTAAATTCTGGACAATTGCGGCTTCAACAACCGTCTACCTTATAAACCGTATGCCCACTCCACTCCTCTCCATGAAATCTCCCTATGAAATCATTCATCACACTGCTCCTACCTACAATAATCTTCATGCATTCAACTGTTTATGCTTCCCTTGGTTACGTCCTTATACGGATCACAAATTACAACCTCGCTCTATCCCTTGTGTTTTTTGTTGGCTATTCTCTTCACCAATTTGCCTACCTTTGTTTTGATCCAAATACAAACAAAATTTATACTTCTCGTCATGTCAAGTTTATTGATCATCACTTCCCATTTGACACTCTATTAACCATACTACTCTCCACTGTTCTAGCTGTCTCTCCTCCCCCCCCCCCCTAACCCTCCTTACCAGGTTATACCGCTTTATCGTGTGATACCATCCTCCCCTGAGGATGTACTCCTACAATTCACGATCCCTGCACCACAGACTGCTCCTTCCACTGCACCACCATCTGTTGAAGCTTCTTTACCCGCTGCACCTTCTCCAGATACGATCCCTATGCCTCCAACCAAAACTCATACAATGGTCACTCGGTCTCAGAATAACATCTTCAAACCTAAAATTTACCAAGTTACCAAATACCCCCTTCCAGCTACGGAGGAATCTTGCACCATCGCTGAAGCTCTCTAACACCCGCACTGGCGTGCTTCTGCATCTGAGGAATATGATGCCTTAGTAAGGAATGGAACCTAGGATTTAGTTCTGGCCTCAGAAGCGATGAATGTTATGGGCTATATGTGGCTCTTTCGGACAAAACAAAAACCTGATGGCGCCGTTGATTGTTACAAGTCCCAACTGGTTGCTAAGGGTTATAGCCAATGTCTAGGCACTGATTTCAAGGAGACCTATTCACCTGTTGCCAAACATCCGACGATCAAAGTTATCCTCACTATTGCGCTCACCTCTGCGTGGCCACTCCACCAGATGGACGTAAATAATGCGTTTCTTCATAGTCATCTTCAAGAAACAGTCTATATGAAGCAACCTCCGGGCTTCGTTCATTCGAACTTTCCTTTGCAGGTTTACAAACTTCGCAAGCCCATCTACGGTTTGAAACAAGTACCGCGGACATGGTACAATGAGCTCCGGGACTTCCTTCTTCACTATGGTTTTAAAACAAGTGACAATGACTCTTCCCTCTTCAGCTACCATTTGCACAATGTCACCATGTATTTTCTTGTGTACATTGATGATCTCTTACTTGCAAGGAGCTGCACCTCTCATCTCGAAAATTTCATGGAAGCCATCTCCTCCCGGTTTTCCCTCAAGAACCTTGGTTTACCAAACTATTTTTTAGGCATCTTCGCTAGGTTAACAAAATCTAAAGTTCAATTTTGGAAACCATAAGTAGCAATTAGGATTAACCCCTCTACGTTAGAGTCGGAAAATTCTAAGAAATTATCCACTTGATTGACTTCATGCCGTACATGTTTATCACTTATCATTGATTCTTGATTCTTAATGCTATTATTCAATTTAATCTATGCTCGTATCTAGATTATTGTTTAATAAGATTGCTAGGATACATGTTTCTAGTCGATACACTTAAGAGAAAATTCCCTTAATGAATGTTCGTTAATAATTTCAATTTTATGTCGAGGATCCATAATAACATGATAACATCGGTGACCGAAATCAAGGTATTTTTCCTATTGACTTTTCAGACTTAATTATTATTTTAATTTGTGATTTTTCTTTTTGATTTTCATTATCATTGCCGTGAGTAACAAAAAAACCCCCTTTTTTATTATTTTCGTTATTTGTGTCATTTGAATTCGTAATTTTCATAATCATAAAATTTCTCGTGGGAACGATATCCGCTTACCGCTACTACATTAATTTGTTTTAACGGAAGTGAATTCTTTTATATTTAGCTGCAGGCGACAGCATCACCAAATTTTGGCGTCGTTGCCAGGGAATTTTTGACGGTTTATGTAAGTTATGCATTCGAATCAATCAGATAATTTACAGTACAATCCTGAGATCGAGAAGACAGCGAAAAGACTGCGGAAACAGACCAAACACTAGAAGGAAATGCAGAAGATGGATAGAATAATTGCCAACCGCACTCTTCGCGAACTAGCCGCGCCAACTGACGAGCAACAACTCCACTGCATCAATTTTTCGAATTTAGGTGATAATAATACTTTTGAATTAAAATCTGGACTGATTCACTTTTTGCCTATTTTCAGGGGTTTACCAGGAGAAGATCCATACAAGCATTTGAAGGAATTTTATGTAGTTTGCATGGGTATGAAGCCGACCAATGTGGTAGAAGAACAGATCAAGCGGAGAGCTTTTCCGTTTTTCCTTAAAGATGATGTGCAAGATTGGCTATACTACTTAGCTGGGGAAAGCGTGCAGACATAGGCCGAGATGAAGAGACTTTTCTTCGAGAAATATTTTCCAGCATCTAGAGCAGCCAATATTCGAAAGGAGATTTGCGAAATTCGTCAACATACGGGAGAAACACTTTACGAATATTGGGAAAGATTTAAAAAATTATGCACTAGCTGTCTGCATCATCAGATAACTGAACAATTATTAATTCAATATTTTTACGAAGGGCTTTTGCTTTCTGATAGGAGCATAATTGACGCTGCCAGCGGTGGTGCCTTAGTTGACAAAACGCCAGCGACTGCAAGAGAATTGATCACAAACATGGCCTCCAATACGCAACAGTTCGGAATCCGTACAGGTCATGGGTCAAAGGGCGTGAATGAAATTAATGCGACCTCGGTAGAAAAGAGATTGGACGATCTCATTTCTTTGGTGCGACAGTTAGCGGTCACAAGAAAAGAAGAAACTAAGTTATGTGGAATCTGTTCAATGTTAGGACATGCTACTAATTCATGTCCAGTTTTGCAGGAAGACAACGCGGAACAGGTGAATGCCGTAGTGGATTTAATGGGCCAAATCAAAGGAAGTATGACCCATTCTCTAATACTTATAATCCGGGATGGCGCGATCATCCGAATTTGCGATATGGGAATCCTCAAGGGCAACAAGCAAACACCAATTTCTAACCATATAGACCACCATTCGTGCAGCGCCAAAATCCAAATATGACTGATATGTGCTTAATTATTGATATTTTTAATTATTTTCACTTAGCGATTAATGATACAAAAATACTTAAGATACTCACTTTAATTCATATTTTATTTTAGGTACAATTTGAAAGCAAAGAAATTAAAGTGAATTAAAAGCA
>JANIPN010000003.1:33109703-33132009 GCA_027478595.1 Erythroxylum anguifugum
CAATGAATGTTCGTTAATAATTACAATTTTATGTCGAGGATCCATAATAGCATGGTAACATCGGTGACCGAAACCAATGTACTTTTCCTATTGACTTTTCAGACTTAATTATTATTTTAATTTGCGATTTTCTTTTTTTATTTTCATTATCATTGTCGTGAGTAACAAAAAAAACACCCTTTTTATTATTTTCGTTATTTGTGTCGTTTGAATTCATAATTTTCATAATCGTAAAATTCCTCGTGGGAACGATATCCGCTTACCGCTACTACATTAATTTGTTTTAACGGAAGTGAATTCTTTTATATTTGGTTGCAGGCGACAGCATTACCACCACCATCAACAAAAGAATCAATTTTCATTTTAAGTTAAAAATATTTTGTACATATATATATATATATATATATATATGTATATGAATAATAATATGCAGAGAACTCTCTTAGATTTGTTTCGCTTGTGCTCATTTAGGGTTTCACATGTCGTTTGGACTTTGGACCGTGAACTTATGATGTTTAATGCTAATTAATATGGAATTTCGTACATTTGTATGCAAAATTTAAATTTAACTCTTAATATAATAATTTATAATAATTAAATTAGTTAAAGCTAATAACTTCAAATTTAAGCGAGGTAATATATTTAATTTAATTAATATTTTTAAGTCTTAATGCATTTAAATTTTTGATTAAAAATAATTAATTGTAATTAACAAGCATATGTCACATCTTTAGATCTTTTATGTTTGTTTTCATAATAATTTTAGTATTATCTCTTCTAGTTCTTTTTATCTCTTCTTGTTTTATCTCCTTGACTTCATAAAGTAAAAACATGATGCTATTTTATTATTTATGTCGTTGGATATATGTAATTTGCTATGAGTTACTTATTAAAATAATTTGTGATGCTTTTTATATTTTAGAATTATTGAATTTTGGGTTGAATTTTAGCTTGAATGTGTAATGTATTAGAAATTTACGATTAAGGATAATTTCATACATTATTAATTTATAATTTACTTAAATGCGGCAGAAAAAATTGATGTAAATATTTTAGATGAAATTATAGTGCATGAGTTTTTAGATACTGATGGAAAATTTTGAACTTTTTACCATGACAAGACATAACCTTTAGATTTATTATTAAATTTGATTTATTATTAATTTATTATATAATAATAGGTATTAGTATATTTTTTATTTAATATAAAATTTTATTTTTATCCACCTTAATAATTTTTAAATGTTATATACCAATTTATTATAAAAAAATTTAAAAAAAATTTTAGTTGATTTAACATTCGATTTGATTTTTAAAATATTAGTAACGACGTAGTGTCACTGTTGGGGAGGCAAACAAAAAGATGATTAGAGAGTTACATGTATATCTCACGTCTCAAATAATCTTCCATTAAATAATACTCGCTCTGATTCATAATAAATGTCGTTTTAGATACATTTTAATTATTTAAAATAAGTGTCATTCTTGACTTTGTATACATGTTTATAATTTTACTTCTAAAATTATCCTTTAATTTCTCTCACATCTTAATTACACAGATTATATTTTCAAGGCACTTTAACATGTAATCAATAATGGTATATGAGACATTTCATTAACTTTCTTAATAATTGTATATTCTTCTAAAACGACACTTATTATGAATCGGAGGGAGCAGTATTTAATAGACCTCCTGTTCATTAGTTGTGGGCCACGCCTGGGATTCGGTTGATCTGGAAATGATAATATCGGCATCAATTCAATGAAGAACTTGTTTAAGGCCCTAATAAGTGTTTTTAATATTAGATGGTGGAGAACCAGTTAGATCAAATCACAATAAATGCTGTGACTGGACAGTGCTTTTCCACCATATTTCTGTGGGTCCAATTGCCACGAATTTGCACTTGGTTTTACTGTATTTGAGCTTACGTATTTTTATCATATCTTATTAAATGTCATTTTTACATTTACATATTTCCGTAAATCTTAAATAATATAACATGAATGAGAAAAGGATTTACGCCACTGTGCCGTTAAGCCTGGCCCTACCAACTTTTTTTTTTCGACAACGTGAATCCAATTGAGTGCATCTTCACATGAGTCACCCTGCATTAGTGCAGAAATCTATGCCCAATTCATATGCTTGAGGCCTAAGAAATGGTATCTAGCTAGTTGGTAATGAGTAATATCATCTAAAATGGAATCCAGATTTTCTCTCCAATATTACTCTATCTTATTTTATCTAATAGAATCTCAACCATTTATTTTGAGGGACCATGCGAGATTAATGCGGGACCCATATAAATAAATGACTGAAATTTATTGGACACAATAAGACACCATAATATTGGACAGAAAATTTGGATTATCTAAAATTTTTTTGGCTAACCCATTTAGTTATCAGTTATAGGAGGTTAAATCAGGTGGGAGTGACTAGCCGCAAACAGTAGGGAGAGAGACCGCAGATTGGGCCAAATCTTATTTTAATCTTGAAGTTTTATTTATAAAAGCACTGGCGACCATTTTGAACATCAATTGAATCCAAGTATTTACAAGCTTTTAATTTATTGGAAATAAAGAGTAAGGACTGCAGAATTTTAGTTGAGAAGGTCCCTTCAGTAGATTTTGTTTTTAGTGGGTGGCAAATTATATTTGCTCTTCCCTTCCCAAGAGCCCCAAGCACATGATCATTGGATCCAACTTAATACAGCTGTAGAGGGACGTTTGTTAGCTTTAACAAAAACACCTCGACAATTGTTTCAAGCTTCCTCTATGAGCCCGGTTTAGGTGGCTACACCACAAGATCAATCAAGACGAAGGTCATCGCAACTATCCGATCTCTTTGCCACCTTACACAAGCAGTTAAGAGAAACTTTGTTTTGAAAATGGAGAAGGGGGAAAAAAAAGGGGGCTAGCAGTAGCAGAAGCAGACCCATATTATAGATTAATAGATTATGTACCTCAGTGATACGACAAAGCCAAATGACTTTTCAGCGCGTACTTATTTACCTCACGTGTATCGTATGGATTGGAATTTGGCAACTGGGTTATCAGAACTAGTACTAATAATTACTATTAATCATGGACTCACATGGTCTGAGAAGAGCTTTCAAGACGTTCAATTAAATTCGCGGTGATTGATAGTTGATTTTCTTATTTGCTAAAGAGGAGACTTTGAATAAGAAAGATATGTGGAGACGAGGTGGGACACGGTAAGGAGTTGTGATGAAGACTTGCACCAAAAGCTTCAATCTAGTAACACACATCGTATTCGCCAAGTGGGGTTTTACCATAGTTAACAATTAATCCGATATCTATATCTATCACCACCACATAGTAAGATTTGGGGAGATCTGTAAAACAGAATATGAATATAGATTTCAACGTCAATCACGCGAACATCCTAGACAGACAACCTTTCATCATCAACACGTAATGGTAGGCCCAAACTCCTTAATTGTAAACTCCTGAACAGGCTCATTCACACACTGTATCTAGCTCCTTTCCAAATGCATCACCTGAAATTGAAATCTTTGAATATAAAATTTATATATCAAGGATTTTTAGCACACCTATATCGCAGTCACTCAATTTTTTTTTTTATTTGAGGAAATTTTATGAGCGGATCAAGCGGGTAAACCTCTCCAACGGTTTAATTGGCGCACCACCTCACAGGTGGATCAAGCGAGCGCACCTCATCATTGAGGACCTAACTAATTCTCCACTTACAGGTAAAACTTCGGCTGCCCTAGTCACTCAACATGCACATAATATAGACGAACAATTTAGCTATAAGCTTAGTAAATAATAATTAACAGAGAGAAACATTAAATTAGTTGAAAGATGTAAGGTGTAAATCCACCCCTTTTTAATTGGTTGAAAGAGGAAAAAAATTAGTAAAAGTTTGTAATAATACCATATTCATAGAAGAAAGACTCCAATTCTCGTGTTGACTAAATGGAGCTCCAGAACGAAGGCTTTCTATAATCATGTGCAATATGGTTATCTAAGAATAGATATGCAAGATAAAATAGACGGTGACAACGGGACCTTGAAAAAATTGTATATAGCTTGAGTTTAGGATCTAATTGTTAGAAATTTACAAAATAAAGTAAAAAGAAATATAAAGATGAAGACTTATAATTCATTATTTTAAAGTTTTAAATTTAAATATAATTTCTTGATTTATATATGAATTCACTTAAATTTGGTACAATTTCTGCTTAAGATCCCTCAAAATTCTTCACTAATGGAGGATACTAAGGTACCATTCATCTTACTTTGCGTTGCGTACAATCTCAACTTAGTTCATCAAACAAATTTGTCAACTCGACACTTTTCATCAAGCACTGGAAAGCAAGAGAAGTGGCCTAGCTCATCAATATTTTTCTAACCTAATCGCAATCAAAGGGTTTTTTCTCTCCAAAGCCAATTCTATGGAACCCTCCAAGAAATCTCTTCGAATTTTGTGTAATAGTCTTTGCTTTGGTTGGAAAATTATTGTAGTCTAGATCAGTTTTACGACAAATCAATGCTAGTGGTCCTTTAAGAGTATGTGTCGATAACCTAGTCAACTAATTGAAAGGCTCATACGAATTTTGATCCTTAAATAGCCAAACTAACTAGTTAAAGGAATTTTAACCTTACCTTGTCTATACTTTTTTCCCCTCCGTTCATAAAGCTCCCTAACAAATCCATGGGTTAATAAACCTCAGTCATCTTATGCAAAGCCCTGCCTTGTAGTTAGGAATGACAATTGTACCCGAACTCGATGGGTATCTGGTAAAATTACCCGAATGAGGCCTGGTATAGGAAGCAAATTTTTACCCGTAGGACAGGTATAAAGTATGTGAAAATACCCGTCGGGTATCGCGGCGAGCATGGGGATACCACCCCCCATACCCGTTTACCGGTATAATAATAATTATAATATAATAATAATATAATATTATATAATATTATTATATAATATAATAAAGACGGGTAAACGGGTACGGGTATAGGGGTGGGAGCGGAATCCCCGACGGAGATGGAGGCGGGTATGGGGGTGAGAGTGGGTTCATGGGGCGGGTACGGGGGATGGCATACCCGCCCCGTTGCCATCCCTACTTGTAGTATTTTATATTGACTAAATATAAAATTGTTAAAGGGTTTATAAGTGGTAAGGGTCAAATATCCAAATGATTAGTTCTAATCATTTTGACAATGATTGACTCAAGTTTTAATTAATGAACTCTATACTCTATCCATATTAAAAATTTTAATATAGTATCAGAGCAGGTTTAGTCTGAATTATTCATTTCCCGGTTGTCCATCTGATTGTTCAGTCCCAGCTGCCCGGTTCGGTCACCACTGAATTTATTTCAAATGACAACTGGATGTCCAGTTCCAGTTGCACTTGAAAGAGAGTATTAAAATATCTCATATTAACTAAATATAAAAATGTTGAAGGGTTTATAAATAATAAGACTCAACTATTTAAATGATTAGTTTTAATTATTGCAGCAATAATTAACCTAAGCTTAATTTTTATTAATAAAAATTCATGTTAAAAATTCTAATACCCTGTTCGACCATTCATCACATTCTTAAATCCCTCGTTAACGTCCATCATTTTCTTTTTCAACTTTACTGGATTACCACAACATCCTAATAAGTACTAGTCCTCACCTCTCAAGTCTTGCCAAGGAGTTAATCGCCAACCTCATAATTTCAATTTTTGCAATAACTTTTTAGATAAAGACTTGAATGACTAATAACCCATCAAGTAATCATAAAGTAATGGAAGATTACTATTCCATTTTTGTTAACAAACATAGGGATTGTTTCGTTAATAAATGAAGGTGGACCAATTGATTTAGGTTCCTCACTTAAGACTCTCTCTTAAAAGGAGGTCTTGAGTTCGAGTCACGCTAAAGGAGGAGAAATAGGCAAGTTTCTATTGATGATCCTCCAGCCCCTGGGCACAGTTCTTTGATCGGATCAATTACGAACGCCTCGCTTCTAGCGGCAGTGTAGGAGTTGGAGCTATTAGAGAACCTGGGGGCTGATGGGAATCTGAAGTTCCAGATTTACATCCTCTAGGCTCTTGGGGTGGGGTCGTTGGGGCTTAGGATTAGTCTGACTAAGCCGAGATACCTAATGTAATAAAAAAAAGTAACGAAAGATTACTATTCCATTTTCGTTAACAAACAAAGGGATTGTTTGGTTTTACCCTTCAAAATATGCGAACACACACGCACACTACGTCGAAAGACAAAAAGAGCAAAAATATTTTCCGAGACAGTTGCAAAACCTATGGGCCCTCCAGGGTTCTTGGGTCATGTTAACGTTATCAGATGTTCATTTCCTGTTCATACATAATATCACCATTGAGCACTACCCTGTTCTTTCTCCTTGGGATGTTCGCAACCATCACAGTGTGTGTCTCTCTCTCGATTTTATTGTTATCCATTTTATTCAAGCCGCTTTTCTTTTCTTTTCATATTGTGTGAGTTTATCTGCATATATATCCGCAAACATGCAAACTTTGCCACTTGCTTTTCGAAACTTTAACCATGCACATTTATTCCTCGACCCTCTCTTTCTCTATCTCTCTCTGTTTACGATTGTAAGAAAACAGTAAATCCAGAAAGCTTTGAGTGTAATCGTATGTAGGGTTTTCTAATGTCAGAACTTGATTGTCAAACAAAATCAACTCCCACAACCAGTCGTTTAAAACTCTTTGGCTTCAACGTCTCAGAAGACGAAGATCTCACTTCAGACCCCATTAACAAAGCATCTTCTTCTTCTAGCTCACCGGAAGAAGCACCTGCCTCCGGCGATGGCAGAAAATACGAGTGTCAGTACTGTTGCAGAGAATTCGCCAACTCACAAGCCCTGGGCGGTCACCAAAACGCTCACAAAAAGGAACGTCAGCAACTAAAACGAGCCCAAATGCAGGCCTCCAGAAACACTGGCGTCGCTGTGTCCTTAGGCAGAAATCCTATGGTCTCCGCCTTCGGTCCTCCGCCGCATCTCTTGGCACCTTCGGTGATAGTTCCCACGGCTAGCGGAGCACGACCGACATGGGTTTATCTGCCTCCACATGGGACATCGTCGTTTCAGGTCTCACATGGGTGCGTGTTTCCCGGAAGTGGCGGCGGCGGAGGTGGGACTTATGGCGTTGGCGGTATGGAGGATCTTAGTACGTCTCGCGGAGGATCACCGCATCAAAAGCGAACTGATGGTTATAATAATGGGGCGGCAGTGTTGAGTAGATCCTCGGATAGGGAAGGTGGGGCGTCTTTTGATGATGCATTGGGTTTGGATTTACATCTTAGACTTGCTCCTGCTGGGTCATGATACGGACATCTCCTTAGCCACTTCTATATATCGTACATTTTATTAACCATCTTATTTTTATTTATTTATGTCCCTCTTTAACTTCATGCATCTAACTAATCTCCTCTACATTACAAATGTATTTTCTTCTTCGATATCTGGATCGTCTACTACGTTTTATCATTATTCATTTACTGGAATCAGCATTTTATATCCCTAGAGCTAGAATATCCAGGAGAGAAGCAGGAAAGGATGATAGGTCATAGGTGTGCGTCTTTCATTTACTCGACAGAATCTTAAAGCATAAAAACTGAGCCAGCCTAATGTTCAATCTTCCTAGTTTTGGCACCTGAGAATCTCTTTCTCTCGCTCTCTCTCTATATATACATGTATACATATACTTGTTTTAGGTATAACTACATGATTACGAAGTTTGGATGCAGAAATTTGAGCATCAACGATCCTAGCAGGAGAAGAGCATGACTGAAAAAACTTTTTAACTTACTTTTGAAGATTCCATTGTAGTAGCTAGTCTGATTGAAGTAATGTTTTTATTTAATAATTTTTCCTAATTATGTTAAGCTTTTTTATTTTTGTTTTGTCTCAGTTAAGTATTTGATGATGGACTTTTGTAATACATCGAGTTCATGAAACAGACTAGTCCACTCTTTTAAACTAACTGGTTTAAGGAAATCTTTTAAATTGTGTTAGTTACGTTGTAAGTGTTTGATTATTAAGCATTATACAGTTAATTTTAGTACATGCTCAGTTGTATTCATAACAAGAACTTTATAGATCATACCGTTACTAAGTATAGCCATAATCCCTAGAAGAAGTTCATTATTCGTAAATGCAAACCCTTGCATTAGGTCAAGATTAAAGTTGTGAAGAAAATTAACATACTAATGAATTTTTATCGTCTTATATAGTAAAGTAAGATGAGGAATAAGTTCGAACATAGTAAATGATTATCATGAATTACATGTGATGACCTACATTCATATGCTAAATTTTGTTATGTTCTAATCTTAATGAAGAGTGATTTAGATATAAGAGAATTGAGTCTTCAATTCAAAATTTTAATATATTGGATTGTAGATAATGTCTCCACTTTAATCTTCTGTTCATTTTCAAAATGAGATTTTTTAAGTCTTTCAATACGCTTTTTCCACATCGTACGTACATTTCTATTCTCCTTTCATTTTTGAAGTAGTTTGAACATCATTTTACATTTCAAGTATTTCATTTGACCACATCTTTAATTTAATTAAGAATTCATATCATATTATTCAATTATATGAATTCATTTTACTCGAATATCTGAATTAATTAAATCTTCAATTATCTAATTCTTAATTTAATAAGTTAAGTCTATTTATGATTTATAAATACGTTTTAAAGCTAAACTTTTTATATATTCTAATAATAATTTTTTAAAATTTATTTTTTACATTAAAATTTTTTTTGAATAATAGTTATTTAAAATTGGATTTTCTTATACAATAAGTCATTTATTCATTTATAATCCCAATTTATGAGAACTTTTTATATTCAAAAAATCATATTTTTATTTGATATAATTAACTTCAATAAGACACTTTTGTAATGAACATATCAAACATAGTTTCGACTTTTATATACTTTTTTTGGTTACCCACGAGGTGTCTTAGGCGGGTCTCAATAATGGGAAGGCATCTTTAAGCCATCCACACCCAGACTAATCCCCGTTCGAGCCGGATAGGTCCCTTGCGGGATGCAAAGCTCTGGCCTCAAATTTTAAATGGCTGCATACACGAGGAAAGTTTATACCCGCGATCTCACTTAAACCAAAAGAGCCCCTTACCAACTCACATGCGCTTTGGTGAGTTTAAAAAATATATGTTAATATGAGGCGTTAGTCAAAACATTACAAAAAGGGAAGGAACACCAACCAAAAAGCATGAGAGTTATTGGAAAAAAATTAATTGCCTCAAGCTTTTTTTTTTTCTTTTCTGTAATCATACAATTAGAATTCTCAACTAATGAAGGAATGTGTCAGATAAGTATGTAATTATTTGATTTTTTAAAAATCATTGGAGATTTCAATTCTATTGCATAGTTTTGATAAATCATAATACAATTTTGTTAGCTCATGAAATACTTTGATACTTCCCTCAATATTCAATACATACATGAAAACCTTTAAACACAAAAACTTAAAAATTTATTAATCACAAATGATAACTGAGATGGGAAAAAAAACTCAAATTTGAAAAGAGAGAGATAACTGAGTGAGAGAGGATTCGAAGAGTACAGTAAGACAAGTGACATTACAAAATTAGGAGCCAATACATACTTATATGGGAATAAAACCAAGGATGGTTTTCTAGCATTGGTTAGGTGCAGTTTCTACTTCCTACGAATCATTTGTTTTGATAAAAATGTTGAATTGAATTAATTAAGATCGAATGAGAGATGGAATAAAGGGAAGCCTAAGTACCTTTTAGTAAATCAGTCTCATTATTGTTAGTCTTGGCAAAATTCATACATGCTGAAGTGTCTATTGCACTATATATAGATATCAGCATACTGTAAAACTTATAAAACATCATTTTCTCGCATTGTTTATATATCATTGATTCGGGATTATATTAAGCCAGGTAGGATCGATCGATATTCTTTAAGAATCTTCTCTTCCATGCTCAAATTAAAGGCATTGGATTACTTCAAATTACTGATAGGATCTCATATTACTATATTATTTGGTATTATCTCCTTTGTTTTGAATTTATTTTGGTGCTTAAATGTTAAAATTAATGTTTGTTTTTATTTTAGGAGATAAGAAGTAGAGATTGCATTAAATTGGAACTCTATTGATGATAATGACAAATTTTGGATAAAGTGAAGAGATTGTTGCAGTTGATAAGATTGATTACTTGAAGAGATGAAGTTTGACTGGAAGACTTTGCCTTATCCTTATCATAAAGGAGTTTGATTTTGAATTTGTTTTAGATAGACATCTTTGCAAGTTAGAGTTAGATTATGATTAGATTAGAAAACCCTACAAAAGGGGTGTTTTTCACAACAAAAAAAGGTTCTCTTTTCTTTCTTTT
Source organism: Erythroxylum anguifugum (assembly GCA_027478595.1). Taxonomy (NCBI): domain Eukaryota; kingdom Viridiplantae; phylum Streptophyta; class Magnoliopsida; order Malpighiales; family Erythroxylaceae; genus Erythroxylum; species Erythroxylum anguifugum. Next base: position 33,120,119 of record JANIPN010000003.1, read on the forward strand.
TTATAGCAATTTTTAGTCTTTTTTCTATCTTTGTTATTGGAGCGAAAGCTATAAGTAGCTAAACTCAATTGTTTTGATTCAAGGGGATTCAAAATTCTATTTGTAACCTTGTGAGTCTTTGTGTTTCAAACTTTTAATCATGTTTTAATTCAAGTATTTCTTGTTTTGAGTTCTCATATTTCATGAATGATTGATATTCGATTAATTTAACAATTTAATTTAATATTGATTATTCTATCACTATCTAGGAATTTAGTGATTTGTAATTGTCATGAAAGATTGGTACAAGTAGCAAATAGGTTATTTATGAATTTTCATATTTAACTTATGATAAACAAAAAAACTAAATTGAATAGTTGCAGCTATCTCGATTATTTAATTTAGGGTTTAGTTTTTTTCACAGAGCTTATTGCTATCATTTATTTGATAAATCAATAAATGATAGGTTTTGATTTAGATGCTGGGTTTGAGCTAATTAATTTAGGAAAATTTGAGAATTATTATGACTATCCCAATATGTTTTGGACTAACTGCTTGAATCGTGAAAATACTCTTTTTAGACCAATGATCAATGTTACAAATAGATGAGATTTTTCCCTTGAATCAAAATTTGGTAATCTTGACTTTCACATATTTAAATTCAGTTGATTTAATTTTTTTCGTTTATTTTTTAGTTAATCAGTTATTTAATTAAAAACCCCATTTAATTTTATTGCTTGAAATTAAGAAATTAGTGTTAAGTTCTCTAGGGATTCAACCTAGTTCCATAACTACTACAAAAGTTTAGAGAATCGGTAATATTTTGGGGGCTTCGACAACCTGACCAAAATTTGGTGTCGTTGCTGGGGAACTATTTCAAGTTTTTTAATTTCTTTGCATTTTTATTTTTATAGTTACTGTTAATCTCTTGTCTTGTATGACTCGTGCTTCTCATATAGGTAAATTACAATATAACCCAAAAATTGAGAAAACAACATGTCGTTTGAGAAAAGAGACTAAGCAAGGAAGTGGTCATTCACCTTCAGACATGAAAGTTGAAGTAGATCTAACAATTGGTGAAGTCTCTAATTTTCAAGAAGATGACGAAAAGATGACAAATTTTAACCTTAGAACGTTTAGGGAGTTAGCAACATCGAATTTGAATCAACAACCTTTATGCATTCAATTTCAAGATGTTAAGGTAGATTTCGAATTGAAATCTAGTTTGATTCACTTACTGCCTATTTTTTGTAGACTTGCAGGTGAAGATCCGCATAAACATTTGAAGGAATTTTATGTTGTTTGTTCTAGAATGAAGCCACAAGGGGTGACAGAAGAACAAATTAATCTCAGGGCCTTTCTATTCTCATTGAAAGAAAAGACAAAAGAATGGCTATACTATCTTCCCCTGGCTCAGTGACAACGTGAAGTGAGATGAAAAGAATATTTCTGAAGAAGTTATTTCCTACATCAAGAGTAGTGAATATCAGAAAGGCGATATGTGGGATAAGATAAATTATAGGAGAAACATTATATGAATATTGGGAAAGGTTTAATGAGCTATGTGCCAGCTGTCCACATCATCAAATTCCTGGTCAACTTCTGATTCAATACTTTTATGAAGGACTATTACTAATGGATCGAAGTATGGTCGATGCAGCTAGTGGAGGAGCTCTAGTAAACAAAACACCTGAGACAGCCAAACAGTTGATATCAATTATGGCTAAAAATTCTCAACAGTTTGGGACAAGGATGGATGAAGCTATTAAGCATGTGAATGAGGTAACTAACACGTACCTTGAGGATAAAATATCTGATTTAATTGCTCTAGTTTGTCAAATGGCTATAGGTCAATTGCAATCGGCAAGAGTATGCGGAATATGCTCATTCCCTGGACATCCTACGGATATGTGCCTTACATTGCAACAAGACTCTCTTCAAGAAGCTAACGCAATAGGGGGTTTCCTAGTCAACCTCAACAAAAGTATGACCCTTATTTCAATTGCTACAATCTAGGATGAAAGGATCATCTAAGCTTGAGCTATGGAAATCAAGGAGGCCAACAACGATATCAGCCTCACAATTTTAATAAACAACCTCAAGGTCTAACATATGCTCAACCTCAATCTTTAAATTCAGGTATGTCTTTAGATGAAATTATTAAGGCACTTGCTAATAATACTCAATAATTTCAACAGGAAACAAGGGCGAGCCTTCAAAACTTGGGAAATTAGATAACTCAATTTCAGTAAGTAAATTGAAAGCGTAAGCATCGAGGGAATTACCTTCCCAAATGGTGATGAACCCTAAAGAGAATGTGAGTGCAATGACTTTGAGAAGTGGTAAGGAAATTCAATATGGAACTTCTTTACCAATGGAGGAAGAAAAGCATGATGATGGAGATAAGAAGGAAGAACTTCCAACTCAAGAATCAATAAAGATAAGAAATGATTCATTTTCATCAATATCAATTAATGCACATTTACCTCCTTTTCCAAAAGATGAAGAATATGAAAGAGAGATCTTGGAAACCTTCAAAAAGGTAAAAATCAATATACCACTTCTGGAAGCCATCAAGTAAGTTTCGAAATATGCAAAATTCTTAAAGGAGTTGTGCACAAATAAAAGGAAGCTGAAGGACAAGGAGAGAATAATTTTAGGTACGAATGTATCGGCTATGATAAATAGGAAATTACCGAAAAAATGCAAAGATCCAGGTACGTTTACACTTCCATGTGTTATTGGTAACAGAAAAATTAAGCGTGCCATGCTAGATATAGGTGCATCTATTAATGTCATGCCATACTCAATTCATCGAGCTTTAAATCTGAATTCTTTGTAAGAAACTATTGTGATTATCCAACTAACTGATCGTTCATATGTCCGCTCTATTGAAGTTATTGAGGATGTTTTAGTCCAAGTTAATGGTTTGGTATTTTCAGTGAATTTTTACATCTTGAAAATGGATCGAGATAGTGTGGAACATTTGACTTCAATTTTATTGGGTAGGTTGTTTATAAAGATGGCTAAAACGATAATCGATGTACACAAGGGTACTCTTTCTGTAGAGTTTGATGGAGAAATAGTAAAGTTCAACATTTCTGAAGTAATGAAGTCCTGAATGATTTTCAATCCATTTATCATATGGATATTGTGGATTCATTTGTGCAGGATATGTTTAAAGAAGAGAGTGCTAAAGATAAGTTGGAGTGTAAGGCTAAATTGGAAGTGAACGAGCAAATTGATGAAACTTGTGAAGTTGTAAAATCATTGTCAGCAATGCTAATAGATTCAAAAACTTTAAATGATGAACTTACTATAACTCACAAGAAAATCTTATCTTCTGTTTGTAGGTTCTGAAGAAAGAATTAAAGGTGTTACCTGATCACTTAAAGTATGTCTATTTAGGTAATGAAAAGTCATTACTCATAATCATTTCAAAAACGTTGACTAAAGAGCAAGAGGAACGGCTAATGACACTACTTAAAGAGTACAAAACTAAAATTACATAGAATTTTTGGAAGAACAGGCCATGACTAGCACAACGACATTAAACAATTGCACTTTTCGGGAGGCAACCCAAAATATGATAATTTTATTTTATTTTGATTTAGTTCTTTTTAGGATGCATTTGTTTGTTTTTGAAACATAGATTATTGAAAAAAAAATTCCAAAGCGAGACGTCACTTTAAGCGATTTAGTGTTTTGGAATTCCATATGACTAAATCTTATAAGGCGAGATCTCGCCTTATGTGATTTGTTCTAGATTGATACTCTGGCATTCAAAAAATAAAAAATAAAAAAGCATAAAATTTTCTTTATTATTTCCACTTTTACTTTATTTATTTATTTTAAAAAAACCTAATCTATTCTTTCTTCTGTGCAGGACACCATCTTTTTCTACTCCATGCTCTCTCCCAATGCCGCAACATCACACACGTTGCACCAATTGGAGCAGTCACTCAAGCACACAACCCTTTCCATCTGTTTCCACTCACGCAACAGTCTCCTACTAACCCTCTCCATCAAAGTAACCTCACACGCCACTCTCTCACACACACATAGACAACCATCCTTACAACGTCACAACCCTCCACATCCACCATCGCAATAGCAACTCTCTGCAACCTCCCATGCAACCTCCAATGCATGCAACATTTGTCTCTGACTTTCATGTAGCCCATCCAGTCTCTTCCTCACACGCAGACATCCTTCCAACGCCGCAACCTCCCTAGCAAACTCTTCTTCCATTCACGCCACAGCACACACGCAAACCTCTCCTTCCACCCACGTATTACACATGCTAGAGAACACAAAAACAGCTCCAGGCAGAACACTCACATTAGCAACACCACAGTTCTAATCCTTCACCAACGCACCAACAGCAACACACCCACGTCCCATTTATTTATATTTTTAAAATTTTATTTTTACTGTTTTAATTACTTTTTTCTTATTAATTACTTTTAGTTAATCTTTCTTTTAGTTTAATTTCAATTATTATTCAGTTGTTAATATTTTTTCAAGTAGTTTTTGTTTATCTTGTTTAGTGTAATGGGGTGTTCTAAGGCTATTACCAAGATTGCAACAAAAGGCAACTCACCGATGAATGCTAAATCTGCTGTAGGCTTGGAAACCAGTACCACAAAGAAGCGTGCACGGATAATGTTCAGATGCTTACCATTCAGGGAAGTCCTCAATTATTTATTTTCTTTGATTAACTTTATTGAGTGTGAGTATCTTATGCACAAATTAGGGACAATGTATGATTTAGGTGTGGAAGAGCGAGTATTTTTTTTCATTTTGATAAACTTTTTGATTTGTGCTTGGACTCATGATAAGTTGATTCATATATTAATTATTCCTAATGATAGCTTTATAATTTTCTAATTGTTATTCATGAATAATTCTTAAGTTGGGATGCACTTTCGGTTTAAGATCTAATGCATGAGAGAGACAAACATGATTATTGTTTTCATTAAATTTTTTTAAGTATCTCATTGAATTTTTTGAATGAAAGGTGTGCAAGACTTGACGCAATTTTTTACACCTATGTGAGCTTTGAGCCTAAGAGCATTCGTCACATATGTGCTTATATATCTTTTTGTTGTGTGTCATCAAACATAGCTTGTCTATACTTGAACTTGCTTTTGAATTCGTGCTGAGACCACATTTTTGATGAATTTGTGTATAAAGATGATGAGGGCATTTATGATAACCATTTTTTAACCTAAACACACCTATCTCACTTTTTATCCTTAGAAAACCAATTTGAGCCTTAACCTTTCTTTCTTGCATAATAACCTTATTACAAGCCAAATTTACCCTTTTTTTGTTGATATTCTTAATAATTTTGAACCCTTAAATTGAAGGAATTGTATCGAGCTTATTTACATAAGATTTTGACTATTTCCATGAAAAGTTAATTAGATTATTCAAGTTGCATTGTTTTGATTTTTTATAAAATGGAGAAGAACAAAAAAAATCTCCTCTTTGATTTTTTGTTTTAAAAAAGAAAAAAGAGACAAAAAGACAAAATAAAAGAAAAAGTGTTTGAAAGAGATGTTATTTGAGTTTGATTTAAGTTGATACTTGTGTGGATAAGTTTGTATGATTCCCTTCAATGTATTTAGTCAAAAGGTTCCTTTTGTCGTACCTTACCTAAGTCACATTATAACCCTTATTAAGTCCCTTTGATTTATACATTAGGTTCATTTTTTTTAGTAGTGGAGATATGATTCTTGAGCAAGCTTATGGAAATAATTCGTTATATTTTGATTTGAGAGCTTAATAACCCATAAACACTTTGAGTGTATAGAGTGAAATCTTTGTGAGGGTGTCAAGTCTTGTTCATTTGATTTTGATGGAATTGATAAGATGCTATGTTTTAACAATGTGTCCTATGAATGCTTATTCTCTCGATTGTTATTTTATCTTAACCCCTAAATGTGAATTAGCTTTTGGATATTTTTGGATGACATAAAAGGAGATGAGAGGTTGTTGTGAAGATGATTAATGTATTGAATTGATGTATGCTTGAGGACAAACAAAAGTCCGGTATGGGGGAATTTGATATGATCTCATCTTGCTATATTATTTGATATTAGCTCCTTTGTTTTTGATTTATTTTGGTGCTTAAATGTTAAAATTAATGTTTGTTTTGTTTTAGGAGATAAAAAGTAGAGATTGCATCAAATTGAGACTCTATTGATGATAATGACAAATTTTGGATAAAGTGAAGAGATTGTTGTAGTGGATAAGGTTAATCACTTGAAGAGTTGGAGTTTGACCGGAAGTCTTTGCCTTATCCTTATCATGAAGGAGTTTGATTTTGAATTCGTTTTAAATAGACATCTTTACAAGTCAGAGTTAGATTATGATTAGATTAGAAAACCCTATCAAAGGGGCGTTTCTTACCACAAAAAGGTTATCTTTTCTTATGTTTTTAGCAATCCTTAGTCTTTCTTGTATCTTTGTTATTGGAGTGAAAGCCATGTGTGACTAAATTCAATCGTTTTTATATAAGGGCATTCCAAATTCTAGTTGTAATCTTGTGAGGTTTTGTGTTTCAAATTTTTAATCACGTTTTAATTCAAGTATTTCTTGTTTTAAGTTCTCATATTTCATGCATGATTGATATTTGATTAATCTAGCAGTTTAATTTAATATTGATTGTTCTATCGCTATATAGGAATTCAATGGCTCGTAATTGTCATGAAAGAATGGTACAAGTAGCAAATAGGTTATTTATGAATTTTTATATTTAACTTATGATAAACAAGAAAACTAAATTGAATAGTTATAGCAACCTCGATTACTTAATTTAGAGTTTAGTCTTTTTCACGGAGCTTATTGCTATCATTTATTTGATAAATCAATAGATGATAAGTTTTTGTTTGGATGCTCGGTTTGAACCAATTAATTTTGAAAAATTTGAGAGTTATTATGACTATTCTAATATGTTTTGGACTAATTGCTTGAATCGTGAAAATATTCTTTTTAGACTAATGATCAATGTTACAATTAGATGAGATCTTTCTCTTGAATCAGAATTTGGTAATCTTGAGGTAATCTTGACTTTCACATGTTTAAATTCAGATTAAATTTGTTTTTGTCTTATTTTTGGTTAATTAGTTATTTAATCAAAAACCTCCTTTTAATTTTATTGCTTGAAATTAAGAAACTAATATTCAGTTTTCTAAGGATTCGACCTGGTTCCACGACTACTACAAAAGTTTAGAGAATTGGCATTATTTGGGGACGTTGACAACTTGACTAATTACTTCACTTGTTGTGAACATTATTCCATGGTTATAGCCAATAGTGAAGCGTTTGATGAGAGGTCTCAGCAAACCACTTAGATGACAAATGAACAAAGTCTTTGATTGAATCATGGTGTGAAACAATTCTAGCCTTGATTGGAACTTGGGGACAAATTAGGATTGAAATGATGGTTGAAACCTAACAACTTTGGGCCCACGATATATTTAATATAACATAGAATAAACTCATATAATGGCCGAGTTTTTGAGAAAGGGTTTTCATTGGTTAAATTGGAAGTGCAAATCTACATCATTTTACGGGATCACTATGACGCAAAAGATTAGTTGTTGGGGCCCAATCACCAGCTGGGGTTATGTTGAAGGGTAAAGTAGTGGGAAGGGGGATTTCAACTTTCGTTGTTATCTTTGCAACGTACCCAATATGTCAAAAAGATCCAAAGGAGGAACTTTTGTTCAAGTGCACAAGGTCTTCAAATGTATTTAAGATTGTGCTTTTGCTCCTTTATGTTGCATCCAACAAAAAAGTAAGGAAATTTAAGTCACCGAGAAGTAACAAAGCGACAGCACTCTAAATCCTCTATCAAGTAGTTTTATACGCTCATAATTAACTCAAATATGAACTCCATATTTGTACTTCCCAATTCCAAAGCTAGATTTAAGGCCAGCCAGCTCATATATATCATAGATACGATAAAACACCGACCTTGCAGTATATGTTGACATGAAAAAGTTCTACAGTTTGCACCGAAAAGAGGTTCCGTATTGAAGGGGTTGCCCTGAATTAATTTTCTACCCTGAATTTGGCCGTTGCATATGCCGCTTAAAAAGTCTGATGAAAATCTATGACGTAGAATAAAGATGCTTTGTGTTTGCTGCTTGTCTTGTTTTAGTGACTAAAGACTTCTAACACCCATAAGGTATCTAGTTACTTGCATGTGAAAAACCCTCCCACACTCGTCAATAGAATCCACTATTACCCCTAATTGATGGACAAATTCTCTGTCTGTCTCTTTCTTTCTCTATCAGTCGATCTATCTTGAAAGATCCCACATCTTCAAAAAGGAAGAAAAGGATAGACTATAGTAGAAAGAAATGATAATCTTTCCTAGTGGGAGAAACGGTTTACATGTGATTGGTCAATATAAGTTCGGGTGACAAGAAGGTAGGCACTAAACAAAAGCTGTCAAGGTGTTTTATAGACTGCAGGGTTCTCGGAATTCATACCGTGCCTTCCTGAAAACAAAAATGATGCTTCATTGTTTATTCTGATTTTTCCTACTCAAAAACACGTCATGCTTGGTAGTTGGTTCCTTTTTGTCCCTTCCATGTTATATGTTCAACAGGGCAGGGCATGCATTGGAGTCGTTCTTTTTTCCAGATAGAAACATCATCTGCCAATTTCATAATTAAGGGATTAAAGAGAAAGAAGAGGGTACCTACCTCCTTTTTCTGATTAATTCCAGCATACGTTGGAATTATTTATCACTGATTTCCCTCTTTGGAGGTCCATTTTGTACCATCTTCCTAACAATATGTTGGAAAGCTGTGGTTCGGTTGTAATTAGAAAGCCAGCTTCCTTGGATTATTGTGATTTCCTTAAAAAGGAATTAGATATTTTGTATAACAATTCATATACCGCTTAGCTTTACCTTTGTGAAATATGAGAATAAAAAATATAAAGAAATTTACATATATTTGAAATCATATAAAAGCAAAGAAACCTCTCAAAGTCAATCAAAAAGTATAGGATGTGACAGAACGGCATTTCGAAAAAGTGGCCTGAATTGTTTTTGTTACGTAAATCTCACCAGAAAGGAAGAGCAACTATTAATTTAATGGGGCTTAAGGAATGAGAGATTTTTTAATTCTTTTTAAGCTTCGATGGCTATGCCATCTTAGAAGTAAAGTAATCATAACTTGTTCTACTTTAGGGTGCTTAAATTCAACAGGAATATATGCAGAGTAAGATCAACGCATGATGTGGGGTTAGTTCGATGTTTCTTCGACTGTGCAAGTCTTGACATAAGAGCATTCTCACTTGACTATAATCTCTCTTCACACTGGACAATTTCTTTCTAGGCGAAATTTTCTTAGTTTGGACTTGGAGACCTGGCCTTGATTAAGCTAGAGATCTCCTGTACTTTAGTATCAGTAACGGAGACTTGGGAACTAGTAAATGGGCTCGACTCATAAAAAGGATCAGCTTCCGCAGGGAAGCCTTCTTCACATGTTTTAATATTTTTGCAACTTTTCTTTTCTGGGCCAGAATTATATTTGGCATTTTTATTTTTGGAGAAAACCTCCTTCCATTAAGTTTTTATAGTTCTTTTTTCTTCGAGAAACTTCTACTTAAGGGAAACATAATCCAGTGTTACATAAGTAGATCAAATACTATATAACTATAATAAATTGTTAGTGAAGCAAGCAAATATTGATTTACATTGTCAATCAAGTGGTGATTAAGCTAAAACTTTGGCTATGTTTGTTGTATTATTATCTTTAATTACTCAGAGTCAACGAGGCACAATTAAGGGCTTAAATAATATATTTCTAGGTTGTAGTTACCTTGTATATTGCTGGATACTCAAGTATATACCTAGGACCTGTACCATATAATATACATAAAAATACAGAGATTTCAAATCCTTCTTATAACTCCTCATCTTTCTTTTGTTTATTATTATGGATAATATAATTTATTTTTAGTTAGCAACTTATATGAAACACACCACACTTATTAACTAGCTGTTTAATTTTTTAGAAGAGATCAATTATTCAAAATGGGTATGAAGTGATGTCAGTAGTTAATTACTTATATCAAATACAAATAAATATAAATACATTAATTGTAGTTAAGTTTTATTAGACAAAATTCAATAGTTTTATTTTTAATTACAGTTTGTATAGTAGAGTGGGCGAGCCTAACTTTTGGTTATGAAATCAGTGTCTCTTTCATAAAGATGGTTGGGTGTTAGGCTCTAAGCAATGACACTAACAGGTTTAGTGAAATCATTTAACCAATAATAAACCACTCAAATGACAAAGATGACTTAAATATAAATTGTACATGAGAAACCCTCTAGTGTAGAGGTCAGAATCATGGGACAAACTGATAATAAAACCACTAAATCAAAAAATAGTAAGATACAAATGTTAAGACTTCGAGCAGTCTTACCTAGGAACACCTTAAAAAAAACAATCACAAAAAACTCACTTTTTTTAGCTCTCATACACCAATACTACTCCAACTAATCCTAGAAATCAAACTTCAATAAAACTTTAATTGAAAAATACTATTTGGACTCTAAAATTGTTATTCCATAATGTGTTTCTGTCTTAAGCAAGTTCTGTATCTCATCCAGCTTTTTAAGTATGAGATGATAAGATTTTTAAATTGTCAACGATGACTTACAAGGCCGTGTGTGGCGACGCTGTATCCAAATAAAACTCAATGTCACTCTGATGCAAAGTTCCAGTAACTTATACGGTTGGTGTACACGTTAATGTCCTCAACTTACACGGCTATTTCTGACTCCATGCGGGCGTATTTGACTTGAAATGTTGTTGTTCAACTTGTACATGGTCACAAAAGCTTAGACGTTCATCCATACATTTGTGTCCACCATTTTCATGACCTTGTGCAACCCATACATGGGAATGTCCTCTAGAAATATCTTTGACTAATTGGTTTTTGTCTTAAATCTGCCCGAAGTTTGTTCCTTTTAATATATGAAGATAGTTAAAACTTTCGAAGTCCAAATCTAGTGGTATTAGATGAACAAACATCTATAAAAATGTGATTGGACTCATATCAATCTCCACCTCTAACTCATCTTGAAGAAGAAATCAACCACCCCATTGATTACTTGATAGCCATCTCGATAAGCTTACTATAAAGCTCAAGCTTACTCTAGGGAACCATCTTCATCAATCTGTCAGCATCATTATTGTCCATATGAATCTTCTTTAAAGAATCCACCTCTTTTTACATTTCCTTGAGCCAAGAGTCTTAGGCTATAAATGATAACACTTCTTAGAAATTCTTCTGCTCCCCCTCAATAGCAACTTGGAAATATTCCAAACTCGAGTATCTAGTTGAAGGTTTCTTTATTATAGTTAACCTTTGAAGTTGAACATCCTCTAACACTTGAGCAGGTTGCTCCTTGTTTGTAGTTTTAATTGAAATACTTTCAATACTATAAGTATACATATAGTGTCTTATAGTATAAAAATTGTTTCCACGAGGATTGAATATAGTCACCTAACAATTTGAATTACACTTTAGCTAAGGGAACAAACGATTGAATTAATTCAAAATTAAAGTAAACTAACAAAAATTAACAATTGAACAAGTAAAATATAATAATGAAATTGAAGTACTCAATAATGGAAACTTAGGGATTATTCTATCCTTGTTTTGTCTTCCTTTCACCTTGTGAATTTATGTAACATCCCACCCTCGATGGGAAGGGTAAAATAGTCTTTTGGAAAGGGACCAAGAGGGATTAAGATTAATTGAAATATTCATGCATATCCTTATATGTGAATAGTAAAAATCTGCACATGAAAAGAACTGTACATGCATTCGTGACAATTCCCGGTAGAGGTGCCTAACTGTGATTTTGTTGT
>JANIPN010000003.1:33132109-33151355 GCA_027478595.1 Erythroxylum anguifugum
GGTCGGGATCAGTTCGCGTCTGCATTAGGGTCTCATAAAATTGTATTCCGCAACCTCTGTAAAATAATGCTTTGTATTTATAACGGGCCCAATTTTGTGTACTAATGGCTATTTTAAATTATTGTTGAATGTTTGTAATGACTGAAAATGCTTATGTTTTGAACGTGGTCTCAAATTGTCTATTGTTTGCCGCGCGTATGAATGTCTTAAAAAAAATTATATTGAGTTTTGTCTGAGTGATGTAGCACGCCACTCTCGTGGGGCACGGACTCGGATATCACCATCGATGTTGGTTTCGGGTCACTTGAAAGTGGGGTGTTACAATTCAGCTATGCTTGATCCTATATATCCAAAGGTTTTGGTTATCATCTCTTGAGATCTAATCAAGTAATCCTAATTGAAATAGATAAAAGTTACATTGGAATCTCTCTATCTCTCAATATTACTATTAACTACTCAATTAGATTTGAAGCAATCCTAAGGATAATTAACTCATAATTAAGATCTCTCTTCAATTGTTTATTAACATGATATTTGTAAATCTATTAAGGTACCACCTCTCGTTGTGCAACTTAACACAAATAATTTAATCCATATCAAATATGAGAACAACAAATATCACACAACAATAACATATTGGATTCAATAAGGTAAAAATTATACAAAATAATTCAAGAATAAACCTTAAAATAGATTTAGCAATCCATAATCATGCTCAAAATGAAACTATTCATATTTAGTAGAAAAGACAATGAAATAGAATAAAGAGAAGAGAATGAAATTAACTTGAAGCTTTGATTTGGAAAAATCTAGAAAGCTAGAGTTGATCTTGATGTTTCCACTTTTGATCCTTTTATTTGTGACGAGCAACTCTTCTTTTTGGCATTTTGTTTCTTATTTTGGTGTCTCTACTGACTCTGGAATCTTGATCTCTCTTGCAGAGCCTTCAAAATATCCTTTTATATAAAAAAATAGGTTTTTAAAGTGACTGTGTATGTCTAAAAACCTTTTAATCCAAGTTTACACAATCATAGAAGCTTACAAGGGCATATACACGACCGTGTATGATGAGCTTCAAAGATGCTATTTATACACACAGGTGCATATCTTCACACGAGCATCAACAACATCTTCAAAGCTCCATATAGTTACTGTGACTTATACAGTCACTATACGTAATTATGTAAGTCCAAGGTTGTTTTAATTCTTCCATTTTATGCCCTGATTTTACCTAAAATTTTCTCCTTTTAGTTCATGAAGACGATTATCACCGAAAAAAACTTGAAGCAGAATAAGTGCCATAAATTCCAAAAAATTCTCAAAAAACATGTAAAACACACTAAAATCTTTACTTGTCTTTAAACAAAACTAAATCCATAAAATAAACAAAACATTTAAACACATAAACACACAATCATGCAACATTACAATAGTAGTTTAATAGCATCATTCTCATATAATTAATTTAACCTTAAACATTAACCACTTAAAAAGTTCCAATACACTAACTTATTCCTTTCATGTTCAAGTGTTTTAATTTGAATACATAATCAAAATATTGAAACCTTATTCATGCATCTGTGACACTTGTAAGCATGCACTCATTATTATTTATCAATTACATAGGTAAATTATTACTAAGTATCCATTCACGAAAATCAAGCACTTATTATTATTGATCAATTACAGGTAAATTATCACTAAGTATCCATTCATGAAAATTCTTGCTATTTTAAAAGATCAACATGTTTAATTTTATTACAAGCACCATCTTTTTAGATTTTCTTTAGTGATCACCTAGTCTTTTGATGCGAAGGCAAACACCTTAATGCCCCCTAGTTTGTTGGATCCTGTTTTCGGAGCCCAATATCTGGAGTCATAAACTATGAGTGTATTACCCTGTAGGGTTTTATCAATGAACCCTTTTTAGCCATCATCAGTTCATCTTCATTCTTATAACATCCCAGAAATCCCTATGTTCATAACCAATTCATGCTCTTCCAACCGATTCTCTCACTTTCCTTCCACCAATCTTTTTCAAATCGACACCAAAGGTGACCAATTTTTATGGAGGGATAGGAAAAAGTGTTAGGAATCTATTGGTTCAAGAATCACTTCATTTGGAGGTCAGATGATGAAGTTATGGCCAAAAGAATCAAACATCGTTTTATTCTCAATCTTATTGTACCTATTTTGGGAAAATTGGCATAACATTCTCTAGAGACATTTGATTAATGTTGTCTTAGAATAGTTTCAAAGAGGACTTTGAGATCTACAACTTTCATGAAGACCCCAAAGAGAGATTCTACCATTTAGAAGTTCAAAAACTTGAATTTTCGAAAGTGTATAGTGTATGTCGATTAAATGGACATACACCTCCACCTAACGGACATACCTGGGGTTCTAGCCCCGTGAAGGTCTGGGGGTCCTTACAGACCTAAAAAGGTCCATTTAACGGACCTATTGTTCATTTAATGGAAATAGGTGATACCTAAGCCCTCCAAAGCCTCTCCAATGATTCCTACATCCATCCTAACATCACTTTCACTCATAACCTTCCCAATTTCACCTCTTAAAATGCAATATCACTTCTTAACAACTTAACCACCAAGTTGATCTCATAAAACTCTCAAATCTTAACTCATTTGATTCATCACATTCAATTACATCTCATCATTTACTATGGCTATCCTAATATACATCTTATGCAGCATCACCAACTTATAATGATCATATCTTTCAACTCCGATATCTAAAAATTTCATACTTTGGATCATTGGAAAGATAGAAAGATAATATACAACTTCCAAGAAGACAACTTTGTCCAATTCAACCTAGATTAGTGCAATTTTTTCCCTGAAGTCAGAACACAATTCTTACCCCTTTGAAAAGCTGAACAAAATGCAATGTAAACACTTGGAAAGTTATGGACAAAACACCAACATATTTCACTAATATCAAAAGATAAGAGTTTTACAAAGCTTTAATGGGCATTTCGAGTCACAATACATCATAATCCAAAAATACAAAGTTTACATAAACTAGAATTGCTCAAAATGCGACTAAAGCCTTGTTTTACAAAACTAGCTTAAAATACAAAAACATTGCAAAAGTGGAGTGATGCCTCAACTCTTGGTTACTCAATCTTATGCTCTTCACCTAAAGATGGGACAAAAATGGAGGGATGAGTTTGAAGCTCGTGGATAACAATTTTATAACCGGTAACAAGCAAAACCATTGAAATATTCATTTCTATTGTAAAAATTCACATTGAATCATAAAGCACTTATTTCTCAAATTCTCAATCAAATTCACAATAATGCAAATCATGTATGCATCAATCTTGTCAACATATCATGAGCACATAAGCACATCAAAATGGTTTGGGTGGATCCAAAAACAGAACATACTACACATTTTCACATAATGGTCCTATGTAGCCGTGAATAGAACGTATTATTGCAATCCTACTTAATGGTCTTACGTACCCGTAAACTTAGGGGAGTCCATGAAGGAGCTCCATGGCACTAGTTGTAACATCTTGCCCCCATATTAAGGGTTAGGACCCAAAATTTCAGTACATGGGAGCTCAAAGAGAGATTAAGGAAATGCATTTTTCTTGCTCATGCATAATGTTAGCATATATGCACATAAATATTGAATGTTTGGACATAAAAAAGTGGTACATGCATTCATTGACAACTTCCGGGTATAATTGATGTTAAATGTGATTTTATTAAAAATGACAAGTAGAGGGAGTAGAAAAAGTGATCTTGGTATAAGTTATGATAAGGAAAGATTTGGAAACAAAATTAGTAGTGATCTGGAAAATGTTCACTGAGTGTGCTTTGGCCTGTTAGCCATAACTTTTTCTCTAGTTATCCAGACGAGACGATTCTTGATTTGAATTAAACTAGAAACATATGGTTACATTTCTTATGAAGAATTGAATTTTAATTCTATCTCTAAGAATCTCAAAATTTTTCATGAAGTTGAGAACTGGGTGCAGTATATTGGGAGATGAACGTAAATTCGTGTTCTGCATTAAAGGGAAATTCTGGATTGATCTAGATAGATTTTGGCAAAGTTACCTTCTTAAGAGCTGCAGATCTTTCTTTTATCTTTCCAACGGTATATAGTATGAAATTTTTTGGACATCGGAGTCAAAAGTTATGATCTTTATAAGTGGAGATGTTCTGGAGAGAAAGCAAAAGTAAGACGAAATTCTAAGACGAAATTCTAAGACGAATTTCTAAGACAAAATTCTAAGACGAATTTCTAAGACGAAGTGAAAGTAAGACGAAGCAAAGTAAGACGAAGTAAAAGTAAGATAATACAAAAGTAAGACGAAGTGAAAGTAAGACGATATAAAAGTAAGACGAAGTAAACGTAAGACGATACAAAAGTAAGACGAAGCAAAGTAAGACGAAGTGAAAGTAAGACGATACAAAAGTAAGACGAAATGAAAGTAAGACGATACAAAAGTAAGACGAAGTGAAAGTAAGAAGATACAAAAGTTAAATGAAGCAAAGTAAGACGAAGTGAACGTAAGACGATACAAAAGTAAGACGAAGTGAAAGTAAGACGATACAAGTGTAAGACGAAGTGAAAGTAAGACAATACAAAAGTAAGATGAAGCAAAGTAAGACGATACAAAAGTCAGGAGATAGAATTAGTCTTCGAGGTCTTCATAAAAGTTGTAGATCTTGAAGTGCTCTTTTCAATAGTCTAAAAGAGATCAATCCGATACTGTTTGTGAAAGTTATGGGAATCGCGCCAAAATAGGTTCATTTTGATTGAGGTCATAAACATGATTGCTTCTTTTGACTATAACTTCTTCACTAGACCTCCAAATGATCTGATTCTTGAACCGTTGGATTCGTAAGACATTGATCTACATCTCCACTAAGAATCATAGCTATCTGAAATGAATGGAGAAAGATTGAGTGAAAAGAGTGGGATGGGTACAGTGTGTGTATTCTTAAATATTATGAACTGGTGTTATTTCACTGAACTTACCTCAGTATTTTGATGATTTCTGGAGCTCTACTGATCTAAATGAGATGATTTTTAATTTGTGGCAAACCAGAGACATGAAGCTACAAATGGTATGAAGAACTCGGAATTCAATTTAGTCTCTAAGATGTTTAAAATTCAGATGGAAGTTATGCAAAGTCTACTGTTTTGGGACAAGAGCAGTCCAAAAAATGTTTGAAGTATATCTTCTGAATCACTGAACCAAAAGTAATAATTTCGGTGGCATTAGAAACTTAAGACAAAGGGGGACATTTTTCTGGAAGAAAGTGTTATGTTAGATCATTCAAGGGTACTATTGGCAAGACACTTAAGGATTAAAAACAGAAGGCATAAATGGAAGGACAAATTGGACAATTCTCAATTATTAAGGGCATAATTGGAAGAAGAAGTGTTGTCTTGCTTATAAATGGAGAAGAAAAATGTGAATGAGAAGATTCTAGAGAAGCAAAATGAGTGGATGAGAAAGGAGATAAGAGGGAGAAAACATGAAAAAGAATGAAAGAGAGAAAGAAGAGAAAACAAGTTAGGCTTTGAATTTCCTTAGCCTTTAAGAGAGATTTTGAAGTTGTTCAAGAAGAGAAAAAGTAAAAGGAAGAAAAGAGCTTCCATTTGAGATAAAGATCTCTTCATTTGGTAAAGAATCAAGGTATGATCATTTGAATCTTTGAATTTTTGGAAGGATTCTGGTTTATGAAGTTTAGAAAAATGATTGGGTTTAAATATGCTATAATCATTTTTTTGTGATTTTGCATTGTGGATCTTTAAGTGGATTCCTATTGAATGAAATTTGGTTTGTTTTTGAAAACCAAGAGAATCCTACCTAAGTGTGTATATATGTTTGAAGTGCTAAACCATGAATGGGACTTGGATATTATGAGATCATATAAGGTTAGAAAAGAGATGACGAGAAATTAAGTTATGATATAGAGTAACCAAGTGTTCTTGAGATGCGAGCTTATGGAAATGGTAAAGATTGAAAGGAGAATTTAGAATGATCATGTAAAAATGAAGTGTAAATCCAAGTTCAATGAGACATATATGAATCATGAAATGTGAATGAGCATAATATGTGTTCTAGAACATATACCTGTGATTGTCATTGAGCATGCATTGTACATAGTCCATTTATTTAATTGTGAATAAATGAATGCTTACACGTGTGCAATTATTAATGAGTGTAAAATGGGTGTTTTTGCATAAATGGGTTGTGCAGGTCAAGTGTCCGCATTCAGGCGTTCCAGAATTTGGAAGCAAATACTAATCTGGAGCGTATTATGAGTAGACCGAGATGGTCCCACGTCATTGATTGCTTTGTTTGAATTTTGTATTAATTGGCTATTGGATGATGTTATGAATGAAATATTGAAGTGCTCCTTGTATGTGAATTAGATGAAATATGTGATACATGACTTGGTTGTTAAATGCCGGACTCAGTTCCGAAGGAAAGTGTGACCATGCATATAAGTGAAAAAGTGATACTCAACGTTAATGCTGAATGCAGACTACATTCCGATGATATGTGAATGTGAGTGAATAAAAATATACAATTGTAATTGAGGCATTCCATTCCATTAATGTATGAAACATAATGGAAGTTGTGGCCAGAGTAGCCATCGATCAGAGCTTCAAGCTCAACGTGTGAAAAAGAACCTTGAGCTCCAAAGTGATTCAGAGCCTCAGGCTCAACGTTTAATGAGCCCTATATGGGACAGTTATTAATGAGCCCTATATGGGACAGTTTAGGTACTCGGTCACAACAAAGTAACAAATAGAAAGTGAGTCTCATGTGCATTGCATATGTATAATATGAATGATTAAGTATATTGAATGTGAAATAAAGTGAGATGTGTGAATTATATGTAGTGTGATGGGGTGAGCCATCGATGATGGTCACTCACTGAGTTCACAAAACTCACCCAAAATTTGCAAATAATTTTCAGGACTCAGACGAATATCCCGTTAGGCCAACGGGAGTATACATGCAGCATTCAAGTGAAGGATGGAGGTAGGGATCAGTTCGCGTCTGCATTGCATTTCTCTATTTTTGTATTGAATTGTAAATTCCACATCTTTTTGTATAAATTTGCATTTTGAAATGACTCAAGTGTTTTGTAACTGTGAAAGGGGCCCAAATGGCTATTGAAAATTGTGTTGATTGATAATGTTTATGAATGATTGTGGGCCCAATTTGAGTTTCAATTTCCGCATATTGTGTTTGTGTTTTCAAAAACAAATTTATACTGATTTCTGAATGATTGAATGCTTTAGCACGCCACCCTCGCGGGGCACGGACTTGGATATCACCATCGATATCGGGTTCGCGTCATTGCGGGAATGGGGTGCTACACTACCGGGCAGGTGGGAGAAGTCTTTTGTCAAAGTGCATTTGACTTAAATTAGGGGACCACCATAAACCCACATAATCATGCATTTCACATGTTGTAAACATATTGCCCAAAATGAAACATTTTCGAAACTTGATTTCATGACCATAATATCATTTCAAAAACCAATATTCTTTCAAAATCATTTCCATCATTCATTTCATAACCCAATAACACAATTCATATACAACATGTAGCACATTCTTAAAGCATTTAAAAAGCAATAAATGCACATGAATAAAGTAGCTGAAAATCATTTATTTCCATTTCTTGAAAGAAACATTAATAGCTTATTACTTAATTATAAAAGTGTAACCCACCTTAATTTCCTTGCTTGAAAACTTGCTCAAGGATGCCTCTCCTCTTGCTCCTCTTGTCTCTCTTGCCTCCCTTCAACATTGGTAAAAATCTCCATTCAATAGGAATTTAAATTAGAAAACTTAAAGAAACATATGCATAAAATTGGTCCTAGAATACTTAACAATGAAAGCTCTAATGGAAGCTCTAACTTTCCTCTTTCTTTTTCCTTTCTTGCACAACCCCAAAATCTTTCTTGAAGGCTAAGAAAAATTGAAACCTAGCTCAACTCTCTTCTTTCTCTCAACCCACGACACTCTTTCTCTCTTTCTCCCTTATTTTCGTTTCTTATTGTTCTTAGAACAAGACTACACTTCTCTTCCTCCTTTTATACCCTTAATGAAAGTAAAATGTCCCCTTTGTCCTCCATTTACGCCTTATGTCCTTTTAAACTTAAGTGATCTTTCAAAAATGCCCCTCATGCAATCTTACCACCTTAACACTTTAATTCAATTAACCTATGTCATAAAAACTTACTCAAATTAACATGCTTATTAACTCCAAAATAAATTAATCTATCAAGACTTCAAAATTAATTTAAATCATGCTTAATCAATAAGAAAAAGAATTCGGGGGCCAACATAGTTACTTAACTAGGTTACATTTTTTAGCTTCGTTAGAGTGTCATTATAGCCTTTTAATGTGAAGATAAATATTTTATTATTAATGCACCCAGTTACTCAGCTATATCACAACTCTCAACTACCTAATAGCTCTATTCTTAACCCAATTTCCTTTAAAAAGGCCAATGGAATGCGAATTTTACTTAACACTTTTTTTTTCAATTTCTTACGCTACCTTATTTCTTCTTAGTCAATCACTCCTGTGAAAAGTTACTAATGATGCCATATCTTAATTAACATGCATATTTATCCCAAAGACACTTAAAACACAAATTTCACAAGCTAATGAGTCTTTAGAATTTAAATGACCATGTTCGAAGGTAAGCCAATTTTATTCGTTTCATGCCATTGTCACATTCACACAATGTACACATCATGCAACCAAATGTTCACATAATGCCAACCTAATTAAAAACTAACACAATGCAAATAAACTACCACAATGAAAATGCAAAATTTGCACACTCAAATGATATGCAAGTGTATATATGTCCCCACATTTGAACAATACATTGTCCTCAATATGGAAATGACAAATGATGCATAACTAAAAACAACACACATAACAAATATGACAAATAAAAATAAAACTAAAAAGAAAAAACAAGGAAAGAATATTTATGGGTATTGTGGTGGTAATGGCGTCAGAAAAGGAGCTTGGATACACATCATATCATGAACATCCATCAATTTAACTCTCTACAAAATAAAACTTAAAAATAACAAAGCACTAAAAAACAAAAATTATAAAAAAACCTAACGACCCAAAATATGCTAATTTTAAGATTACTAGCTTGACTATTTTAATATCATTATTTTATTTAATTCCTTTTTCGATGTTGAAGTCCTATGCATCATAATAAAAAAGATAAAAAATAAAACCTATCCTAATTCTTAGGT
The DNA here is from genome assembly GCA_027478595.1 of Erythroxylum anguifugum. Taxonomy (NCBI): domain Eukaryota; kingdom Viridiplantae; phylum Streptophyta; class Magnoliopsida; order Malpighiales; family Erythroxylaceae; genus Erythroxylum; species Erythroxylum anguifugum. The sequence goes on from JANIPN010000003.1 coordinate 33,141,411, forward strand.
TGCCCCAAGTAGTGCTTGTTTAACGTCATTAGCTTGACATACCCTTCTTGTTTACCATCAACTTGGGTCTAGAATTAGTGACTTGCTTCCACCCTTTTCTCCACATGGCAATTTAGTAGCTTGTGAACAAACCACATGTTGTAAGATAACAATAAAGGCACAATGTATTAAATTAATAAATCCAATTGACTCTATTAATGCCCTTTTTGAAAATGTTAATAAAATAAGGAATAATAAAACTCATTGAATTTTTTGCTGACTCAGTTACCTTTATCTACTCTCTTACTTTCTCTTCTTGGATAGAGGCTTCCTAATATGAGCTTAATTGTTGATACATTTAATCCATGACACTTAGTGATTAATGCTTTAAAACGCTTAAGCATTCACTTTAGTTTATATTTAGTTTTAGGTACAATTTGGAAGCATAATATCTCAAGTGAGTTGAAATCATACTCTTTGAGCCATCTTCTTGAGATTTACACTTAATTGTCTTAATGGAATAAGAATGAGAAGGATTATAGTAAGAGGAGATAAGAAAATATAAAAAATGAATGAAGAGACCAAGAGTCACAACCACGACTTTCATGTCATGGTCGTGACTAGTATGTCACGCCCATAACAATTAAGCCATGGGCGTGACATTCCATGTCATGCCCATGTAAGGAGGCTCATGGCCCTGAAAATCTAGTTTTCAGTATAAATACAATGTTGTGACGACGGAAACAAATTGACATCATTTTGGGGTTTTAGGAGACGACATAGAGCTATTATTTTTGGAGACCCATTGATCGCAGCTCGTCGTTCAATCTTAAAATCGATCCTTGGAAACCGGTCAAAAATAAATAAATTCCAAGATTGCAGTATAAGCTGTAACCTCAGGTCGTCTCACTTCTTGGAACTGACGAAAAAGGTTTAAAGCTAGCCTATAAGTCAAAAATGTAATTAAAATTGATAAAAGAAGGGGGGTTTTGCAAGTTGATCAAAATTAAGGAAATAAAACTGAAATTAAAGAAAATTGTATAAAAAGTATATTTTTGGATTTTTGGGAATTTTAAAGCAAACAAAGTTCAAACGATGATCAAATTGGATAAAATCCTCTTGAAAATGTGCTTAGGCTATCACGGTTCAAAACAATTTTCGGAGATGAAATCCACTAAGTTTCAAAAGATCAACCCTAAAGGACTCTTTAGGTACAAGGTTTTAATTAATGAACTCCATTTATTAAAACCTCGTTAAAAACATCTTAGTGTGTGAAATGGACAAGTTAATGCAAGTGGTCAATCGGATTAAGCATGATCATCTATATTAAGCACAACTAGGCAGATAATAAAGATTAATGCAATCACCAAAAGACATATATGAGACTTCATATATTAATCATCAAAGTTCTACATATAACAAGGTCCAAACCAAAAAACATTGTTTAACACATAGTTAAACTCTAATCATGCTAACCTAATCATACCACCGTAAACTCTAACTAAGAGTTTTACAACAATATAATTAAATTTTAGACAATGTTTGTTACTCCCCTTTGAAGCCCACGGTGAACTCAAGCCATTGCTACATCTTCAAGAGGTCGGAACGCCTAGCCGAGCATGACGGTCGTCGTCCTCAACACTGTTGTAACTCCGACGGCATCTATGGTGAAGAAGATCCCGCGGTGTAGATAATGTGGTGTAGATGATGATGAAATGTCGACTGTGGAGGATGGCTGCTGCAAGGAATGGCGATGATGGAATGTTGGGATCGTCTCTAGGTTTCCGAATGGTGTAAGATGTGTTTGTGTGTGTGGTCGGAGAAGATATGTAGCCAGCCGACTCCCTTTTGACCTAATTTGGCAAGTATTTAAAGAATCGAGGTCGGGTCGGGTTGGAACAGTGAGATAATTTTCATTTAAAGTGCGGGTATTCGTCTGCACGTCACAACATAAGAATTAATTGACGTCGCGACGTGTGCTCTGGCTTACTCGCCGCGGTGAGCTAATTATTTAACGTCGTGGCGTGTCATCTTTGGCTCGCTCGCCGCGGCGAGGCAAATGGTGTGCGCCGCGGCGTGTCGTCTTCTGCATGCGCCGCGACGTGTGAAGGACTTGTTGACTTTTTCATCTCTTTGACTCCATTTTTCTTACAAAATAAAATAGCAATTTGCAGTATCAATTGTCCTTAGGAAAAATTATACAGCAATTAATGTCAATTTGCAACAATTTAACTAACAAATTGCGAATACTAAGAGCTCACTATGAGGAACTAATTTAAGCACAAAAGTCACAATTAGGAGTCAAAAAATGCATTAGCAATTATAAAAATGTAGCTAATTAATAATATAAAATTGGGCTCAATCACCCATGGAGGCCATAGAAAACTAAGCTCCCCGGCATCGATTATTTGAAGGTGAAATTGATGCCTATAGTCACAGTTAAGCTTATCTTTCCATTGTTTAAGTTTGAAACTTTGTCTTTATGGTTTGTTATTATTATTCTTCTTTTCTTGAGTTCGGTATTGTGTAAAGATGAACTTAATGCATTCATTAGATTGTTTTCTTACAAACCCATTGCTAAAATCTTCAATATAATATGTATATCGTTATGTTTAAGATTCGTTTGTAGCTACTAATGATCTTGAATCGTTAGAAACAACTTAACTTAGGTTAGATAACTTGAGCTTGTAAGGTTATTGCCTATATATTGATATGTTTTCTATTGTATAATGCAGCTATCAATTAAATTTAGAGAGTGTGTTCTAGGTTATTCGATAGGTTGGTTTGCTTAAAGAGCTCGTTTTAATTAAACACGACCTAAAGGAAAATCAAAGTTAGCAGAATTTGTTGTTAGTATATAATTAATAGTTCTAGGAGAGGTGTGAAAGCATTATAACAATGAGATATGTTTAATCATGTCTAGGTTGAGATTGATCCAAGAATCAAATTTTACACATATTCCACACTTTTATCACTTTTGATTGTTTTCTATAAATTGCTTAGATTAGTTTAATTTTATTTTTTCTGGATTGTATCAATCCAAAACCCCATTTTATTTACTTAACATCAATTATTGTCATAGTAAAAATTAACCGAACATTTCTTATAGATACGATCCTGACTCACCATAACTACAAATTTTTAGTGTATAGAGTTAGAAAAATTTTTCAGTGCACTCAGACAAGCGGTGCCACTTTCTCCTGTTTTTCAACCTCTATCCACTGTGTTTAATAATACTAGGCAAAGGAATCTTCAATATGTTATAACTTGAAAAGTAGGCCTTTTGTTCCAAAAGAGAACTACCAAGGCAGAGGACCAAACCTGCTCACCTGCTTTTAGTAGTTCATTGGGTGGGGAAATCGCTCCATCCTTCGTAACATTCTAATAGTGCTTGAGTTGTAGTTTGTTATGTTGAATATTGATTTTATTTTTCCAGGCTCCTGTAGGTTGTGAAGCCTCGGTATGGTTCTTATTTTTGCCGGTGTCTTCAAATCTCACCACAGAAACTATTCCTCTAGAGTTTGCAACTAGTCTAGAAAGTGTGGGAAACTCTTCTAAGGACAATTTAGAGGATTCTCCTTTTTCATATATGGAGTTCATGGCCTTAGAAAGGCCCTCCATTGAGGTAGGAATGAAGCTGATATGCGGCTGCACGAAACGAGAAACAAACCAGACTTGGGAAAATGGTTACCAAAACAGGAAAATTTTAGGGGTGTTTTGGTAAAGAGCTAGTGACAGGCCAAAGAACTATCAGTTAGAGAGAGAGAGATCCATTGTTGGTTTTTAATAAAAATATAAAATTGAGAGGTGGAGAAAGTTAGGATAGCAATTGTTGGTTTAACGTCCCTAATAACTTGCAACTATAAGAAGAGCAGGCCACCACCTCCAACTGTTCTTAAAATATTCATTCAACATTTGGACCATGTCCTGGTGGTTGTTGAAGATATCCAACAGAATGAATTACTCCTTAGGGCGATGGAATAACTTACTTGTACCAAATGTTTTGCCATGACTCCAAAAGGCCGAAAAATTTTGTTTCTATATACGTATTTTTGAGTGAAAAGAGGTCGACGTGTTTTTCTCCTATGCCCTTACCATTTTTGACAGCCTGTACAGGAGTCACCATCTTCCAACTTTCTAGTTTTTACTGAACCCAACTGTGCTTTTTACTTCAGCATTTACATTCATTTAAACGCATCACATAGTTCCTCACGATCTAATCATTTCCTCCATGGCATTTTCTTTCAATTTACAGGCAATATTGGCCCCATTCTGATCCATGAACCAGAAAACATTATAGATAGCTAAAGAGATGTGTACTATGAAAAGATCCAGTTGTAGATGTAACTAATCCAATATCATCTTTTCTTCTTCTTGACCTTACCGTTACAAAACAGTGAACCAAGACCGAAAAGATTTATGGTTCCTCCGGAAATGTAAGGAGGCGATATGTTCAGAACAGGAATAATTCTAACCCCATTACCATAGGACTTGCACTTCCTTAATGGAGGATTCTTCTGCGACGAATTATAATGATAAGACAAACCGGGATTTGAATTGTAAAGCTTTCCACTTGGTAGAGAAGGCTGTTTCTGCAACTTTGGTTTCTGGGTGTCCTTGGCTAGAATCGATTGTTTTTGAGGGTTTGGAGCTGACCCTGTAGAGTTGCTTCTTGACAGAAACTGTAGCGAACGTATCAGACCTTTGCTTCTTGCACTGTCAAAATTAAGACTGTTGCTTCTCTTGAACTGCCAAAATGATTTTGGAGCGGGCTTTTCTTCTGGGTCGGTACTCATTGACAAGAACTCTTTTAGAAGTTTCCTCTCTTTAGTCTCGCTAATTGTTTGATGAGGACGAGAAGGACGCACTAGCATTGGCTGATCGTCCTTGTCCCTGGAAAAGTTAAGACTTTTCTTGATTCCCAAAGGACGGATCTTACCATTTGCAAACAGCTCATCTGCAGAAGATAGTTCTTGGACGAAATTGTTGGCAAAGCAGAAATTGAAATCCGATTCCAGCAGAGACGTATCCAGTCTATTATGATGTTCTCGAATAGATAAACAATCTGTTGGTGGTTTGAGATCGTGAGAAAAAGAGATTCTTGGACTAATTCTTGCACTTGGAAGCTCTGAACAGACATCTATTGCCATGATTAAAGATCGGCAAGCACTAGCAGTACCAGAAACAAGAACTTGGGTGTGCGATAACAAGACCCTTTTGCTTTACAATTCTCAGACTCGAGAAAAAGCCGGCAAAAGTTTCAAATGCCAAACAAACAAGAACGGTATTAAATGCCCGCAGATTCAGAGTCAAAATGAAAATTAAAAAGAAAAAGATTGAAACAGAAAGGGAATGCAGATATTGTATTTGGAAGTCAGAAACAGCAGCTTTAAGCTTTTGCTTTTTTGCCTAAGTTACTGCAATCAGAGGATTAGAGAATGATACAAAAATCTAAATATGCAGGATTGAAACATCGTAGCAACATGGTTCTACCTTTGGAAGCTATCAGGTTAAGAAAAAGAGAGAATAAAGGGTAACAAAGTGGATTCAAGCACCGAAAGGCTGCAAAAGAATCCCTCTCTAGGAATGGAACTTTTTCACTTTACGCAATGCCAATTAACCCAATTGAGAGTGACAATTTGTGAGTGACACCTTCACAACGTATGTAGTAGAAAACTACCATGAGTTCAAAATACCTAGGTATGTGTACATTCTTATCTATATATCTTTAAATGTCTGACATGACAACTTCAAATTATCATGGAATTCTTGATTTTTGTCCAAATTGTCGCCAAGATTGGTTAGGTTTCTGAACATAATTTAATTTTGATTATATCACTAAACTTGCATCAGATCTGCAGATTAGGCACTCACATTTTTACTTGTTGGACCATTTAATAACAATTATTTTTGTTAATGTAGAAAAAGAAGCTCTGAAGTCACTATCTGCCAACTGTTGGAGACGCAAGGATTGATAATTGAGGGGGCTAACTAATTGTGTGTCAAACCAGGTAGGGTCCATTTGAGAAATGATTGACTTAGTGAAATACATGAACAAACCCTAAATATAAGCTAATGTACTTTGTATATCCAGGGGCAGTTACTAAACACAAGTTTGCACGTAGAATTTTTTACTTCAATAGTGCTTGATTTTTGTCAATTGAAGGTGTTAAGCTCAACTTCATAAAGACACAAACGTGATGTGTTCTTAAATCAACTAAAATAGAATGATAATTCCAGGGAAGTTCATATGCAAAATTGATAAGTTATTTTTTTGAAAAAGAAGAATTGAATTAAGGGTTAAAAGGTATTCCAGTTGTACAAGTCAAAATACAATGCAGATAACCACTAGTAACTAGAGAGGATTACAACTATAAGCTTAAAATAAAGAGATTCTAGACATTCCAAAGGACAAAAGATATCGTTCATCCTTAAATATATGTTTGTGAATGTTGATTTGAAGTTTTAGGAACTCTATGAGCTGGTTGCAAAATTGTACCTTGGAGAGGCTCTTATCTTGTAAAATTGGATTGTTTCTCTCATCCCAATTTGCAGTGACTATAGAAGATAGGATCAACCAGAAGCACCTTTGTGTAGTTTTGTTAGGACATCTGTTTGTTGAGTACCAGGTTTTAAAGTTGCTAAAGTTGATGAAATCATTAGAAAGAAAACATTTTCTCAGTAGTGCTTTCCAAATTTCAATGGTGAACTTGCAACTGAAGAATAGGTGATCAACTTTTTCTTTAGCATCTCTGCAAAAGTGACCACAAGTTGGTAAGATTCAAGAATATAGCTAGCTTGTCAACAGTTGGCAGCTTGTTATTCATTGCAAACCATAGAGTAAAGGAGCTTGAGGAATAAGGTAGCTAGACCATACTGCTTTAGTCCAATGCAAAAGTGTAAGATCACTGAAAACTAGTTTTTTGCAAACTGGTTAGTAGACTTGCCATCATTAATGTGTTCCTAGATGTATCTTTCCTCATTTGCACGGATTATAGCCTAAGATATCTTATTTCGTAAGGAGCTGGTGATAGGTGTTTGTTGGAAGGTATCAATGTTTGAGAAAGCTGTTGCAACTGATGCATATAGCTAAATAACAACCCTGAGGGGTAATGCTTTATCCACCTAAATCAACTAACCCATAGATAACTAATTGTCTTACCAAAATTTGATGGATTCCTCATTTCCCACTGGTAGCGCATCGTTACACTATACAAAATAACTAGACTTAAAACTATAGCTAGTGGTAAATTTAAGGCGATCCTATAGAGAGTGTTCGGTTAGCTTTTGTTATGATAAGAAAAGGTGTTTAGGTTATGAGGGTTTTCATTTTTAAACAAGAAAATAAAATGAAATTAGACTAACAAAAGTAAATTAAATCAAACAACATGAAAAATAAGAAAAGTGATGAATACGCTAACGACCCGATCATCGGTTCAATCTCAGCCTACACATAATTAACATACTTCATAGAATTGTTATTCTTATACCTCTCTTAGCAAATATTAATCGTAAGTTAACGATAAGCTCTATTAACCCCAGTTTTCCCTTAATTTGTGTTTAATTAAGAGAAGGTAGTAAATTAAACCTAGCTATCGAACAACCTTGGATAAGTTCTCTAGATTTAATTGGACAACTGCATTATGAGTTAGGAAAATAGATTAATCAAGGTAACAATGATCTATACTTAATTGTTGATACATTTATCCTTGAAACTTAGTGATTAATGCTTTAAAATTCTTAAGACACTCACTTTAGTTCATTTTTAATCTGGTTACAATTTGGAAGCATAATAGCTAAAGTGAGCGGAAAACATACTCGTTGAACCATCTTCTTAAGATTCACACTCAATTGACCTCATAGAGCAAGAAGAAGAAGGGATAGAATGAAGAGGAAGTAAGAAAATACCTAAAGAAATGGAAATATGCAAGTGTTATGGCTATGGAGCTGTCTCACGACCATGACAAATTTGTCATGGCCATGAGACTAGTGTCACACCCATGACAAAATTTTCATAGGTGTGACACTATTGTCATGGGTGTGACAGCTTATATTACACCCATGATATAGGCTAACGGGCATGACACACCAAGTCACGCCTATGAAATTGCCACCTGTCCCTTTTATGACCTAGTTTTTTACCATAAAAGCATAAAGTTGTGATGACGGACATTATTCTAAAACTAGAGGCGATTTTCTTTGTTCTTTCACATATTAAAGGCTATTCATGGATATTTCTTTGAGATTGATTGAGAAGATAGAGGGATAACCTTCCCTACGCCAGTTCGAAGGTGTATTGTTTATTGAGCCCAAGTTTATCATATAAATTGGCGACACTTTCATAGCTTTTAATATGCTTTTTGACTTTTAATTCTTGATTTTGTGCTTAAATTAGTCCCTTACTGTGAGCTTACATTTTATGCAATTTGATAGTAAAAATTGTTACAAATTGACATTAAGTGCATTATAAATTTTTCTAAGGACAATTGATACTACAAATTGTTATTTTATATTGTAAGAGCCAAAGGAGTCTAAAGGAGTCAGATGAGTCAACAAGACGTGAGCTTCAAAACACACGCCGCGGCGCATCAAGAAGAAAGCTCGCCGCGGCGTAAACTAATTTTCTCGCCGCGGCGCACCATGACAGAATATCTCGCCGCGGCGTAGATTAATTATTTCGCTGTGGCGAGTGATCCAGAAAGTGCAGCTCCCTCATCGTTGCGGCGAACAGTCGAGTATCCATACTTAATTTGAAAAATCCTTTCACTATTTCAGCCTAACCCGCGACCCATCCTATAAAAACCTTGCCAAATTAGGTTGAAAGGGAGATCGACATTTGGCAGAAAAGAAGAAGGAATCTATCGGGATCGACACTTGTCCACCATCATCATCTCTCATCCCGACCATCATCTCCCACCTCCATTCCGTTCATTGTCCACTCCACCACCGGTTACTATTGCCATCATGGATAACATCGGAGCTTTAGTAGTCGTGAAGGGTTCCAGAGTCATGCACGGCTAGGTCATCATTCCCTCTTGAAAATGTAGCAACGGCTTGAGTTCACCGGGCTTCAAAGGGGAGTAAATTTACATTGTCGAGTTTAACTGTATAGTTGTAAATTTCTGAGTTAGGGTTTACGGCAGTGTAGTTAAATTAGCTTGATTAGAGTTTAATCAAGTGTTGAACAATGTCTTGTGTATGGATTTGGTTATATGTAGAACATTGATGCTTAATATATGAAGTTTCATATATGTCATTTTGGTGATAGTGTTAATCCTCTGTTATCTGCCTAGTTGTGTTTGATATTGAGATTATTCTTGGCCCAATTTGACCCCTTGCATTAACTTGTCCATTACACACACTAAGATGCTTTTAAAAAGGTTTTAAGAAATGGAGGTCATTGATTAAAATCTTGGCCTTAAAGAGTTCTTTAAGGTTTGCTAATCGGAAACTTAGTGAATTTCATTCCCGGAAAATCTATTTTGAACCATGATAGCCTAAGCTTGTTTTCAAGAGGACCTTATCATATTCGATCGTTGTTTGAATTTTCAATTTCATCTTCCCAAAAATCCAAAAATACTTTTTACACATTTTTCTTTACTTCAGTTAAATTTCCTTAATTCTTACTTATGATCCAAACCCCCCTTTTATCAACTTTGTTTGCATTTTTTTGGCAATTAGGCTAGCTTAAAACCTTTTTCTCTAGGTTTTAATTAAGTGAGAAGACCCGAGGTTGCATCCTATATTGCAATCCTTGAATTAAATTTTTTTGACTCGGTTTTCAAGGGACTGATCTTAAGATTAAACGATGGCACCAATCAAAATGGTGCCGTTGCCGAGGAACCAAGAAATTGGTTTTTCGTAGGTTAGGCATTGTCGTCTTTGTTTTTCGTTGATAATAGGAATCTTTGCTTTTGCATTGTATTTTGGATAGTTTAATTTTCATACTTGTCCATAGTATAGATT
>JANIPN010000003.1:33479576-33502283 GCA_027478595.1 Erythroxylum anguifugum
TCTCTCCTTCTAACTAACTCCCCTCTCTCTCTCCACACTTTGTCCTCATATCCCTTCACATATTGCCTGAATTGCCCACCAGTCATATCCTCAAAACAGAATGCCCATCATTTCCCCTCCTAACAGACTATATTCTCTCCTTCTAACTCCCCTCTCTCTCTCCACTCTTTGTCCTCTCTCTCTCCACTCTTTGTCCTCATATCCCTTCACATATTGCCTGAATTGCCCCCACTCGTATTCCCTCTCTTCTTGCTATATTTCTGCTGATACCTAGTCTCAACAATACCCCCCCCCCAAAAGAACCCACCTTGTCCTCAAGGCAGAAGGAAGGAAATTGATTGTTGATGAAATTGAACTTCTCCCATGTGGTCTCAAAATCTGGTAAATCTTTCCACTGGATTAAGACCTCCAATTCCCCGTTAATTCTTCTGCGCACTCTCACTAATGCTACTGGTTTCACCTGCAGTTGCATGTCTTCCTCCAGAAAAGAAGGCAAGGGCTGAGAGTATGCAATCGGAGTGATGGCTCTCTTTAGTTGAGAGACATGAAAGATATCATGAATCTTTGCAGTGGATGGAAGCTGCACTTGATAAGCTGCTTCTCCAATCTTGGCTGTAATGGGGTAAGGACCATAGTACCTCGGGCTAAGCTTCTCATTGCCTTTGACAACTAGTGACTTAAACCTGTAGGGATGCAATTTTAAATAGACCATATCACCTACCTCAAAACTCATCGGTCTTCTTTTGGAATCAGCATACTTCTTCATCTGCTGTTGTGCCTTCAACAGATTTGCTTTCAGCTCCTCCAGCACTTTATTCCTGTCCATCAGTTGTTGGTTGATGTCTTCCACCAAGGATCCCTCATCCGTATACTTGAAGAGGGTGGGTGGTTCTCTCCCACAAAGGGTCTTGAATGGAGTCATTCCAATGGCACTACTATAGGTAGTGTTAAACCAGTATTCTGCCCAATTCAACCATTTAGGCCACTCTTTAGGATGATCACTCACAAAGCATCTTAAATAAGTCTCCAAACATCTGTTCACCACTTCCGTTTGCCCATCCGTCTGTGGGTGATAAGCTAAACTCATATGCAGAGTAGTGCCGGATTGTTTGAACAATTCTTGCCAGAAAGTACTCATGAAAAGCCTGTCCCTATCTGACACAATTACCCTTGGAAATCCATGGTGTCTCACTACTTCTCTAATAAAAATAGTAGCCACTTGTTTTGCAGTATAGGGGTGTTTGAGGGCTATGAAGTGACTGAATTTTGTCAACCTATCCACAATTACAAAAATAGTATCTACCCCCAAGGTTTTAGGCAATCCACTTATGAAATCCATCGAAATATCTTCCCATACCTGAGTAGGGATAGGTAAAGGCTGAAGGAGGCCAGCAGGTTTCAGGGCAGAGTACTTGTTTTTCTGACACACATCACAACACATAATGAATTGCTTCACATCTGACTTCATACCTTTCCAATAAACCACATTAGTTAACCTCTTATAGGTTCTGAAATACCCTAAATGTCCTCCTACTGGAGTTGAATGAAACTCACTAATTAACTTCTGTATATGAGGTCCCTCGGCAGGTAGCACCAATCTGTTTTCATAGAGGAGCCTCGACCCTAACAACTTGAATGGAGGGTGGCTATCCGGGTGTACTAACAAATCCTGGATAACCTCTCTTAGCTTAGGATCCTGCTGAACCATATCTTCTAACTGATTCAACTCATCATGGTATCCTATACTCAATGCCTTGTACTCATATTCAGCCCTTCTTGACAATGCATCTGCTGCTCGGTTGTCAACCCCAGGTTTGTAGATTATATCAAATTTGAACCCTAACAACTTAGTAACCCATTTCTGCTGCTCTTCCCCCAATAATCTTTGATCATTCAAAAAATGCAAGCTCTTTTGGTCTGTCCGTATGGTGAAGTGTCTACCCAGCAAATAGTGTCTCCATTTCTGTACTGCCCATACAATAGCCATTAGTTCCCTCTCATAGACAGGTTTCAACTGATTTCTAGCTGATAACCCTTGGCTCAAGTAAGCCACTAGTTTGCCTTCCTACATCAACACTGCTCCTATGCCCACACCCGATGCATCTGTCTCAACGACAAAAGGTTTAGAGAAATCTAGTAGTGATAAAACAGGTGTAGTAGTTAACATATGCTTGAGTGCTTCAAATGCCTTCTGTGCTAAGTCATCCCATTGAAACTTATCCTTGCATAGCAAATTTGTGAGCGGCTTTGCCATACTCCCATACCCCTTGACGAACCTCCTGTAATAGCTTGATAACCCCAAGAATCCCCTCAATGCCTTAACATCCTTTGGAATTGGCCAATTAACTATGGCTGCAATTTTAGTAGGGTCTACGGATACTCCTTCAGCTGAGATATAATGTCCCAGATATTCCAGTCTATGCTGTCCAAAATTGCACTTCTTCAAGTTAGCTACCAACTGGTTATCTACCAGTATTTGGAGCACCATTCGAAGGTGAGTCAGATGTTCCTCTAAACTGCCACTATACACCAGTATATCATCAAAGAAAACTAAGATGAATTTTCTAAGATGAGGTTTAAATAACTCATGCATAAGAGATTGAAAAGTTGCAGGGGCATTCGTGAGCCCGAAAGGCATTACCATGAATTCATAGTGTCCCTCATGAGTTCGAAATGCTGTCTTAGTTATGTCTTCCTCTTACACTCTGATTTGATGGTACCCCAACTTCAAGTCAATCTTGGAAAAAATTTTGGATCCCCCCAATTCATCAAAAATTTCATCAATGCAGGGAATGGGGTATTTATCAGGTATTGTTATCTTGTTCAAAGCCCTATAATCAACACATAACCTCCATCCACCATCCTTTTTTTTTACTAATAAGATTGGGCTAGAATAAGGACTATTGCTCGGTCTTATAATCCCAGATGCTAACATTTCCCTCACTAATTTCTCAATTTCATTCTTCTGATAATATGGATACTTGTAGGGCCTGACATTGGGTGGTTTGGAACCCGGCTCCAGTTGAATCACATGGTCAGTGACCCTTTTAGGTGGTAGCTTCTAGATAGGATCAAAGACACCCTTATACTCCTACAGTACCCTCTTAACTTCTTCCCCGACTGTAGAATCCGACTGGCATGGACTTTGTAGCATTTCCAACTTTGCTACCTCTCCTTCTATTCCCAGTACTTCATTCGACCCTTCCTGCCCTTCATACTCCAGTATAAAGCCCTCTGCTCCATGTTGTAGAAGCTTGACAGCGGTTTTGAGTGATGTCACAATTGCCTTTGACACAGTTTCCCATAAAGTTCGATCTTCTGTCCACCGTGACTGAACTTCATAACCTGCTTCTTCCAGTTAAGCAGAATATCTCCTAAAGTCTCCAGCCATGCCACTCCGAGAATGACATCGACACTCTGCATCTCAAAAGGATAAAAATCTTGCTTCACTAACATACCTTGTATCTGAAGCTCTATCCCTTTGCAAATTCCCACACTTTGCACATGACAATCATTACCCAATCAGACTCTGAAAGGGCTCGTGGGGCTCACTTCCACCTTCAAATCTGCTACCAACCCTCTTCGGATGAAGTTATGAGATGCTCCACTATCCACCAAAATTACTACCTCTGCTTCAGCAATGGTCCCCCTAAGTTTTAGGGTTTGTGGACCCACTATTCCTTTAAGAGAGGCAGCCGATAACTCCAACTCAGGTGAAGTCGGAGTAGCCTCTTCGGTCACATAGGGTTGAAGGCCCATCACCTGGTTGATTAACTCCTCCTCCTCTTCCTGTAGCTCCACCGGTTGCTCTTCATCAGCTAGGAGAATATGGAATTGTTTTTCACCGCACACATGCCCTAGCGTATACTTCCCCTCACATCGGTAGCACAGTCCCTGCATCCTCTTACGTTGTAGCTCTTCTGCAGTCAGTCGTTTGAAAGGAAAAGAATGTTCTCTTCGAAATGTTCTTCGGCCCTCGCCAGTTGAACTAGACCCCCACTGCTCCGGTGATCTGCCCTGAGCTGGAACCGTTCTGGCGTTGGAGCTCACCGCCGGGGTCGAGGCCTTCCCCTCTTCGGTAATCTTGCGATTAAGGATCCAAGGTGCAACCGTCAGGTTAGGGCTAGCCGAGAAAGTCCTCTTCACGCCCCAATTTTGAGAACCCGACAGTCCCGACCCTCCCACGAATCTCTGATTTTTGTTGCTTCTGGGAGACTGATCTAACAAGGCCCAGTTTCAACCTTCTGTCATTTGGGCCAAATCCATCACCTGGACCAACGACTCGGGTTGAACCATCAACACCTCAGCTCGTATATCCTCCTTCAGACCATTCACATATGCCATCGTTACCACCTCTACTGAGACGTCCTTCAACATCGACGTTACCACCTCAAACCGCTGATTATAATCAGCTATCGTCCCTGTCTGCTGAATCTTCAGTAGCTCCGCTAAAGGATTTCCCACTGTTGAACTACCAAATCTTCGAATCACCGCCCTCTTGAACGACGCCCATTCAGCTAGGGATGACCAGCTCTGCCTCCACTGATACCAACTTAGAGCTTTACCTTCCATACACACCGCTGCGGTTGGCAACCACCGATCTTGTGGCATACCATTTAACTCAAAGTATCGCTCCACCCTAAACACCCAGCCAAACGGATCCTCTCCATAGAACAGAGGGATTTCAAGCTTCCGATAGCTCTTCTCTCCTCGTATCGTGTCAGCTTGTGTGGAAGTCTCTCCCTCGAACTTTTGCTCCGATTCTTCTTCCACCTCACCGTCTACTTCCTTATTTTTCCCTTTATTTTCCGTTCTCCTTAAGATTTCGAATATAGAAGCAATGTCCCCAGCAACCTTATCAAACTTAGCTTCAACTCCTGCTATATCCTCAACTATTCTCAACATCTCTTTCTCTACATTATCGACTCTAGCTTCCATTCTCGTAAATACCATTCCCTATCACCGCCTCGCTCTGATACCAATTTGTTAGAGACCTCCTGCTCTAACAGCAATTCACCCCAAACAATAATGTCCTACACTAAAAGCCAACACACAACAACCACAGAACAAACACACACAGCAGCAATGGAACAGGAACAAGAAGGAAATGATGAAGAATACTGTCCAGAATTATTATCGACTAGCTAGACTTAGAGGGCTAGCTGAACCTCCCATACAATCACCAGTCATATCCTCATAACAGAATGCCCATCATTTCCCCTCCTAACAGACTATATTCTCTCCTTCTAACTAACTCCCCTCTCTCTCTCCACACTTTGTCCTCATATCCCTTCACATATTGCCTGAATTGCCCCCACTCGTAGTCCCTCTCTTCTTGCTATATTTCTGCTGATAACTAGTCTTAACAGATATACATTCTCAACAACTGACCTTGATAGGAATGATGATGCCCAAAAGACAAAAAATTATGTGATACTTGCAAATAAAGCTACGATATTCTTTGATCTATTAACTAATTATATTTAATTCAACTTTTATACCGAGTTCTTCACATGTTTGTTGCTCAAAATCACGGCATTAATTACATACTAAAACTACGAGTCCAATATGTTGATTGTGGTTACCGCATTTTATAGTAGGGCTACAATCACTGAAAATATTTTAATCCTGCAACCATTTTGTACATTGTCACTACCAAACAAGACTGTGGGGAAAAATCTAACTTAGACCTTTGATCCACCATGCAAATATAAGCATAAGGTGAACGTCTTTCCATTTCTCAAGTAGAATTCCTTCAATTTTCCTATTCAATCTCTTTACTCTTTACAGACTATGTACTGCTAAGTATGCCAATGGACACCTGAATGCACTTCAAAACTGATAACACCCCTCAAGCGTGTAATGAAGCTCCAGATTGATTTTTTACCTTCCTCAAAAAATAAAATAAAATCCATACAACTATAAAGCAAGCTCCAAACCATGTGACTTGTTCATTTAATAGTTTAATGCTACTCCACAAAAACATATGTTTCATTCTGTATAATCATA
Organism: Erythroxylum anguifugum; assembly: GCA_027478595.1. Lineage (NCBI taxonomy): Eukaryota > Viridiplantae > Streptophyta > Magnoliopsida > Malpighiales > Erythroxylaceae > Erythroxylum > Erythroxylum anguifugum. The sequence continues at coordinate 33,485,586 of JANIPN010000003.1, forward strand.
ATAGCTAGTTCTTCTATGTCGTATCATAAGAATAATAGGTGCTAAGAATATAGTCAAGTTTAAAAGATGTAAGAAGAAAAAGATCTAGCACTGGTAAAAAAGAACCTTAAATATTGTTCAAGACAGGCTTCACTTGCAGAAATGTCAACCTAACTGATTTATTTTGCATGAGGTTAACAAACTGGAAGCTGGGGCTTCCTAGGTCTGCATGGAATCATCTTTCTCCAAACATATACGGAATTCATGACAGGAACATGATAGGAGTTTCATCTTCACCTACCAATTGTTCAATTCCTTGGAATAACATTAAGCAGAATCCTCATGGCGAATGAATTGAACGAATTTAGATCTCACCTCAGCTGGAATACGAACAGGTCGATAATTTTTATCAAGCCAAACAGCAGTACCTTTTGCCTCCAAAACAGGCTGTGTGACATAAATAAAACTAATGAGGATTGAGAAATACCCCAAGAAGTGAAATTATAAGTTTAAGGGTAACAATAAGAAACCTCTCCATTTGGCAGCTTCAAGATTAAGTGTTCAAAATATAAGCGTGCAGCAGAGGAGCCAGAGACTCTCACCTTAACAACAAACTTATCACCGCTCTAGTTGAACGAAGGCACCGACAAGAAACAGAGAGAGTAAAATATCTAAAACAGATATTGTTTATCAAAAGCTCAAAGAGATTCACATTTCTCCCAAGAGCAACACGTATAACTCTATGCATTCAATCTCACGGTTGAAAGAAATTATAAAATGTCCTGTTCATGAAACAGACATAGTTAAGAAACTATAACCTCTGTAGTTACAAAACTATAACATTTGATAGAAGCAGCCATTCCCTTTCTAAGAGCATAGCTCTTGTAAAGTGTCCTGTTCATGTAACATAGTTAAGAAACTATAACATCTGATTGAAGTAGGAATTCCATTTCTAAGAGCATAGCTCTTGTACTAGCAATGACAAAATGCAGAATTGTTTGCTCAAAATACCATGCAATTCTTAAGTTACAACCCTTTTCACTATGAAAAGGCCAAAGTCCTATAGAGCACGACACAAATGTAATTAGATAAGAGGGCATAATTCTCTAGAACTAGGCACACATAGACCTATAGTCAACATTGACAAGATCAAAGACATACTCTCAGAGGACCAATGAATTTGAGTGACAACAGAGCACGACACAAATGTAATTAGATAAGAGGGCATAATTCTCTAGAACTAGGCACACATAGACCTATAGTCAACATTGACGAAGATCAAAGACATACTCTCAGAGGACCAATGAATTTGAGTGACAACTCAGATAGTGCCAATGCCTCACCAGTACGGGCAACAGAATCAGCACTAACGCCAATATATTCCAAAAGTTCATGACGACCTGATTAAAGCACAGGATTGCAGAAAATGATAAGTATATAGCTCAAGACCCACATATAAGATTATAGCTGCATTCTATTGATTAAGAAAGATGGGCATTAATAATTTTTTCCACTTAATTAAAAATTTCTTTCAAACAAATATGGGATAGTCCGCAATCCATTGAAATTGCCAACGTTGAATAAGAATTGACTAATATGCTCAAATCTGATCTTACCATGTTGACAATAACTGGCGTAAACAGCATTGTTAACAACTCCATATTGATCCAGCTCGTAATCACGCACTTTAAGCTCAACATCGAAAAAGCCGCCCATTCTACAAAGCAGCAAGGTTTCTCAATTTCCGAAATACAGAATAACCAATTTGGGGAGATAATGAAACAATTGATTCAAAATGGAAGCTACACCCAGAAACAAGATACGGAATACGTACCCTTTACCGCCCTTGACATCAAAAAGAGACAAGGTGACGGAGCTCCTGACGGTGGAGAGAGAACGAAAACGCGGCCGAAGCAGGGGAAAGAATGCTGATGAAAACGGTTGTGTTGATGATATAAGAGGGCGATGATCGGTCCACAATCTGATGGCAGGTGAGACGCCGGCGGGGCAGAGAAGCGCCGACATGTCGGGTGAGTAGAGACTAGAGAGAGAAGTTGGGAAAGACAGATGAATGTGGACCGTTAGCAGCTAGTCACACAATTCACAAAGTTTAAAAATTAAATCAGATCATTAATTAAAATATTAATTTTTTAGCGATTAAAATTTAAAACGTTCTATGTAATATAAAATCAAGTAAATTATTTGTGTCCTTTTTTGGTAGATAAAATTTAGAAGAATTTGATTACAACTATAAACAAAATAAAAATTAACAAAGCAAAAGGCATAACAAAATAATTGTTGCAAAATGTATGTATATTATTTTTGACTGATAATAAAACACATTCGGATTATAATTAGCAATTTGTAACTTGTAACTAATGTTTTAAAAACTGGGCAGGATATCAAACCGATAAAGAAAAGGTTTAAAATTTAAAGGCTCGATCGATATTAAACTACTATAAAATCGGTATATAATAAATAAAAAGTAAAAATTATAAAATAAGTAATGCCTATTAATGATAAAATAAACTAATAATAAATCCTATAATTTAGACTACGATTGAATTTAACATAAATTTTTAAATAATAATAAAAATAGAATTTGTATTTTATATTGTCATTTATTTAAAAACTCAAAAAAAAATTAAGTATGTTTAAAGAAAGTCAATAAAAACGACTCTTAACACATTCTTAAAATATCTTAAGCAAAATTACTTATATATACTAATTAATAATTCCATTCAATAAAAAAATTCATGATAAGAATAATAATTAATTTTTAATAATAATAATTTTAAAATTTTTAATTAAAATATAAGTAGAAAAATAAAGAAACTAAATTTTAAAAAATATAACTTATTAGTGAGATTAAATATATTTATGTTATAAAACCGAAACTAAAACTTAAGAGTATTTGGGAGAAGGGAATATCTTTCTTCTTATGAATTCATTCATTCATTTCTTACATCAAACCTTCTATTTATAGTACATTTCACACACCTAACACACATGTGACTATCTACCCCATATGTGTAGGTAAAACCAAACCCTTCCAATACATGTGATCATCTACTCCATATGTGTAGGTAAAACCAAAAACCAATAACATACACTAACTATTGAATGTTGTATTTATAATTAGTGGCACACCATATTATTTCTATCTTTTATAACAATTTAGTATTTTTAAGAATAAAAATAGTAATTTATTTTTTAACAATAATAATTAAAATTAAAATTTTAAATTAAAATATAAAAAGATAAATAAAGAATATAAATTTAAAATATATAATTGATTAATTAAAATGTGTGAGAATTGAAAAAAATTGATTAAAAATTCAAAAGATACTCATTAAATCTCAACTTTCCTGCGACAATAATGAACTTTATCCAAGACTCAAAAGCTATGTTGGTTTCACTTACATAGTAGAAAGATATTGGAGGTGAGTCTCAGGTAGGTGTATGGTGGGTCCCATATAAAAAGGTATTTTGATTTTTATTTTATAAAAATATATTTTTTATTATAAAAATTATATAATATAAACCGGGACAAAAATTGTATCGGTTTATATTTATTTTAGTTTGATCGACCGATAAAATCCAGTTTTTAAAACGTTGCTTATATCAGTCGTCGACTTTCTCACTCAATAGTCCTAAAGCTTTTCTTAGTGCTTACACAAATTATCATATTAAATTAAGAGTCGACTTCTCGTCCTTACAGCACTCGAGCCATCAATGATCATCCTTTTGCTTAGTGTTCATCATTTTTTTTCTTCACGCTGATTAAGATACTTAGCCCCTAGTCCTTATTTTCTATATAAATTCTTAATTTTGTTCTTGAAATTTCAAAAGATCTAAACTTCATAATTTTCAAGATATAATTGGTGGTGTTATTAGTCCTAATTATTGGTTTATGCCCTAGAGATAATCAGGTGATCAAAGTTTAGTAATAAAATAATTTAATGACATTCTTTATCTTGTACACATTTAGATGTATATGATAAAATCTATTAGATAATTACATATTGCAGTTGAAATTATGATAAATTATAATTATGAGATTCATATTACATTTATATATTATTGATTAATGATTATTTAAATATATTTATAGACCATATTTAATATGTTTTGCTTGTTATTCGATAATTTTATAGAATTTTTGGTACTTAATTTGCTTCAAGATTATTTGTAGGCGATAAATGAGAAGAATTTTGATGAAATCATAGCATAAAACGAAGATTTTAAGTAATTTAGACTTATATGATCATATATAGTGACTGTGTAAGTCTTTGTAAATGTGTAGAAATTTGAAGAATATTGTCTCTGGTCGTGTAAAATTACACACCCGTGTATGTTGATGTACACGACTGTATATGTTGCCTGTGTCAACCTCAGTGCCTATGTAAAATCACAAATTCAGATATTTTTGGAGATACACGGTCACCGACACGACTATTATATTGACTATGAATATCCTAAAAACTATAGTTTTTACTATAAAAGGATGTGAACAGAGACATAACATGGAGAGGCAATTTTAGAACTAATTTCGAGTCGTAAGAAACATAAAAAAGGCGACAATTCTGAGCAAGGAAAACACGAATAATATGTAACAAGATCAAACAAAAAGCTTTAATTAATCCAAATTGTAAGGAGATCCATTAGAAGAAAAAGAGAGATTTATAGTTATGATTTATTTGTTTTCTTTATTTTTATTTTCTATGGATAGTAACTAATTTGTTTGTTGCCTAGGTGTGATGCACCCTAAGTTGTGATAACAATATAATTTGATTTTTTATTTAATGCAATTTTGTTGATTGATTTATTAAGTTTCAATAATATGTTATATTCTTGTTCTAATATATCTAGAATATTAGTTTATGATTAGATTTCATATGATTGAAAATGGGAAATCCTTTTGTGTGAATAGATCTACTATAATTGAAAGGATCTACATGCAAATCTAGAGGTAGGTTGACATAAATTCTCTATATAAGGGTCAAACCTAATAGTAAAATTCACTAATCAATAATGCAATTCTAAGAGCTTTTGATAGGTGTTTTAGTATGTTTATAGGTGTTTATTATATGATTATTGCATTTATAGGCTTAGAATTGTGTTAATGTGAGTGTTTGCTTATATTCTAAGTGTTTATGTGGCTTTAAGCATGTTTTCAATCTTAATTATATGTTTCTTAAGGTGTTTGATGTCTTTGTTAATGTTGAAAATCAAATAAGTGAAGAACAAGGAAGTTGGATATGCATGAAGCTATATGGGCAGAGTTACAATCGTGACTCCCATGTCACGATCATGACATAAGAGAATCACCCAGATCGTGACTCCCATGTCACGATCATGACAGAGGCTTCGTTTTTAGTGACAAGAAAAACTAGGTCTTTTCTGTTCCAAATGTCATAATAACTAAGATTAAAGAACCAAATTGTTTTTGATTTGGAGATTTGTTGCATCTTAGGTATGGACAAGGACGGAGTCAGACTCAATTCTAAGGGGGGGCCGGGGGCCAACATCTAAATGCAAAAATTTTAATGGGGGGACCACTTATATTTAAAGGGGGGTCACTTATATTTGTAATTTTAAAAATTTTAATTATATAAGTAATTTTTAAAAAAAATATTTGAAAGGGGGGCCATAGCCCCCCTCCCATTAAACATGGCTCCGTCCCTGGGTATGGCCCCCCTCCCATTAAACATGGCTCCGTCCCTGGGTATGGATAAGCCATTCAATTCCATTCTAAGTCAACTTTTCAATAACCTTGAGGAAAAGGCATAAAAGATATTCCCTTTCAAGTGATTGGATATCAAGAGCTTTGGAGTTAATCATGATGGAACATAAGCAAGGTCAATATGGTTGACTTTATTAATTAAACACAATTACCCTTTTTAATACTTTATTTTAGTATTTGTCATTGACCCATCCTAACTCAATTTAATGTAAATGTTTGAAATCCTAGTTGATTGTGTTAGAGTCAAGCTTAGACTCAAGAGAGGTAATCCGATATAAATTGAACTAGTTCAAATTAAAAAGACGTTTTTTTAATAATTAAAAAATATTATATGATTAAAATGGTATCATTTTAATCATATAAGAGTGGGAGTAATTAAATATATGATTAAAATCCTAATCTTATTTGATAGTTATAGCATATAATTAATTACTTGTTTTTCTTACTTTTATATTATATTCTGAGTGGAATTTACCTTGTTTAGTATAGTTAATACTAAGTTAGTGAACCAAATTTCTTAAAGATGGGATATGTTTGAGAAGAGTTCTCAAAGTAAGAAAAGAAAATCGTATACCTATTATGTAATTTTGTTATAATCCTTAATGAGGATTTGATGTTAAAGTTTTAGAGATAACTCAAAATCATATAGATGATAAAATTTATTAACATTTTGAGTTTACTAATGTCTCATAAACTTTGATAACAACATGTAAGATGTATGTCAACACCATGATAACAAGATGCAAGAGGTTGCATAGAGTAGAGCTGAAAGGTATAGTACCATTTTGGAATTGTTCCACCTAATTTAACCTATTAATAGCAAAAACATGGACATCAAATAAAGGCTTTGTTATAGAATGATAATGGTTATCATTAGAAGAAAATGATTCCATGAATTTTCTTGCATGTAGGAGATATGATAGAGATCATATATATTTATAGTCCGTGCTTATGAGTATTTGATACTAAATTTAGATTTAACATTATTATAATGTTCAAAGCATGATAAGAAATAGATTGTTGAGTAAAAGTAGTCGATCCATGTTTATGCAAATAGTTTGTATGTGTTGGATCAAAGGAGACTTATGCTTAACATAGAAGGCAAGAATAAAAGTTAGATAACCGAGATTATCCTTTTACGCCATGTTGGTTAAATCAACATAACGAGAAACATAAAGTTACATATAAAGATATGTGTACCCTGATTATAAAGCATATAAAACTTGTAAAACTTACAAAACTTGTCAAGATGAAGAATAACCGAATCGACCTTTGGTGAAAGGATGATGATCGTTTTGAATTGATAAATTTATAAATGTGATGTATTGGATGGAATAACAATTCATCAAAGGATAATATTTATATTTCATTAGATTACTATGACTTTATGTGATATAGGAATATGTATTAAATGAAATAATATTTAAAATTTTGAACGGTTCAAATTGTTTAAATATAAATAGAAACTAAGCATTGAGAATCATTGTGGTAAGTTTTAAATTTTTGGTTATCTTTAAAGAATGAGATTCTTTGGTGAATTCCTTCACAACAAAATTTCATAAAAGTATGGATTTATATAAATAAGAAACTGCAATATGAGATATTGTATCATACAATATTATTTCTTCTATAGGTATGCCTAGCACAATGAGTTACCTTTAATAGTTCCAATTAAATGAAATAGCAAGATTTTATATTAGATATGAAATACTAAGTCTTTGAGCCAAAATTAATAATTCAAGGATGTGATGCTTGGTTGAAGCATACATTATCCATTAAGTTTAGAACTAAATTGGATAATAAAAGGTTATAAGATATTCAAAAGGTTGGATATAATCTTACAGACTTGTTGAATTTTTTTTTCAATGTGTACTTATAGGAGAATGGTTTTCAAGATAAGTAGTGAAAATAAGATGAAACTTGAAAAGTTTAAATCTTATGATGGTACATCTAATTGGAACTATAGCCTTTGTTGATATATTTGATGTATAATTGAAAGGCTACGAGACATTGATGATTCACTTTTATGATGAATTCATAGAGTCTTTTTTTAAGATGATGGTGAATTTATCATGTCTACAAGAAGGTTAGTAGGAGTATAGTTGTCTTCTTCAATGGGAGCATGTGGAGACATGTTGCTTATAAAGAACAACAATTCTAACTTTCAGTTGATGAAAAGCATAATTGTCTAAGAACAACTCTTATTGGATTTGAAAAAGGTAATAACTTAATTCTGAGAATTATATCTATAGAGATAGATTGAAAGTTGTTCACATATTCTAAGTCCAAATACATAAATAAAGTACTGAAGATGTTTAATATTTGAAATATCAGATACTTGTGAAGTATTAAATATGTTCATTATTCTATATATGAGTTGATATTTAAGTTCAAGGAGATAAGGATATTAACTTTAGAAGTGTAAAGCCTAAGTAAGGTTTATTTACTTAGAACAATATCTTTCAAGAACGGAAAGGTTCCAATGTAGCAATGGTTACTATTTAAGTTATAATACATTTTTCATTTAGTAGAAATGATTAATTGGATTGATAAGTTCTTTAGTGAACTTGATATAGTTCATTGCATTGTTCAAGATAGTAATGTACTATGGAACATTAGAGTTATTGGGCATGCAAAAGGAGCTAATGTCTCATTAAAGATTCGATGATTTATTTAGGCAAATTTTCTTAATTATGATGATAATTGAGATAGAAGTTATAAGATTTAAGCAATTGCTCACTATAGAGAATCTTATAAAATTCTCTCATTAAGCCACTATCTCAACAGTAGTATAATTGTCATATGGTGATGTGGTATAATATACTTAAATGATTGGCTTAGTGTAAGTGGGAGATTATTGGTTTATGCCCTACAACTAATTGGTTTGGTTTTAGTTTAGTGATAATTATTTAAAGACATTCTTTATCCTGTACATGTTTAAATGTATATGATAAATTCCATGGGATAATTGTATATTGCAAATGAAATTATAATGAGATTATAATTATGAGATTCATATTGCATTTATGTAGTATTCCTAAATTATTCCTAGTCATTATTCTATTAAGATTAGATATTAATAGAACACAAAAAGACTAGCACACGTTATGTTTTTCCTTATGGAGGAAGTAGTCGATCCCATAGACTAAAGTATAAACATACTTAAACAAACATGTGGGTGCTTGTTAGAGCACAAGTTTACTAAACAAACCTAATATGAGAAATCTATTTGTAATATTACTTATATATCTATGAAATTCTTATTGTGATGATTGTATAAGTGATCCTTTGACTTGACGTCTCCAAAGTTATCTTATACAAGAATTGTTATGTTTTGATACTATTTAGACCTATTTAATCGTAAGTTGATCAATTAGTAATCATTAGATGTAGCATGAACTATATGAAGGTAGTTGTGTGATCATGATAAGATTCATCACCCTAAAGTAATTAGGGAGAATGTTCCATTGTTTACGATTAGTACTGATTCGGGAAACCTTTGGCCAAAGAGAAATGATGTTTTATAAATAGTTTACAAATTTCATTAATTGAATTAATATGATTGAAATAAAAAAGGGTAGACATTAATTCCATACTCGGTCTAATTGGAACATTGTATGATGAAATGACTGAATTGTACGAAAAAATTATGCACAAAAAGTTTAATCAAAACCACTTTGACATTCTTGAATATTTTTGTGGTCATGATGTGTTACTAGACGTCAATCTTGATCTGTGATTATAACTTTTTTAATTGGAGAACTAAAGATAATTAGAATAAGATAAATTTAAAGGAATTTTAATTTATCTTATTCTAATTACGAATTAGAATTAGAATTTATAATTGTTGTCAATATATTATGAACATAATAGGTCACACATTAAAGAACAGTTTGTAAAAGAAAAATCAATACTAATTAAGTTGGATTTAATTATAAAGTTTAAGAAACTTTAGGGATTAAATATGAGATATTTGATTTTATTAAAATTAAATTAATTATAATTAGAGTATGATTTTAATTATAATTAAGGAATTTAATTTTAATAAAAATAAAATAAAAAACTATAATGCTTTTTCTATAAATGGGAATAAGCATCAGGGATCTATCACTCCTACTTAATTCCTCTCAAGAGTTGAGAAATTGCTCTATAGATACCGTTAAAGGTTGGACATGTGAATAATGGTGGTTGACACATCGAAAAGCTTGCAAAGGATTTCAACATGAAAAACGAATCAAATACAATTTCTTACTTTACAATTTGTATTTTATTATTCAAGTTATTCAATTATCAGGATTCGATCAGAAACCATAAAATTTTATTTTTCTATTGCACTAATGATTCTATCATTAGCATTAGGCATTATGTGTTTTAGACTTGAGGTGTTATGATTTTCCTTATGCCTTATATGTTTTGCTTGGCATTATACCTATGGTGTTTCAATTTTTATGAGGCCTCGGGAATTTTAAGGTGGTTCACTTATTTTGAAATAATAACATAGTTGTGATTTTTCGATTATAATCGTGATTCTTTTGAAATAATGTGCCTCTAACTTAGTACATAATTTTGTGAATATATTTCATATAAAATATGTATTGTTTCATTTCATGTATTGTAATTGAGAAGGAACAACTAAAGAGTAAGTGATTGATTATTTCAGTATCATAATTACAAAGTTTGCTAAGATTGTTTATTTGAGCATTCAATTTGTCCATTATTCTCAAATCTTTCAATAATGTAGCAATAGGACATTTCTTTGCCAAGTTTTTAAGTTCATTCATTAACCCTAAAATAGCAATTAAAACCTTTTCCACTATTCTTACACTTGTTCTTGTTCATGTGATACTAATCTTCAACCTTTATTGTTTTGATTGTTTGTAAATAATGATATGCTTCTTATATTAACATAATTTATACATGTATGTTTGGAATACTAAATACATAAGCATATGATATTTCGCCACTGCTTCTTATATTAATATATTTTATATTGCCATTAAACATGTGTTTTGATTGTTTTTAATAATGATATGCTCAATTGCTCATTTTGATTGTTTATAAACTCAAATATTTATATGTTGATTATTTCTAACCTCAAGTATTTATATGTTTTTTGTTTCAGATGGATGAGGATATTCCTTCAGTTAAGAGTTTTAATCCATTGTCGGAGATAGAAGTGGAAACTTTTATTCCAAAACCAAGTGAGGATAGAGATTCAACTAGAACTTGACATAAAAGTGAAGTTTGGAATCACTTTAACAAAACTAGATCGATCGATGGGATTGAAAAAGTAGCGTGCAATTATTGTCATAAGTTGTATTTGAGTGGTTCAAAAGGTGGAGCGTCTCATTTAAAGAGACATATAGATTCATGTACTAGAAGGAAGATAGTTTTAGGAGGTTAAATATTTTCGACCCCTAACCTAATGAAAGGGAAGAATGAGTTGAGTGTAACAACTTTTGATAAAAACATATCACAGCTGTTGATGGCTAAAATGATTATTAGAGATGAACAATCATTGTCTACAGCTGAAAGTAAAAGTTTCAGGATGTTTTGTTATTCACTGCAGCTAACTTTCAAGGTTCCTTGTCGAAATACATTGAAGAAGGAGATATTGAAAATTTACCAAGATAAGAAGAGGGAAACAACAAGAACATTGTCAAGTATTGAAGGACAGATTGCTAGAACAATGGACATGTGGACAACTGATAACCAAAAGAAGGGTCATATGGTGGTGACGGCATATTATGTTAATAATGATTGGACAATACACAATATACTTTTGAGGTAATTTATATTCTTTAATATTGTTATCATTTACTTTTTCATTATGTTATGAATTTATGATTGATATTGGTAATATTTATACATGATAGGTTCATTTATGTGTCAGCAGCACACATAAGTTAGAAATTGTTAACCATATTGAGACAATGTTTAATGGATTTTAACGTCGACAACAAAATATCCATCATCACAGTCAAAAATTGTAGCACAAATGATGCTATAATTGAAAAGTTGAAGAGTAATATGCAGATGGGAGCTTATTGGTTGGTGGTAGGTTATTTCATAAGCATTATTTTGCGCATATTTTTAACTTGATTGTGAAGGATGGGTTCGAGATGATAAGGGAAGCAATAGATTGCATTCAAAATAGTGTTCTATATTAGAGTGCAACTCATAAAAGGATTGAAAATTTTGAGGATACTGCACAAATTCTATGTATTCCGAGTTCAAAGAAGTTGGTTTTTGATTGTCCGACTAAATGGAGCTCAACCTTGAAGAAGTTGGAGTCGGCAATCCCATATGCTGAGGTGTTTATAAGACTGAGGGATAGGGATTCTCAGTATAGATGCATGCCAAGAGAAGATTAGTGGGAGTTGACTAAAAAACTTTACATGAAGTTGGAATTGTTTTATAATGCTACTAAATTGTTCTCGAGAACAAAATATCCAACTTCGCAAAATTGTTTTAACACACTGTCATGTTTTATTACTGTGGATGTTTAAATCCAACGAGATTAGTTGGACTATGGCGAAGCAGATGATGGATAAGTTGAATTTTTATTAACATAAGGTTGGAGAATTGTTGCAGTGTTAAATGTGTTGGATCCGAGATACAAGGTGGACGAGGTTGAATATATTTATGGTGCAATGTATGGTGTTGAATATAGTTATGGTGTGTCAATTTTTCGTTAACGACTGCCTTACAACCGCATTTCTAAACCTCTCCTTACTGCTTGTGTTTTGCTAGGCTCACCTTTTTGTTTAACTCTTTTACATTTGCATATTTTTCTCATAATCCTTCCATTTCTCCTTGTTTAATATCCAAATATTTTACACGTCATCGTTCCATGTATTTTCTTGTCTTACATGTTATCATTTTATTCATTTCTATTTACTTCATCTAACATTATGGATCAAATAAAGTCACTTCCTCTCTCAATTTTTGTTTAATGTTTTTAACCCTATGTTTTGTTTTGTTTTTTTAACCTGTAGATCCTGTCATTCTTTTATTGGCAAACTTAATTATTTATTTGTACTGTGTTCTTTATTTATCCTCTGCCATAAATTGAATTTTCTTCGATTCATCAAGGTCAACATCTAGTTTCTCCTTTCATATATGTGTATATATATATATATTCTTCTTTAGTCAATTATTCTTCTCTTTACATAAATTAGATTCTATATGCTTTTATTTGGAGGAAAAGAAATGTTATGAGATAACCATCAACGTAGACTTAACTCCTCCGACAATCCAAAGAATAAGCAAAACAATCCAATATTTAATGGGAGAATCCCAATTTAACTAAATGAAAGAAAGTATAATTTTTTTATTTAGTTTGTTTTATTTAAAAAATTAAGCTAGTTTATTATTTTATCTTATTTCTAAAAATATGAATTACTTAATGTACTTTATTAAGTACATGTTAACACTAATTTGGTTTGTTAAAAATTGGTGTTAATTGACTTTTTAAAAAATTAATAATTAATGAACAAAAATAAAAGTATCGATCCTGGTCGGGTCGGCCAAATTGGCTCTCTTAGGCCCAACATCGGGCCCAGCTGATGATGGCCCGCATTCACGATCTGTTTGGCCCAAGTAAGCGTTAGACTCCCATGCAGACGTGACGACTCACGTAAACCTAAACCTAATGGCATTCACTGGTATATAATGTACTATTCATCTAATATTCAGGTATGAGAATTCAACCTAGCCACTCTTTGCTTACCACAGTCGAAAACCCTACAAAGATATTGACTTGAGCGTCGGAGGGCCCCCCCGAAAAACAACCCCTGACGTGCCTTTTTGTCTGTTTTGCAGGTGCTTAATCCCCAAAAGTTGCACGAAGCTATGGATCAAAACGATGTCAATCCAGTCTCGCAAAATCTGGTTGAACCAGTTGGCGCCCACCGTGGGGCCCGGCGTCAGGGCACCACGTCCAGAACCATGAGACTCAGTTTGGCGACAACAGCCAATCCTGATATCGCCGTCATCACGGCACTTGCATTGCGAAGGATGGCTTTGCCGCCACCCGTTTTCCTATCACCATCAGTCATCAATACGATCTTCGGGAATAGCACAGCAGGAAGGAGGAACGATAGCGGAAGAAAGAGATATGCCAGACAGATTGTTGAAAACTCGCCAGCAAGGCGAAAGAAACCGAGCAACGAAGCGATCTCGTTCGACGAGTCCGATCTAAAAGGGATAAACCACCCTCATGATGATGCACTGGTAGTTGCTTTGAGTATTGAAGGTACTGAGGTGAAGCGGATACTGGTCGACACAGGCAGCTCGGCTGACCTCTTATATTACGCCGCTTTCGAGCAGATGAGAATACCGTCGGATCGGCTACTGCCAGCGGATAAACCTATCAAAGGGGTGACGGGAACGTCAGTTTTTCCATTCGCCCGAGTTGTGTTAAAGGTACAATTTGGGCAAAGGCCGTACCAGGTGGAGAAAAGCGTGGAATTCTTGGTCGTTAAGCTCGCGGGAGTATATAACGCTATAATTGGAAGAGCTACTCAAAATGCTCTTAGAGCGGTCATTTCCACATATTACCAAGTCATGAAGTTCCCAACGTCGCATGGAATCGGAGTTGTAAGGGGCGAGCAGAAAATTGCAAGAGAATGTTAATCGGCAGAGATTGGGACGCTCGAGGGAGCGGTAGTCCTCACGAGCTCCCTCGATGTAAGATCTGACGAAGAAACGGAAAGGATGAATCCAGTGGAAGAAACGCAGCAGATTGTACTAGATGAAGCGGATCGGTCTAAGTTTACAAACCTTGGTTCCGAGCTGGACAAGGACTTAGTCAAAGAAATTACAAGTTGCCTGGTGAGAAATAGGTCGGTTTTTGCTTGGGTGCCGAGCGATATGCCTGGAATTCCTCGATCGATAACGTCACACTCCCTCGGAATCCGGGCCGATTATAAGCCAGTGAGACAAAAGAAACGGTCGCACGGCAGGGAGAGACAAGAAGTGATCAAGAAAGAGATAGAGAGATTGCTCGAGGCTGGATTTATTCGGGAAGTCAAGTACCCTGAATGGCTGGCGAACGTTGTGTTAGTGAAGAAAAAGAATGGAAAATGGAGGATGTGCATTGACTTCACCGACCTAAACAAAGCGTGCCCGAAAGACAGCTTCCCCTTACCCAAAATTGATCAATTGGTAGACTCTACATCGGGACACGAGCTACTCAATTTTTTGGACGCTTTTTCGGGCTATCATCAGATACAGATGGACACCGAGGATGAGGAGAAGACAGCCTTTATAACCGACCAAGGCACATTCTGTTATCAAGTGATGCCATTCGGCTTAAAAAATACAGGAGCCACCTACCAACGACTCGTAATGGAAGTTTTCAAAAAACAGATCGGTCGATCAGTCGAGGCTTATGTGGATGATATGGTAGTCAAGAGCAAAAAGGCTGCCGAGCATGTGAGAGACCTGGAGGAAGTATTTCAAACCCTTAATAAGTTCCAGATGAAATTGAACCCGGAAAAATGTGTTTTTGGCGTGGCATCCGAAAAATTCCTGGGATTTATGATTACTCAACGGGGAATTGAAGCGAATCCAGAGAAGATTGAGGCCATCATTCAAATGCCTTTGCCATGTTGCCTGAAAGAAGTACAGATATTGACCGGGAGGATAGTTTCTTTGAGCAGATTCGTTTCCAGGTTGGGGGACAAGTGTCTCCCATTTTTCAAAGTTTTGAGGAAGGCGAATATGACCCGTTTTCAATGGCCAGATGAATGTGAAAGAGCGTTCCAACGTTTAAAGCAGTATCTGACCAGTCCGCCCGTCTTACAGAGCCCGGTCGAGGGTGAGAGCTTGATCATCTACTTGGCAGCCACGGAAGGGGCGATCAGTGCGGTTCTCGTTCGGTCGGAAGGTAACGAACAATTTCCAATCTATTATACCAGTAAGGTGCTAAACGGGCCTGAAACGAGGTATGCCCCCATTGAGAAATTGGCTCTCTCGTTAGTAACTGCGGAGCGAAAGCTTCGACCCTATTTCCAGAGTCACACCATCGAAGTATGGACAGACCAACCCCTTCGGCAATGTCTCCAAAAGCCCAAAACTTCAGGACGATTGGTCAAGTGGGCAGTAGAGCTGGGAGAATTCGACATACATTACAAACCGCGGACGTCGATCAAAGCACAAGTTTTGGCAGATTTCGTAGCGGAGCTCAACCAACCCAGCTCGCAGGATGACCTACGTCCCGCCTGGGGTTTGTTCGTTGATGGGTCGTCCCATACTGAGGGATGCGGGGCGGGGATAGTGTTGATTAGTCCCCACCAAGAAGAAAAGGTGGAGTATGCTATCCGCTTAGACTTTAAAGCATCCAACAACGAGGCAGAGTATGAGGCTCTAATAGCGGGGCTTAAGTTGGCAAGAGAAATGGAAGTGAAGCATGTAAAGGTATACAGTGATAGCCAAGTAGTGGTCGGTCAAGTCACCGGTCAGTATGAAGCCAAGGGGGACAATATGGTTAGATATTTGGAGTTGGTAAAACAAGAGTTGAGCAACTTCGAAGAATACACAATCAACAGGATAGAAAGGACGCAAAACACCAGGGCCGATGCGCTTTCCAAAATGGCCTCCGATCGAGAGGCGAAGAACAACATTCTAGTCGAGCGACTAGAGCGGCCTAGCATTCAGAAAACTAAAGAAGTCCTTGAGATAGATGTGGGACGATCAGGCTGGATGGAGCCAATCAGACATTACCTTCTTGAGGGAATACAGCCCGGAGAAGCTTTGGAGGCCAAGAAACTAAAGGTAAAGGCGGCCGAATACACGGTTATTAACGGCGTCCTATACAAGCGGTCTTATGACTGGCCGTTATTACGTTGCCTAGGCGAAGAAGAGGCAGAGCAGGCGATGGTTGAGGTCCACGAAGGAATGTGTGGAAATCACCTAGGGGGCAGAATGTTGGCCCACAGGTTAATCAGACAGGGGTATTACTGGCCGAC
>JANIPN010000003.1:33514324-33525627 GCA_027478595.1 Erythroxylum anguifugum
TTAGTAAAATCAAGCTTAGTGTTAATCCACAACTGACAATCAGATTTGCATGTCAGTTTTTTGGAGATGGAGAATCATGTTACTGCAGAAGAATTAATTGTTGTTCATTTTCTGTTTTTGCAAATGTTGGTTTTAGTTATACTAAAGATAAAAATTGTTTACTTTTGTGTTTTGCCAAATGAGGAAAGTCAGAACTAGCTAGTTATTACTTATCATATTATGTTTTTACTTTTTAGCTTTTTACAAAAGTTGTAGCAAAAAGTTGTAGAACTAATATAAAGCTCATCCTCTTCTTCATTTTCAGATGTAATGGAATGAGAGAAAAACCAGAAAACTCTCAATACAACATTACCATTCAAGTTTTCAATTTGCTTGTTATGTCTTTTCTTTGATTTCTAGTAGCAGTAGTAGTTTCTTTGCAAAAAAAACCTGAAGTTAGTTCTAGTGAAACCAAATTCATCAAACACACAATCATCATTTCAGCTCATTTGTTTAGTATGCAGTGTCATTTTGTTTTGAATTCCAGAAGTTACAGCAGCATTGTGGAGTGAGTAACAGTAGCAACACACATATAGATAGTGTCAAAATTTAGAAGTAGTTTTCGGTTTCAAAAGGAAAGATACAACTTTTCTTCAAACCACCAGTCTTTCACTATACAAATTCATATTCGTGTGAGTGAGTTGAGTTACAATTTCTTTGAAGTTACATTATACATTCAGCAGATTACAAAGTCAAAAACAGAGGAGGAGTTTAAGAAGTGCAATGCAGCAGATTTTTTCTTGTGTTGAGAGCAGACGTGAATAGAGCACACCAAGTGCTTGACGATTTGCATCAGCAGATTTGTTCCTGAACAGAGTTGTGCAGTGAAGGAGCTTTCTTCAACCTTCGAAGGAGCATCTTCTAGAGTGGTGTCAAAGCTTCACGATTCACCTAGCCTGGACCTAACCAAACAATGGCAGATATGAATCCGACAATGATGAACTTACAAAATGTGCAGGCAAACATTCTGCTATTGACGGGAGACAACTATAAAGCATGGGCCATTTGAGTAGAGGATTGCCTAAGGATCAACGATTGTTGGAGTGTTGTCACCGAAGGAGTAGCTAAAGAACATGGAGCCATGACGCAAGTAGACCAAACACGGCTAAACCAAGAAAGGGACAGAGATTTCCGAGTCTTGGTGTTCTTGAGGTCGGTGGTAAGTGAGTCAATCTTGTTGAGGTATGCTAGTTGTAGGAGTGCTAAAGAACTATGAGATACTCTCAAGGTGGAGTATGTTGGATCAGCCCAAACTTTAAGGCTGAAGAAACAAGCGGTTTTGAGAAGCTTTGAAAACTTTTCTATGAAGGATGAGGAAAATGTAGCTACAGCAAAGGGTCAGTTTTTGAATTTGGTGCAGCAACTAAAGGAGTTTGGGGAGAACACTAGCACGGAAAGGTTAGTGGATAAATTCCTAAGTAGATTGCCATTAAGGTTTGAAGCAAGTATAGCACCTTTGGAGTGGCAGTTCACAAACGATCCAGAATCTGTAATTTTGGAGCAAGTCTTTAATGTTTTGGAGGTGCATGAGGAAAGACATGGGAATAGAAGAGAAGGGGAAGTGTTTGCACTCAAAGCTGAAAGATTTAGAACACCTGAAAATCCTCCAAGCTACACACAAAACCAGATTTCCTTTGATTCAAAACTAGTTCCAGTACAAAACCATCCACCAAATCAGCCTTATAACCATCAAACACCACATTAGATTCTTACCTACACACAAAACAACCCTTATCTGAATCAACTATACCCTCAAACACAATATACCTCACCAATGCCCTACCAAAACATCCAAAATCCAAACCAATATTCTGGCCATAAAGATACCTAAATGCAAGGAGGAACAAGGCAGCCTAGAGGGAGTTTGTTTGTCAATTGCAGATTTTGTGGGAGGAATAATCATGCAGCTGAAGATTGCTTTTGGAATGTTAATGTTGAGTGTATTTTTTGCAGGAAAAGATGACATATTAGGAGGGTTTGTCATGAGAAATGGATGAAGGAGCATCAAAATCCCCAAAGTTCACTCTTTGGCAAGCCACCACCAATACACCCACTTCAAAGAACTAATGCCTCACCAAACATGATAACATCCCAACCACAACCTTATCAACATGTTCATGAACCTCAAATGCACCAAGCACATTTTGTTGGAAAACCAGAAACATATCAGCTATCCCAACCAATCCAACCTTGCATAAGTTCCTTTCCAATCCCTCAACAACCTATATATCAACCTCAAATCTCTCAACCTTCCTTGATCCCTCAACCCTATACATATTAACCTCAAATGACTCAACCAAACATGTCTCAGTCCAGCTCAATACCTCAAACTCATCAGATTCTCCAAACAGCCTTGGCAAATCCATCAAACCAACATTTTCAAACCACAAACCCAATGACAGATTCAGCTTCATATTCCCAGCCACAAACACCTTCAAATCCTCAAAACCACTCAGCAAACATGTCAAGAACCTTACCTGAACCTTCATAGACCAAAAACCAATCAAACCAAGTCATAACTGAAGAGAATGTCTTTGTAACTGAAGCTGAAACTTGTCAAGATTTGAAAATGATAGCTGCTGATAGTGTGCGCATTTCTGAAGTAAAAAAGGAGAGGAAACGTGCTGATATTGAAAGAAAGAAGACTGAGAAGTATTGCCTTCAGTTGGGGTCATTGAAGAAAGAAGTTGAGGAAGTTAAGTTAAAGTTTGAGGAGGCAATCATAAAGTTAGAAGCAACAAAGGCTGATGTAGCTAAAGAGAAAGAACGTGCTAAGATAGAGAGGGCTAAAATAGAGGAGCAAAGATGTATGGCAAAGAGGAAAATCATAGAAGAAACATCTCGTGCTGAAAATCTTTCTAGACAATTGGAAGATGCTAGACAAATTATTGAGAAAAAACAGAGGGAGATCCAGAAAATGAAGCTTTTAGATAATCCTAAAACTACAATCAAGAAATCAGAAGATGAAGGGAATCAGGAGGAGTTTTCAGCAGATGAGGCACTCATGGCTTTTGAATATGCCATGTCTGCAGGAGCTGAACCTAAGACATACAATCAGGCAATAAATCAAAAAGTGTGGCGAGGTCCGATGGATGTAAGTATGCAGGTTCCACAAAACAAAGGAGGAGTTGTTGAATTATGTCGTTTTATGCAACCTGCTGTATTGAAACTAGTGGAGGAGCTAGCAATGACAGTGAAAGTGAGAAAAAAGAAGAAGCTGAAGGGAAAACCAAAGGTTAGGAGCAAATGGAAATTGGAGATGATGATTTTAAGCATAATTCAACAACATATGGATCAAAGCAATAAAGATCAAGGTCAGATGAATGTGGATCAAATTCAGATGAAGGAAATTCGATGTAAAAGGAAAGCTGAAGAGAAGATGGAAGCAGATATGTAAAAGTCCAAAAGTGCAGATTGAAGAAAAGCACAACAGAAATTGAACGTTCCAGTTAGTTACTTGAAAGGAAGTAACCAGAAGGAAGTAACCATAAGTGCAAAGGTAAAAAACTAGCAGATGGCTAAAGCAAATTTCAAGAAGTTTAATTAGTAAAATCAAGCTTAGTGTTAATCCACAACTGATAATCAGATTTGCATGTCAGTCTTTTGGAGATGGAGAATCAGGTTACTGCAGAAGAATTAATTGTTGTTCATTTTCTGTTTTTGCAAATGTTGGTTTTAGTTATACTAAAGACAAAAATTGTTTACTTTTGTGTTTTGCCAAATGAGGAAAGTCAGAACTAGCTAGTTATTACTCATCAGATTATATTTTTACTTTTCAGCTTTTTACAAAAGTTGTAGCAGAAAGTTGTAGAGCTAATATAAAGCTCTTCCTCTTCTTCATTTTCAGATGTAATGGAATGAGGGAAAAACCATAAAACTCTCAATACAACATTACCATTCAAGTTTTCAATTTGCTCGTTATGTCTTTTCTTTGATTTCTAGTAGCAGTAGTAGTTTCTTTGCAAAAAACCTGAAGTTAGTTCTAGTGAAACCAAATTCATCAAACACACAATCATCATTTCAGCTCATTTGTTTAGTATGCAGTGTCATTTTGTTTTGAATTCTAGAAGTTACAGCAGCATTGTGGAGTGAGTAACAATAGCAACACACATACAGATAGTGTCAAAATTTAGAAGTAGTTTTCAGTTTCAAAAGGAAAGATACAACTTTTCTTTAAACCACCAGTCTTTCACTATACAAATACAGATTCGTGTGAGTGAGTTGAGTTACAATTTCTTTGAAGTTACATTATACATTCAGTAGATTACAAAGTCAAAAACAGAGGAGTTTAAGAAGTGCAGTGCAGCAAATTTTTTCTTGTGTTGAAAGTAGAGGTGAACAGAGCACACCAAGTGCTTGACGATTTACATCAGCAGATTTGTTCCTCAACAGAGTTGTGCGGTGAAGGAGCTGTCTTCAACCTTTGAAGGAGCATCTTCTACAATTGGGAAGGTTGGTCTGGTGGCGTACCGTTTAGAGTTGCCTTATACAGCCCATATTCACAATGTCTTTCACGTGAGTTAGCTGAAAAGATGTTATGGACAACACACTACACCGTCTCAAGAACTTCCGCCTTCCACGGATGAATACCCTGTTTTGCCTCAACCAGAATCGATCCTAGATCGTCGTATTAAGCAGAAGGGCAAATACAGACCGGTGGAGGTCCTGGTCAAATGGAAAGGAGCTTCAATGGATGATGCAACGTGGGAAGACTCTCCACGATTGGCCAAGACGTACCCTACATTCTTCTTCCTCAAGGACAAGGAAATTTTCAAGGGCGGAGGAACTGTTATGACTCTTTCCTTCGTGGAGGAGAATGTACATGTGGCAGTGGGGTCTAGTTTGCATAGAATGTTGGAGGATAGATGGTCTCACATAGGGAGTGGGGATTGCGGCTGGTAAATGTGGAGAGGGAAGTGGAAGCATGGTTGTTGATGTTGCTGTTGTTTAATTGTTCCGTATGCAGCCACGATTAGGAATTAGGATAGTTATTTCAGTGTTACGTTCTGTTCCTCATTGTTAGGCTTGGATTAAGCCGCCACTAGTTTAGTGAGTTATTTATTTATTAGTTGTGTTGATTAGGATGGCTATATATATATAGCTGTAATATGGAAAAGGGAAGAAAGCTTTATCACATAAGAATCTGTCTTCCTCTGTTCTCTATCTGATCTTTCTGTTTCGATTTCTTTCTTAGAAGTCAAGAAGCAGAAATTAAACCCAACAATTTCTAACCATTCTGGCTTCAAAGATGAAAGGGTATGGACTGGCACCAAACAAGAACTGCCCTTACCACAGAATCCATGCACTATTGCATGGATTGAGTTTGTGAAATTAAGGGTTGAGTTTTATTATGCTTCTACAGGTGAAAGCAGAAACTATTGCAGAAGTAGAGGATCCTAAAACAGCTACATGATGTACTATTAAAAAGTTGAATATCCATTTTCTTGTCATAGGAGAGCGTGAACTTGGAAAGATAAGAAAGGTCGGTATCTAACATCTTTCGCAAGAACCGTCCTCTCTTTCAATACCCATAATTGTTGCGTTATGTTTTAAGCATAAAGTTTTTATGACATCGGCTTAATCTATTTACGAATTACTTACAAGCCAAATCTATTTCCGGAACCACTAATGATGCACTATAAGAAATTATTAGGTATCTAATCTCAACTTCTAACTTGGTTTCTTTTCTCCCTAGCTACATTTTCTTTTGGTATTGATGTAAGTATACAAATATAAATGGCTCCGCTAGGAAGTGTAGCAATTACTGTGTTCATAATGCAAGCACGAAACCAGTTCTTGTTGTGAGGAAACCATGAGAAAGAGAGTATGCACCAGAAAGCAGCTACATTTCCATGTTAGTTTATGCGATGCGTTGCAGATATTTATTTATTTTTCTGTGATTAGTGCCTCCATGAATGTCACAAAGGCTTAATGTAAAATTGCTTCTCAAAATGTTATTAATGAGGTGGATGAGAAGATAGAGAGAAGGATATAGTAAAACTTGGCGCTTGATCATTGTTCTTAGACTGCTTCATTTCAGGCGAACAAGTATTTAGATTTAGCTATGGCTCTTGGAAATGACATTGTTTAAATTATTGGAGGCATGTGCAATGCCTACGGATTCACAAGAACGATATGAATGATAAGCAATATGCTTTAAAGCATTCCGCACGCCCTTTGCAATCCCAATGCATAGATCAGGGTAAGTCATCCAAATATACGGTTTAGAGTGGCTGCCAATCTAACTCCAGCTTGAGCTAACCGAAGACTTACTATGGGCAAACGGGACTTGAAATAATCATCTGAAACAGGTTTTGCTTTAAGATTCACTCCTTTATCAACCAATGGACATTGCATCAGATGAATGTTTTGCTTACCTCCCAATACTGAGCCCTCGGATACACCTTTGTATGCCCAATCGCATGCTGCCTTGATGCCTTCAGATGCATATCTATGCAAAGTGACAAACAATTAAACCACCACTGTTACCAGGTAATGAAATGTATAATATTGTAAGGTATGTAAACAAAAGCTTCATTTCGTATGATACAATCAAAATATTCTATCACAGCCATTTTCTGCTGACTTATCTGAACATATACCTGCAGATAGTATATATCCCAACATCCAAGTTAAGGAACTTACATGTCTGGACAAACTGTATTATTGCGGCTGCAAGTTTCCCATTTGGGGACTAGATCTTCCCATTCACTCTGTTCTTCAGGATTACACAAGTTAAAACGAAAGAGCTAAAAGAAAACTGAAAATTAAGTAAAGGAAATAAAAGCATAGAACAATATGATATTTAAGTATTTGGTAACATATATTCTCGCATTGTATTGAGTCAGTTGAACTAAGGAAGGTTGTTAGAGATAAGGTGGGAGTAAACTACCCTGATACTCTTTTGAATTGCTTCAACCAAGCCATCCACATTTGAGTTATAGTACTGCTCTTCGGCTGTTTCAATTATACTGGCATCCCAGATCTGTTGATGATGCTTCAAAGTTAGGAAAAAAGTGGAGCTTAATGGTTGATGGGATCAAATTAGCACTTACATGATGAAGGACTTGTTTCCTTGTGTACCAGTGGACATCAATCGTGTTGCCTCCCCTGTCTGTAGTGAAACCTACATGTAGAGGCTATATGTTTTCGGAAGAAAATTAAAAAACTATCAACTTGATGATCTAACGCAATTAATTAAAACAAGAAAGTTAATGTCGTTTCCCTACCTGATGAATGTCCCCCATAAAATGAGAAAGAAAGAGAAGGGCCTCCGTGAGGTTATCTATATTATATTCAATCCATCATTGGTTAGTCAAGAAGTGAATAGGAGATAACAAGAGGCAAAATTAAACATTAGGTTCATGATAAGTACACCCAGAATCACTGTTATAAGTAAGCAGCTGGGAAGTGTAATTGTTTACAGCTCCTGCAACACACCTTCCTTCTACTCCATTTTCATCCTTGCAGTCCCCTGAAAGAAATTTGGTTCCTTATAGCTGCTTCCTCTGGCTTATAATTGGTAACCTCAAGTAATAGGAAAAAGGAACTCACTCTTGTACAGGTAGCTGCAGAGATCATCTGGCGTGTCTATATAATGAAGAGGAGCTGACCAATGAAGACGAAACCGCACTTCGTCTGCCCACGAACATAGACTTCCCAAATCGTTACTTGCGTATTCTGGCAACAGATGCTTCACAGCATCTGCGGCTGCGTCGCTCAAACGGGACTGTCACGACCACCAGAACACAATAAGAGATCAATACACCAAAAGAACAAATCATAAAAAGATAAAGAGTAACTAAGAACCTGAGCGATTCTGCAAATTGTGAGGTGCCCATCTGTTCCCCAGCCATGAGTCACCGGAACGAGAAGTAGAAGTGAGACTGTAGCACATATGTGCAGTTCCTGAGACCAGTATGCCATTTTCAACGAAAACACTGCACTTACAGATTAGCTTGTGATTTAACGGCCCTATATTTATATTTTTATAGCTGTGGAATGCCAGAAAGGAAACAAAACCTGTGTAACGT
This sequence comes from Erythroxylum anguifugum, assembly GCA_027478595.1. Taxonomy (NCBI): domain Eukaryota; kingdom Viridiplantae; phylum Streptophyta; class Magnoliopsida; order Malpighiales; family Erythroxylaceae; genus Erythroxylum; species Erythroxylum anguifugum. Next base: position 33,522,397 of record JANIPN010000003.1, read on the forward strand.
ATTTGTTTTCAATAGATGGGAACGGTACGAATCAGCAGCCTTTTTTATCCTTTGGTGTGTTTTTACTGTGCAAATGCGCAGCGATAATTCGAAGACGTATAATACTTAGTTATTTTCTAAATTAAGGAGTCCGCATTTATAGGTTTTGTTATAAATGATTATTGTTAAAGTTAATATTTTTAGGAGAAAATTAAAAGTGTATGATTCTGAACAAAATTTTGTAAGCAAAAAAGGGAAAAAATATAAGAGTTAAATGTTTAAATCGGATTAATAAAAATAGAAAGAAAAAATTAATAATCCAAAAGGATAAGTAAAATTTGGAAATGTATAATGGTGAATTAATTTTAGGAATTAATGGCACCAATTTCACCTTAACTTGCATGTTATTAAATATTCACGTTATGTGCATGTAAAGGCACATGCATGTTATTATTAATTATTTATTAATTAAGTATTATATGGTAAGTGCCAATGGGATGGTTTATATGCGCATGGTATCATTGGTCTATTCAAATGAACGAAAACTTTGATATCAAGTATTAGTTGATTCAAAGAATAGGAATTGGGTTCATCTTAGCTTTGCTTAGGCTACTTTTTTTTAACAAATTTCTATCCAGATGATAAAGCGGACTCAGTTTATCCTTGTATTTAATACAAGATTGGAAATAGAGACATAACTTGGCACATTGTCTTTATTTTGATCGTCTGCTCTGTTTTTATTTCCTCATGCCTATCTGTCTCTTGTATATGTATCAGAGGATATAGTCTCAGCAAATTAAAGACTTATGATCATGGATAAGTACAGTGGTGGTGACTCGTGGATCTAAAACAAAACTTGTTCTCTTGGGCAGGGTATAAAATATCCCTTAGTTATCATATAAACACGGTAATAAACTTGGAAAATGTTAACTACTTTAGATTTAACCAAGAGGAAATAGATAGGAGGTTGGGTCAGCAAATTGAAGACTATTAAAATTGGAAGCACAAATATATTTAGTACATATTTATGCTTTCTCCTATTGATTATCTCATATTTTTCTGTATGAGTTTTAGCTTTTCATTCCATGTAGTAGCTAGAGATATAAACTCTTCTTTTCGTTTTTTTATTTAAGCCTTAGATGCATATTTTATCTCCAAACCTTTAACTGAATCACAGTTCAGTCCTAAACAATCTTAAAACATTTAGTTTAAATCAATATTTAATTATATATTTAGATTTGGTAGCCCCATATACCTTTAAAGTAATTAAATTTATGATTTTAGTTATAACAGATCATTGTTATTACTCAAATGTTAAAAAGAAAAAGGATTAAATTTCAAAGTAAAAGTTTGAAAAAGCACTAAACTATTCTTGATTTTTATTATCCATAAGTCGAGATCTTTATTCTAGCTCCTTTTAGCATTTTAGAGACCACACCATATTATCAAAAAGTTGGTAAAGAGAGGAACTGAAATGGTACATCTTTTTTGTATGTCATCATATGATAAAACATAATCTTTAAGAACATACATATTTATAATTTCATCCACTTCTTTCTTGGACAAATCATTTATATCTCGAATATGGAAAACCAAAAATTAAAAAAAATTAACTTTCGGTTAATTACAAGAATAAAAAGTCAAAAAGAAGGCTAAATGTAATTACATTAATGTATCTCACCTTGTTTAGTAGTAAGGATTTCTCCTCTATGACTCTCTCAAGAGAAGCTGTGATAGAGCTAAAAAGGGAAGCAATTGAACTCAATGTGGGTTGTGCAACAACAGGAGAATAGTAACTGTTTGAATTCTGAAGAAACCTATCACACAATGTGTCAATCATACAAGTCTTTATTCTTTCTCAGGATCAAAAATATTGGTTTATAGAGGGACATAAAGGATCACCCCCTCAAGGTGTATATATACCCGAAGTCTCAGAGTTCGAGTTCCATACAAGCATCAGCTTACAAGCATCAGCTAACTTACAAGCATAAGCTGACTCAATCTCATCATAGAGTCCTTAAAGTTCTCTTAAAGTGCCTACCTGCTTAAATTATCATCAGTATGTCCTTCAACTAAATAATAATAAACTTTTTTTGAAAAAGATAAATAATTAAAACATCAACAAGCATGAAATTCACCTTAACATAAAAAGCAGTTCCCTCATTTGAAATTAAAAAAAAACTTATATGTCTGCCATTAAATTCATCAAGTTGTTATAAAACAAAATGTTTCGACATCCATATATAGCAAACTTTCTCTTCCTTACAAAGCATATAGGTGTTAGACTATTACTATTTTACTTGAGAAACAGACACGGTCTATTTTAAACCTCGCTCACATTTTCCACTTGATGTATTAACAAACACCAAAGGGAGAGGTTGTTGTTGTTGATAACGTGTTTGATAGTTTGGGTGAAAGAGACATTTTAGATTAATCTAGAAGAAGATATATGTTAAAAGGAAAGAAGAATCACGAACCGATTCCACTTATCGTGCTGGATTCTGAATCCATTTATTCAACTTGCCCCATTTGAAAAATAGAGAATTGTTGTTCGATGTTTGTAGATGAGAGGGAGAGAGATTGGAGAGAGAATAACCCAATTTCTCTATCCCCAATTTTACGAAACCCTAGATAATGATGTGTGTGAGAGAAAAATGATAACATGGATTCTTTCTTTTTATGCAAGTGCAGATTTTGGGTTGATAGGTGTCGTGAATGCCAAGGATGGAGTACTAGTAAGATCGGGCGTTGGATCCTCCTTCCCACTTTATGTCTAACTTTATGGGTTGTTTATGAAGAATAAAAGAGAAAACATTTCATGGAAATTTGAGAGAGGTAGAGAGAGAAAGGGCTTTGCTGGAGAGAGAAGTAGAGATTAAGAGAAAGTGGAGAGGTAAGAGTTATTAATTGGCGACAAAGAGAATGGAGAGAGAAGTAGGAAGAGAGGAGGATGATTTACTGTTGTCTCTAACGCATGATTGAGACCATTTGCTAGAAAAAGTTGGGGCCGTTTGGTTCTACTTCTGTTTTTCTGTTGTAGTTTTCGGTTTTCGTTTTTGGTTTTTTTGTTTCTATTTTTCTTTTAAATAAAAATAAAAACCTGTTTGGTTGTTAATATTAGTATAACTGTATTTTTATCACTGATAATAATTCTATTTTTCTTTTAAATAAAAATAAAAACCTGTTTGGTTGTTAATATTAATATAGCTGTATTTTTATCACTGATAATAATTACATTTTAGATAAAACTTA
>JANIPN010000003.1:33556406-33570147 GCA_027478595.1 Erythroxylum anguifugum
TCTACTTTTTCATTCTGTCTCATGTTTGTTTGTCATCAAAATCTTCTTATACGTGAAGTCAAAATTCTGACTTAACAAATATTTTATACTCTAAGTGACTTTAACTAAAAAACAAATCAACTAAATATTACACAATATTAATGTACATAATTCTAGGACTTTGGAGGTGGTTGAATCATTAGTCTCTTATGTTCTAGTAATTCATTTTACTTCTTTAATTTATATTTTAAGTAGTTAAGCAATGACTATAAACCTTACCATAATTCTAGAAATTTACGTTGCTTAGTTTGCTAGTATTTTTCTTATGTTTTTATTGATTTATGCTGGAATTGGTAAAATTCTTATTAGAATTGCTACTTGACACTTGAGCTATTGTGGCTTAAATGTTGTTGGCCATAGTTTCACTAGTAGAAAGAAAACTTTAACATTTAAAAGTAGCTTCATGTCTTTATATACTAACACTTTTAAGTTTAACTGTAGTAAAGTGAATATCAATTAAGACAAGCTATTATATTATAACTATATGGTATATGTGCATTTTCAATAGGTTTGTACTCCTCTGGATTGTTAAGAGAAACTCTATTATATTAGAAACCGGGAATTTCACTCATCAATTCCATCAAATAGGAGAGTTGGTGGAATGGGAAGTTCATGTATTGATTTATAAACAAAGAAAACTCTTTAATATTTGACTTATGTTATATTAATTATACACAAAGTCTACATATTAATCGAATTCTAAAAATTCCACGAGCCTAGAATTCTAAAAATTTCATGAGCCCAGGAGTCACAACGAGCACTTGTTTTCTTGATTCACAGGTATAAATAATGCCACGTACAATAGTTTTGAAATCAATTGTAGGTGATTAATTCAATTGGTTAATACTTAGGAGATGGTATGTAAAGTTTAGATGTTCTGTAAACTAGGGAACATGAAAGATACTAGCTATGGAATCATTGTTTGAAATTAACAGTTTTGCAGAAATGAATAATGTTGATAGATCTTGGATGTATAGACAATTAACAGCTGATGGTTTCATTAATCTTGAGTTTGTTGAGGGAGTTGAAGCTTTTATTCATTATGCATGTTCTCAACCTGCATATATGGATGACCCAAAGATCAAATGTCCATTTAAAAAGTGCAAACACATTCATTTCCTTCCTATTGATAAAGTGAATGGGCATTTGCTGAGAAAAGGGTTTGTCCCAAATTATTTTGAGTGGACACGACATAGAGAACCATTGATTTGTAACATCTCAAAGGGTAATGAAGTACAATCGTCAGTGAAGTTAAACAAGTTTGAAGGGGAATTGGATTTAGAACAAATAATGTGGATGCAAATGAAAATCCTCAAATGCAAATGGTTTATGATGCAACCGGTTATTCCTTTCAAGAAAATATAAAAAATCTTGAAGAAGAACCAAATCCACATGCAAAGCAGTTTTTTCAATAGGTTTATGTTGGCAATGCAAGCGATCTAGGTTTATTATGTCCCTTTTCCCAGCTTACGTGAGATAAGTCATATTGGTTGGTCGTTTGCAAAGTTAAACCTAGAAGGTTTTTTGAATCACATGGAAAAGGAGAATAGAGAATTGAAAGTGAAATGTTTCAGGATGTTTATGAAATAAATGCATTTGTCATATATGACAATAATAAATCTTTGAACGATCCATCTAATGAATATTTTAAAATTTCATCTAGAAAGGATGTCGAGGGTTAGAGATCTGAAAAGGAGCCTGACTTTGATTCTAATTATTCAGAAAAAGAAGATGACTTTGATTTGCAATTAAGTGATGATAGCGATTAATTTGTATTTGTAATTGAATATTATATTTAACAAATCAATTTTTCCCTTTCAATATATTGTGTAAAATATTGAATTCAAATTGTTATATTTATAGAAAATTCAATCAAATATGAATTTCAGGTTGAAATATGCCACCCAAGAGAAAACAAAATATAATGCGACCAAGGTTCAGATAACTATTCAAAGCTACTTACTGTCTAGGTGAAGCATGACATTCTATAGCTGGAATTGAATCACCTCCTCCCCCTCCAGCTACTACACTTGTAGATAAGGCATCACCTTTTGTACCTACTACTACACCATTCAACACCCCTAAATCATCCACTACCCCTATAGCGACAGAGATATTAGGAGTAAACGATGCGGATGAAAGAGGCGACTACTAGCTTGGAGCTGAGGGACTTGATGGAAGAACTTATATCACAATTGTCAATAATTTGTAAGTGAAAATACATGAAACACTATCTGTTTATAATTAAGTTATAGGTTTAAATTTTAAAAATGATATAAAATTATTTGTTTTTATATTAGGTTGATTCCGTCTAGATCGTGCTCAAGAAACATGACATTCAAATTCAAGGAGAAGATTAATCTTGAGAGTTATGTATGGAAGAATATCTCTCAGGCCACAAAGGAATTTTACTATGAGTTTGAGGTTATTTTCTTTTTTCAATTGATTTTAAAACATTAATTAGATAAATATTGTTACATTATAAGTATTTATCTAATGTTTTTCCTTTTGTTTCAGAAAGAATTTTTTGAGATCATGAATTTGACGCGATCATTAATAAAGCGTGGGAGAGACGAGCACGTACACGTTATAAGGACTTTGTTGGTGCGATATACAAGGCTGGTTTACAACCGCCTTATATTTATGAACAAATATGGAGTCATTGACAGCAGTTTTAGACTTTACCTAAGGCAATGCCAATTTCAGAGCGTAATTCTACCAACAGATGTGGAGGATCGGGGGAAGAGAGTTTTCCCGTACATACGAAGGATCTATTACTCACCACGAGCACGCATAGAGACTTGTAAGTATTTCCACTTTACATTTATAAATTCTAGTTCACTTATAACATTTTATTCTTATGCAGGAAAAGACCTACACCTCGTCAACTCTTTTTGCACACTTACACTAAAAAGCACGGTGGTGTGATATTCGTCAACACCCGATGTAGAGAACTAAATGTATGGGAAATTTATGGTTTAATATTAATGCTTAATAATTATCACTTACTAATATAAACATTGCCTTCTACTAGACCAAATACAATAAAGCATTCAACGACAGTTTTAACAATCTAAAGATGTTAATAAGACTCAAACTTATCTTTATGCAGTGGGTGGTAGGGACTGTCGTGAAATAATAATCGGCTTAGGTTCATTTGTGAACACATGTTATTCGCAATCCTCCACGTCCAGTACAGCAACATCTAGTAGGTGGTGGACAACCAATAAAGTCCATGAGCTTCAGAGCATAGTGCAGACATTGGCAACTCAGTTACAACAGTCGATGGAGCACATAACTTAACTTCGTAATGATATGGATGAGTTGAAGGGAAGGGGTAGCACCTCATCGTAACAATTAGAGCATCCATGATCACCAAATTAATAGTGCACTTGTAGTTATTTCATTTGAATTACAAATACTTATTATGTACAATTTAATGTTTTTATTATCAATTAAGATAATTTTAACTTTATATCATCAATCAACTTTCTGTTTAAATAATTCATTATATAAATAAATCAAAATACTATGCACAAATAATTCATAACTGTTTAAATTTTGCATCAACTATAAGATCATCAAATAAAATTTAATAATGGGATTTTTAAATTTTTTGTTAATTTTCTGACGGAAAATAACAAACCATCAATAATATTGACAGTAAGTAACAGGCGTAATAACCAATTCCGTCACTAACTTTACTAACAGGATTTGCCGCAGGATAACTGTCGGTATACTCACCGACGGAACAACATAACCGTCTGTAATGTTGGAACAAAATTATCAATGGAATAACCAATGCTGTCTTTAAATTTGCTGACAGACAAATTTTGACCGTCAGAAATTTACCGACGGTCGACTGTACTAACAGCCGTCGGTATATTCATTGACAGTTACATAAATTGTCCGTAGGTAAATTTACTGACAGACATTCTATTATTCGTTTGAAATTATTACCTGCAACTATTTTTACAACACTTTGAACCATCGGAAAATTCCGTCGCTAAACTATTTTGCCTATGGAATGTTTAAGTTTTCTATCAATAATATCTGTCGCTAAATGACATTTTTCTTACGGTGACTCTGCGACATTAAGCTGCTGTATAATCAAATATACAAACCGAATTTGGACATGGAAAATTCCCCGCTCTCACAGCTTTGAGCTCAAAAAACACTGGAAGGACTGACAGTACGTTGAAAAAACAGTTCCTGTTATATTCTGAAAATTCCGAGGATGTTTGAGGCAGAGATATATAGGATCGTCCGCAAAAGGAAGCGCACGCGTACTGTGCGTTTCAGGCTGCTATTCTTGGTTTCTACGACGAAACCCATCATGCTTTCCTTTAAAATGTGTATTTTGAAATGCGGGTTCCCGTGTTCTATCAATGGACTATATGCATTTGTTTATGATTGTGACCTATTTCTTTCTTACGTTTCTGATACTCTCTTTTTTTTCCCATGCTTGTCCTTACACATTCCCACTCCACTCCCCCTCGGATCTCCCATTTCTCCACTTTCCATCATTCCTTTCCTGTCATCGATTTATTGTTTGTTTAGTGAACGTTCTAACTTTACTTGGTTAAAATATTCTTGGACCAAAAGACAGCTTCATCAAAACCAGCATCTCACATTCAAGTTTTATTTATGTTGAAAGAGAAAGAGGATTAATACAGTTGATTCCACGCAATGACATTTACATATACCATGTAGATTATTTGATTCCAAGCAATTGATGCCATAAATCTGCAAGTTGTCAAATGGTTTTTCTTCTTTGACACAAACTAATATGCAAATGGTATGGGCTCATTGAAACTTCTTTTGATGACCTGTACCTTATCCAACCAGATAAAACAGCCCTTGGTTGCTTCTAATAATTCACAGACGATCCTAAAACAGTGGACAATTTGCAACCACAGGCAATCCCATGTATATAGTTTTATAAATTTAAGAAGACGAGCTTTATCCTTTATATTATTTTGCCTTGTTATGATCGATGTCTCTGAGTAGGTTTCATCTTTCTTTGTCTGGAGGCAAGACATACTCCTGGAAGATAATTATGGGTACCAACCAAACCATAGGCTTGTAGGCTTGTTTCTTGCTAGTTACGATTCTCCATAGTCCCCCCCAATTGCATACCTTATTTAATCTCTCTTGAATTTCCGATCGTTTTCTTGTTCTGCACATTGCACATGCAAACATGGCAATTTGAGCATTTTCAGTGTGTTCATTCGGCGCATGCTTTGCTAATTACAAGTTTTAACATATATGTATAGTTTACTCGGTCCACGAGACAATTGCACTTTCAACCCAGACAGTGTCTGAGACTAATTCAATTCTATAGTGTACTTATGCGGCAGCAAAGAAAGGAGAAACCTACTCAATTCACTCATTTCTTAAACGTACCTAATCAACAAATATTATGAATTACCAAAAGAAAAGGAGCCCAAGCAGTTGGAGTTGAGCTTAGGCCGACAGCATGAGCTGGATTAATAGCTAACAAATATTAACCAATAGCCGGGTAGGGACGAATGCATCACCAAGACACCAACGCCAACGCCAACTTACTGAGCTCTAAATTTCATTTTTAGCAATCTCTAGCTTACCCTGAGAAGAAAACAAAACATGGGAAATCTGAAATGAAGACTCCAGATATTTGCCATGGTGTGCGATGAAATTTAAACCTCTAACTATTGGCTCGGGCAGTTTTATTTTTTACTTGCAAAAAATTTCGCGTTTTTGAGGACAATGACCGCTTTGTATCCTATCTTCAAACTGTGCCCAGTTCCTATCGTTCTTTAAGAAGAAGTCTTGTTGAAAATGAGTAGTCAGTTGTACTTTAAGCGTGAAAATTTACATTATTAGGAGAACGAGTAAATAAATTTAACCATGTACTAGACGAGGAATAAGTCTCTGAACCTCAAATAATGGTTCAAGTAGAAATCACTAATTATTTAGCTTAGGGACTAAACAATGGCAATGAACAAGCTGGATGATAAAATGAATCTATTAATATCAAATTCCTCATAGCAGATGCTTCTTTTTATGTTTCATTTCCATGTGAAGAATTTTGATAGTTCTGTCCCACCTCTTACTCTTGTCTTATTTATTTATTAACATTAGAAAGCCGGATCGGAGTCAAGTCAGTTAGTAACAAAATGTACGTAACTGATGATAGAAAAACCAAGTTTGTGGAGTGGAGTGACAAGCCAAATGTTATTAACTCCATCAAATTTATACTGAAAAGTAGAAGTGCTTCTGCAGATCTAGAAATCGTACAACGGGAACTATCGGTTTTCGCTTCTGTAACACCTGATGTCTTTCTGATACATAAAAAGGGTCTTTGACGAGTTCATCTGCAGCAAATCAATTCCTCTGCCAGTAAATTGACTCTTCATTGCATCACTAATGTCGTATCGGAGCCACAGCTGCAGTTACGTTGACGGAGACAAGAGCAAACAAAAGTATTAATTCTCATCATGCCATAATTGGAACCAAGGCATCCTTTCCTCGTGGAACAAACCAAATATCATCAAACCTAAGCTTCTGGATCACCACGCCATATACTACCTAATCTCGTCACACATTTATTGGAGATGTTAACATTAGGCCCCAATTAAATGGTGCGAGGGAGATACATTACATTATCTGTTTTTATAATGAAAGAATTCGTGATGGTTGAGAATCAAATCAGTAGAAATTCTTGGCCTTAGTTGAGACAATAAAAGGGCTAATTCAAGGTGATGGTTAATTTAATATTGGGTTTGGTGTTACTTAAGGGTGGAAGAGTACTTCCCCAATTTGGTTTAAAAGATATGCAAAATCTGATAAAAGTATGAAACGTAGTAGGCAGGCAGAATGGGAGATTTTGTGAATCATAAGATGTCTTCTTGAGCAATCTTCTTCTCGTGCTATTTTATAAAAGAATATAATACCCTATCTGGGGTTCAATTTGTATTGTACCCAAGTTTTACTAATTAATAGGATAAAGTGTAATTGAATTAGTGATAGTGATCTAAAACTGCCATATCATGACAAACAGAAACGATCTTTTACTTTTGCACAGGGCGAAATGAGATGACAAAAAGGTCACTTTTGTTTTGTAGTTTGTACACATTGCTTAGATTGACCCACACCAAAAAAGCAAAAATTTCATATAAAATAAAAAAAAACCCCGTTTGTTTTGGCCAAAATGAGAACTTACTCCAAAAGTTCAACGTACCATTTCCTTGCTTAATTCATGTCATAAAACAGAAGAAGACTAACAAACTAAAACCAAAAGCCCTACTTCTAATCCTCTGCAAAACTGGCTGTCTAACAATATCTACTCCCTCTATGAATCCAATATTAGGAAAGAGAAAAAAGAATCGGAGGTTAAAGAATAGCTATCGAAACCTACTCCTCCAAGAAGCGTTTCACAATCTTCACGCTTGGCTCCACCACTTCTCTCTCCCAAACTTCAGTCCCCCTCTTCTTCTTCCTCCTCTTCTTTTTTCTTTTCTTAATAACTACTTTATCATCTATATTTCTGTTCTTCTTCATATTATCATTATTATTATTCAAATTTTCATTCTCTATGTTATTGTTACCATTACTACGCAACAACACCTCCCTAAAAGCCTCCGTTGCCTCCACTCTCTGTAGGTCCCACCCGGCCCCTTTCAGTCTCATGATCTTCCCTATCTGCCTCTTCGCCAGCTCACACGTGTTTTCCTTTATCTCCCTCACCGCCTTCTCGAATGCACCTATCCGTACCGAATCCCACTCTCCTCCATTTCCATCTCTCCCCGCCGGGTACTTGTCTAAATACGGGTCGAACTCCGGCACGCCAATGGCCTTCCTCAACCCTGGCTGACCCCGAGACCCATGATACTCGGCCAACTCCTCCAACATCCCCGTCTCTAACATTTCGTCAACCCTCTTGCACAAGTAATCGCATAGAACAGAAAACGACACGTCGACCCAGATAAAGCAACACTTGTACCTCAGCTGAGTCCAACCAGGGTGTGGGTCCGGCCCGTTGAAGACGTCAACGTCTGGGTCAAAGCGGTCTACCACCAGAGCGTGGATGAACGAGTTAGACCCGCCAACCACGATGGGCACCTTCTGCCGGGAGACTATGTCGGAGATGGCCAGACCGGCGGCTAGGCGGAAGTCGTGGGGAGTGAACTCGCCGCGGTTTGGGTCGAAGTCGCCGAGCAAATGGTGCGGCACGCGGCGGCGGTCGAGGAGGGGGATTTTGTTGGTGGTAATGTCGAGCCCATTGTAGACTTGCATTTTGTCGGAGTTGATGATCTCAGAACGGTGGAACAATAAGCGGGTGGCTAGGTCTATAGAGAGCTTGGATTTGCCGCAGCCGGTGGCTCCCATGATGACGACGATCTTGTCTTTGCGGCCGTTGGAGGTAGAGGAGGAGGAGTCCATGCGGACTCCTCGGAGAGGGTGGGGGCGAGAGGATTTAAGGAAGTGGAGTTGACGAGGGAAAGCAGAAGAGTAGTAATGCGATGATGAGGGGATGATATTAAAACCAAGTTTCATAGGAAAAAATCTAAAAAAAGAAAAACGAAAGAAAGAGAGGGAAAGAGGAAGAGGAATCGTATAATACTACCGGTAGGACTAGTAGAAGTAGATGGGTGGGTAGCTGCTTGTGCTGTTACGAAGGTCTGCAAGAGACACATACGGAAGATGAACGCTTAATGCGTGGCCAGGAGAAAGGAGAGAAGAGAGAGGAGAGAGGGGCTAGGAGTATTCTTACGTTATATTTGATTGGAAGCAAAGATTTTAATAAAATAAAATAAAATATAAAAAAATGTAATATAAAAAAATTGTTGTTTATGATAAAAAAGAAAAGTTTATAATATATTATAGTAAAATATTGTTTTAGGGAAGAGTTTATAATATAATATAGTAAAAAGTGGTTTATTATTTTATATTCTATTCTGAGCCTCCTAAATTAAAGGTTTATCATTTTTACTGTTTAAGACATAATGAGATGTAATATAAAACTCTTCTCTTTCATCTTATTCTATTATATTCTATTTCATTATAAACTAACGTCTCAAATGTATAGAATAATATTACATTTTATTCTATTTTTTTTAATAAATCTCCGACTAAACCTAGCCTTAGTGTTGTTCGGAAGGTTTCAATAGGAAAACGACAGTAGTACATGTATTATTTTGAGGCTTTCCAACTCCAAATGATCCTTTTCTTTTCAAGGACAATGAATTTTGCAATGTTATGTTCTTATCATATAAATCATGAATTGTGTTTATATAAGCCCGTTTTAAAACTGAAACCTTTTCAAGTTGAATTGCTTGGCATGTTACATGATTAAACTAAAAAAATCTTAAGAAGAACTAAATTGGAGGAAGCATTTAAATTAAGGAACTAAATTATGAATTTAGCCCTTCATTTTAACGAATTATCTTTAGAATATGTGGTGAAGAAAGGGAAATACTACAATTGATTATATCATAGACGACATACTCTAAGGTGCTCAATCGAACAAATCTTTATGTCTTTACTTGCACAATAACTAGAGTAAAGATGATATATGGTGATATAAAACACCTTTTCTTTTGCAATAGTTATAGATGAGTTTATTAAAAATATCCAAGAAGATATATCTTTGTATAGATTGTTTACTAATGACATTGTTTCAATAGATGAGACAAAAAAATAGTGTCAATTTCAAACTTGAACTGTAGAGAGATGCCTTAGAGTCGAAAGACTAAATTGAGTAGGATTACGACTGAATATGTAGAATGTAACTTTTTGGGATATAAGGAGGATACCAATGTTGAGGTAAAAATTAGTTCAGAAGTTATACCACAAAAAGAGTGTTTTAAGTATCTAACATCTATTATCTAGAGTAATGGAGAGATTGATGAAGATATAGTCCACCATATCAGATCAGGGTGGCTTGAGATATTGTATAGGGATCTTAAGCTAATTTAAAAATCATTAAAAATCAATTTTTTTTCTTTATTATCAATTCTAAATATGATAACCTAGTTCACTTCCATTCTTAGCTTAATAATTTAGTTAAAATACCAAGAATTTGAGGGCTTATACTTTATATACTAGAAGCTTTATCTTTAATAATGCAAGTGTGAACCTAAGTAACCGCATAAATATAGCATTTGTGAAAAGCTTCCATATTTTTGTTTCCAAGAACATTTTATTAGTGACTTTCATGGAGAGAGCCATTATTCTAATGGTTAGTTCCCTTCCTTGTCCTCAAAAGGTTGATCCCCAGCCCTAAGGGCCCCCAGTCGCAGACCCGACCACCAGTTAGTTCCCTTCCTGATTGCATCAAAAAGAGGATGACACTCATAATAGGGAAATCTTTTTTCCAGATATGTAAACGCCTAGATGCTTGAAAGGTAAGTTTTAGTATGGTGGGCCAATGATAGGTGAGAAATGAGCAGTTTGGCTTGAGCAGTTAGCTGAAATGTACAAGTATTTTTCAACTTATTCATAGATAAACTAGATAAGGTGTTGAATAAGTTGAGAATCCATAAGTAAATTGACTAAGTTCAGATCTACACCATTAAATTGAAGTAAGTCACCTTTAAAAGTAAGGATAAACAACTTCTTTTCCTCACAACTATAGTGGTGCTTAAACTTATAATCTTGGTCAATCATATAAGAGATTAGTCTTATTATAACTTAAATGTATAATGAGAAAGAATAGGGCGAGATAGGATCTTCTTGATGTAGACCTTTAGCTATTTAGAAGGAACGAGTGGGGTCATCATTAACCAAGATAGAAAAAGTTTAGTAACTTCTTATTAATTTCTTACTTTTGTATCCCTTAAAAAGTTTTTGAACAAGGAGTAGATTATCTCCAATACTCTCTCCCTTAATAATGCCCCTTGGCCTACACTAATAAGTCTTTCTAGTGTAGCTTTAAGAATATCAGCGATCATTCTTTATATAATTTTGTAGATGATATTATAGTAAGAGACGCTTATAATCATTCAGTGAATAACGAGGCTCATAAATTTCTTGTTTAATTCCTCGAGTATGAAGCCTAAGGAGAAAAATTTTGGAACCGCTTAGGAGATAAGTTTTCCAGTCAAATACCAAGTTTTCTAGAAAAAAGAAGGCATTTAAGCCATTTAAACCTAGTTTCTTTTTAGGGTTAAGGATGAATAATGCATATTTAACATCTAATGCACTAAACAAGTTCTATTTTTTGAAAGGTAAATAAGTAATTGCATTAATTTAAAAGTGAACTACTGAAATGTACATTTAATAGCTATTGAAAAATGGTTAGCCAATTCAAGTTCCATATTACCATTGATATATTTTGACTAAGGCCTTCCTAAGAGTTTCCAAAGAGCAGTATAAGACTCCATTGATTTACATAATCAAAGACAAGTACAAAACTTAAGTAACTTTGAAGTCTTTCCTCTTTACTATAATTGCCATTCGAAGCTTATGAAAAATATACGCTAACTTGCATTTATTTCTAACAACCTTTTCTTTTAAAAAATATTAATTTAATTAATCCATGAAAGTTGAGTAAAAGTGATACAAAAAGGTTCTGAAAATATAGCTTGGTGTTGTTCGTTCATATAAGCTCTAGATCATTACACGTACATACTAAAAATAAGCAGTGTGACATGGAAACTAAATTAAATACCCTAACTGCCTGTTATGTGTGATGTTTTTTGGAATTTATCAATGTACATGAAATGAGTAATTTGATCATGTCAACTAGCACTTAAAGGAATTGTTCTTTGCCTTATGATGTTAAGGAATATTTGCCTATTCCTTTCTTCCCAGATTGTAGTGACGAGGTGGGAAAAAGCTAGATAGTAGCACCATCCTATTACTTCATTTTGATACTTGGTAGTTGAGCTCCATTGCACTATATCATCCTAGAAACTAGGTGGTTCAATAAGATTGCATTTTCCAATTATGATATTCCAAGCTTCCTTGATGAATCACAATGGAAGAAAAGTTATGAAATGCTTTCCTACGCCTTCTTACATAGTATGTAATAAATTTGGTATCATCATATATTTTTTAATCTATCAATTGTTAAAAGCATTAATGTAATAGAAATCCACAAGGTAGTTGAGGCTTATGGATGAAGATATTTGCACCATACAATTATTACTTGAGGAACTTTAATTGTTGAGTCTTTGAAAAGTTGCTTGGATGTTACATTAGTGAACTCTCCAGTATTTGAATTCTTCCATACGATTTTTTCATGTTTATTGGTAGTGAGGGAGATGTTGTCTAACCCTATAATGATATTGGAGTGTGACATTCTATTAAGCTCCAACTTGCTATCTTATTTGTCAACAAGTAGCTTAAAGTTAGTGTTGGATGATCTTGAGGCTAAGATTAGAATGTGAAGATAAGTTATTGGAAGCTAATGTTTTCTAAAACCAATAATTGTTATCAACATATTTTCCTGATTAACTTAACTGAAAGAGATGTAAATGCCACTTTTATCACGATTGACTTCAAGACTCGACATTCTAGAGAACATCTTCAAATTTTTCATGAGAGTGGTTACTAAATTCTTCTCAACTTTGGAAAGTAAGAGTAAGTCATTAACAAAACTTAAGTTGATTATCTTGAGTTTCTTACACTTTGAGTGATACATGAAATACTTGCTTCTTTCTACCATTATTGTAATATTCCGTTACCCACATGAGGGGTAGAATTGTGAATTCTGAAAAATGTGATGAGAAATTAGGAATATGCATTTCATGTGTTATTAATTTTGTCATGCACATTTTTGCACAATTATTTGATTGTACATGCATTCATTGGCATTTTCTAGGTACAAATAAATTGTTATAGATGATTAAATTATGTTGTGACAATTCTGGTATTATTTAGAGTATTTTGGGAATTTTAGTGATTTTGTGAAAATATTAAATTATGGGCCAATTATATAGTGACATGTGGACTACTTATTGTGTGACAAATGCCTTGAGCATGTTGGAGACATGTGGTAGGTTGATTGTAGGACAAATGGCTCACATGCGTAGAGCTATGTGTCAAAATGACATTTAAACCGTGTAAGCTCATGTGAGGTGAGGTTTTCGGTAGATTGTATGGCTCTTTGGAGTTTCTTCTTCCTCACCGAAAGTAGTAAACTGGTTCTGTGGAAAGGTTGGCTTTGAATGTGTAAGGATTTCATGAGTTAGAGAGTTTAATCTTTGCAAGTATTCGGTAAAGAAACACTTGATAACCGAATGAGCTTTGCTCTTTTTGAGTGATTTTTCCTTGCTCATCCAACCGGTTTGTGATATGTTCATACTGCTGGAAAATGGTTGGAGTTCATAGCCGAATATGAGTTTGAGTAAGGAGAGAAAAGCTTTGCATGCATCCTCGGTGAAGAACTTGTCTTCTGAAGGAGATTTTGTGAGACCTTTGTTGATTAATCTGTTTGTTTTTGCTGGATTCGTAGCAGATCCAAGTAAGTTACTCTGATCTGAGTTCAGTTGTGGTTTATTTGATGGATTTTAGTTGACAGAATGTTCATGCATGTAGGTAGCGATGTTAGTTTTGATTCTGAGCTTATTAGATGATTGATTCGAGAGCTAGATATTGTTTAAAATGGCATGCATGAACTCTGGATTGGAAGATATGTCTATATTCTGCTAAGTTTTGAGAAAAATCATAAGGGAAATGTATGAGTTCTCGTCCGAGTTCATCCGTGGTAGTTTGC
>JANIPN010000003.1:33579714-33594613 GCA_027478595.1 Erythroxylum anguifugum
GTGGATACCGTTAGAGACGGTCTACGTTGGTCGTTATGGTTTGACTGTTATACTTTCACATGGATCCTGGCTTTCGGAAAGGTCCCGGAACAAAAATTTTTGTTTTCCGCACTGTGTCCATGTGATGGACACCCCGGGATTTTCCTACAATTAGAGGATAGTTATAGATGATATTCTAAAAACCTCTAGAAGAGTAAAAAGGCCAACCACTCAAGATAATGGATTTGGTATTAGGAGGAATAATAGCCTTGAGTGATTAGAAACGTTTTATAGTGTATAATGGCCCTATAATATACCAATCTCAAACTAGAAGTCAACAATCTATCTATCTCCAATTTCTTACCTTAGTAAGGCCATAATATAGATTTGATACTTAGGATGAATTGAAACGAGTTGTATTGGGATTATTTGAGCTTCATAGTCTGTATGCTTTAATTTTTCAAGTGATAAGTGTGAATTCATTTCACCCACAATTTTTTTTATACATATTTTGTAGCCTCTTTTCATAAGTATCTTGGACATTATTTTTGTTAAATTTAGTCTTAGGCCTTTTTGAAGTTTAGGCAAACATAGTGTACTCCATCTTACACTTGGAATCTTGTTGGTGTTGCTTGTGCAATTGTAGATGAAGTCCTTTATGATTCTATCTATCTTTTTCACCTCTTTTCGATATTGTTTAATAGTGGGGTGAATTGAGTTGAGTTTATTCTCTTTGAAGAGATTGGTACTCCTAGATACTTAAAAGGAGGAAGCAATATTCTCGGTCCAATAAAATATGCCAGTGAATCTGCTTCAGATTAAGAAGAGATGGATATATAACATAAGCTCTTCATAAGGTTATAATACAGACTTGAGATTCCTTGGAAATCTTCTAGTGATACCTTCTAATATTGGGAAAGTGAGTCTTGAATGAAAGAACTTAGTTTCTATAAAAATATAGCTAATTTAGGTTGAGGATCCCATTAAATTCTTGAAATGATTGAAAATCAGCTCCTTGATCTCTAAATCCTTATTGATATATAACCCATCCTTAATCCTTAATGAGTAGATTTTGTTCACATTCCTCCTACACATAATGGTATTATGAAAAAATTAGTGATGATTGTCTAGTGCCTAAGAAGGTGCATCAAAAGCTTCCTTTTGATTTTCTTTAAGAGAAGAGTCTTTGTGAAAGAGAGAGGTCTAAGATTGGACAAATACTGAGGATCCCCTGACTTTTGTGATAGCATATTCAGTGCTCTAGATCCTTTTGAATTGCATCGTTTTAAGCTATGCTTCAATTTGAAGTTTCTTCACAAGTTTGAAAGATTTATAACATTTGAATTGGAGGCATAAAACTTTTACTACTACTTCCTCAAATCTCTTAGTTTTGGATAAGAAGTTGTTGACTATAAAACAAAACTTCTTTAAACAGTATCGATACCTAAATTTACCTCAATAAGAGTATAATCAAAGTAAAGATGATGGTTAAAGTGAGACATACTGGATTTATAAATTAAAGGATGTGAATGATTAACTAGAGCATGTCTAACTTTCTTCTGATTAACCAGTTGTTTCCTTGCCTATTACTCCATATATAATAACTTCCATTATAGTTCAAGTTTTAGAGTTTGATAAAGCATAATCAATTATGTAAATTTTCATTTCTTCTTCTACTACTAAGCCTATCACCATTAGACTCCTAAGAAAAGATGGTGCAATTAAAATTCTCAACTACCAACCATGGCTCAGTAATAGATTTCCCTAATGATTTTAAATCTTCTCGCAACAAACTTCTTTGAAATTAATGGTTTACAATATGAACAAATTTTTTCCCTAACTTTTCAATTCTAAGCTAACAATAAAATGAATAAATTGGTTAGAAGTTAGTTACTAGTGAACTTTATCTTTGATAGGATCATAACCTACTATGATCCTGCCAAAGTGATGTGAGTGGTGATTAGAGACAACCTCCAAATTCTTTCTAAAAACCCTTTTGTAATGTTGAAGCTTAGTTAGTTTGATCTTTATCTCCAAGAGATCAAGAATAGAAAACAATCTTGAATAAGACATAATCTTTGATTATCTATCTTTTCTTAAGGTAATTCATGTCACTCACATTTTAGGATAAGATTATAGGGTAGAATGAAGGCCAATAAGCTCTTTCATTTTAGCTTTTCTATCTTATCTTCTTTTAGTTGAATTAATAGTTTTAGATTTAGGTTCTAGTACAATTTCAAAGGTATTTATCTTTATGTTTTTCCCATCAGTTACTATTTAAAGTATTTTCAGCTTTGAGTATCTTTGGTGAGGCTACATTTAAGGCCTTCTTTAGTTCATTAATTGGTTTGTATGTAGTAGGAGCTATTTCTGAGAATTCCTAAATTGTGTCAAGTTCTCTCCCTATTTCTTTTAGATCAACATTTCCTTTCTATAGTGGTGCAGTTAAATGGTTATAAGTAGATTTCGATTAGAGATTAGAGAAGTTCATATGAGAACCCTATCAAAAATGCTTTTCTAGATTCCTTCCAAAACTTCTTTTTATATAACATAAGGCATTCCAATGGTAACTAATCTCTATTTAGTCTTTAATTAAATCTCCATAATCATTTAATCTTACAATTGTAAAATTTTCTTGTATCTTAGTGTTTAACTTAGCCTTAACGCAAATTCTAGCATACCTGACTCTTTTCATGGTGGCAGTCATTTTATCCAAATACTATGGCCTTCTAATAGCACTTTCCAAATGACTTAGACCTATTGTGGTCCAATACTCAAGAGGTAGACTATGAAACCTTATCTATATTGGGATATATTTGAGTTTTGTGTTCTTTAAAATGTCAGGCCTTTATTTCACTAGAAATGTAGGATTTACAAGGATATACCAAGGCCTTAATTCTACTATCCTTCACATACTATTGGGACTAGCAAATTTGAATAATTTTAAATCATTTTCAATCAACAAGACACTTTCTAAGATTGATTTAAGAAACCTTATCCATATTGGGATATATTTTATTTTTATGTTCTTTAAAATGTCTGGTCTCCATTTCACTAGAAACATATGTTTCTGTGAATGTACTAAGGTTCCTTTTCTACTATCATTTACATACTATTAAGATTAGCAAATTTTAATAATTATAAATAATTTCACTCATTAAGGCACTCTCTAGGATTGATTTATACCAACTTTTTATATCCTAATGTTGAACCATAAGGAAAGCAATCCTCTTTTTTATAAGGAAGTCAACCAAGGTACTTGACTATTTTGCTACTCCTTATTTGAGAATTTAAATGGGAGGAGAAACAAATTGAGAGCCTTTAAAGGAGGAGGGATTAAAAGATACAAGTAGATATCTCAGTTTGTCAAAATTTGGGAATCACCCATCACTCGGCTCTAAATTCTCTCCGAAGCTGAGGAAATGGTGGATGACTTATGTGGGAACATGAAAGGAGTTATCATGGCATGAAAGAAAAGTTCCTAGGTTTCTTAAGGAGAATGTATTACCTTTAAAGGTGGCTCTAACCTTAGGTTAGGTCTTTCAGTAACCTATGCTTTTAGAGAAGAAGCGTAAAGGAATGATAAGTTGAGGTTCCTTGTAGAGAAACAAAAAAAGGGAGGAGCATAAGGAAGAAGTCAAAGGACTAAAAGAAGTGAAAAAATAGTAAGGATTGGGTGAGAGTAAGGTTGAGAAGTTTGGTTCTAACTAACAATCACTAAAATAACAAAGAAGTTTGGTTGAAACAATAAGAGGATGGGTAAATGCGCTAGAAAAAGGGGAGAGAGAATTAGAGGGTTTGGTAAATAAGAAGGAATTAAAATGTAGGAGGAAGATAAGGTTTTGATTATGTAGTAGGTATAAAGAAAGAGAAAAGGGTAGATATATATTTTATAGTCACGAGAAGCTCGAGTTTCCTTCACTATAATTTATTCCATACTCATGCCTTGTTATAGCTAATTTATAAACATGGTTGCATATTACTAAATGGGCTTTTCCTTTAGTTAGCATTGTAGTTTATATGCACGTCATTACATTTGTTATGCAAATTGAAATGGTCCTTCAATTCTTAGCCTCTTCTTCTATTACATTTTGATAGAAAGCTAGAAACTTTTTTTCTTATGTTTTCTTTGCATGTTTCCTTCATTTCATAAAAATCTGGCCTCACATTTTCACAGAAAGAAATGTAATTGAAAATTCTAACGGCCGTACAAGTTTATCCAAAACATATAATTTGAAGTATGACTTCTCAAAAGAGGGAAGGACAAAGTAGACCAAAACATATAATAGTGATTATCTTGGTGACTTTATACTTGAGCTGAAGCCCAATGCCTTCCACATCATATTTATCATAGGGTTATTATTTAATTTATTAATAAAATTTAACAAATAAAAGTTATACATCTTTTATAAGATAAAAATCCTTTTATAAGGATGATAAAAATATGTTCATACATGAAAAGTACAACCAAATGTTCATTAATGGATAATATAATAAACAAATTATAGAGAGTCCAAAATCACTTTAGCCCTATAGTTGACTCAAGTAGTAATAGTTATCATAATAATTATTTATTAATAGTTAATTCAATTATGTCAGTTATATTGGTTGGTGTCAAACAACACCTCCAACAACCACCTTTTATGGACCAGACATAATAGTCTCTAATTTTTTTTATGTAAGTTCTGTATGATTAAAATAAGTCTCTTAGTAAATGGGATGTAACATGTAAACTAACTATAACTATTGATTATTTCATTAATTATGTTTGTAATTTGTGTAGTGAATATTTAGGCTATATCAAGCTTCACACATTATATTTTTCTTCCCCAAATTATCTATTATGTTCTATAATAATTTGTTATAAAATTACTAAGTTTTGTTATACATAAAAGGAATTTGATAGAATGACACGTCTAATATATTTGATAAATTAGCATTGAAAACTTAATTTTTAAACTTGGTTGCAAACATAATAGAATTTTATGCAAATGTTAGCCTTAAATAAATTTGTATGGAAAATGGAACCAAAAGAATTAGAAACCTATTTGTGGTGCAAAATGTTTGGTGGGCAAAACTTGGTGGCAATCTAAAAGAGACTTGCTCATTTTAAATCATACTTTGATTCCATTTTGAAAGGTTATGGATGCAAGTTATAACACAGCTTTATTAGATTGACAATGCCATTACTAATATCTAAAGGAATTTGGATGAAAGTTCTAGCAAGGCAATTAGTATGCTAAAAGATGCATTGGCTCTCTTGTATAACAATGCTTCTTAAGGGATCGACATAAAATAGTCTTGTCTTAATGTTCATGAAATGAAGCATTTTGATAAAGCCCATGATGTTAAAAATTTTCTTTGGGACATGCATTAGTTCTCTATGTTGTAAGAGTCTTTTAAGTCGATAAATTTATGCTAACTAGCATGCATTTAGTGGAGATGCAAAAATTTGGTTATAATCTTAGATTAATAATGATCTCAATGATGATAAGGGGTGAATTGATACTTAGGATGTGTTGATTAATGAATTAAAAGGACAATTACTTCAACGTAATACATCATAATTTGGTCATAAATTATAAAGAACTTACAACAAAAGGGATCGTTTATAATTATATGAAGGTGTTTAATTTATTGATTCTAGATATTAGTAACATTACTGAAGAAGATAAGCTATTCAAATATATATATACACACACACACACATACACACACACACACACAACTGTCAATTGGTTGATTTGTATAGTATAACTTAAATTAGTCTAAGTACAATGACAAATAGAAAAATGGAAATGGAAATTCTAAGTAGAAAGGAAAACACATGTAAATTAATAAAAGAAAAACAAACTTGAATGGAAATATGGATCCATCCAATAGGTTTAAAAAAGGGTTGTTTCATTTGCAATAGACCTCACTTCTCACGTATATGCTTCAATTAGAAGAAAATTAAGTTATCATGGTTGAACATGAAATAGGAGTAGTAGCCACATTTGTGAAAATCCACTCCAATGGCTTACAATTATTTCGACAAAGGTAATTATTTCTCATGGTTATTTATTACACCTAATAATTGAATAAGTGGTATAAATATTGATGCAATGGTTGATATGGTTATCATGCACACATTCATTGCCGATAGGTTAATTATAAAGTTATGATTAAAGCTAAAAAGAGCAAAAATTGAGAAAATAATGAAAGAAAAAGAGAGTGATATTGTTGGCATGATTTATATATACACATTTGAGAATAATCATATTCGTAGATGAATAAATCTTTGTTTCACTAGATGTTACAATCTTATGGAAAAAGGATAGATTGTTAACATGGTTAAAGTGAAGGAAAGTATTGTTATTGATGTTTTGGATGAGATTAATTCTTTTTTGAAATTCTACCAAGATGTGATGCTGATAGGATTGCCTAAAAAACTACCTTTAAGAAAGGCTATTGATCACTAAACTAAGTTGGAACGAGGTTTTGTTCCTCCTACATATGCCTCATATTAGATGTTGCTACTAGAGTTAAAGGAGTTACAGAGTGGTTAGGTGAAATTTTAGAAGTAGGGTATGTTATGTCTCAAAAGTGCCATATGATGCTCCTGTTCTCTTCAGAAAGAAGGTATATGGTACACTCCAAATGTGTGCTAACTATCAAGTAATAAACTAACTAGAAAGAATGAGTACCGTATTCTGTTAATTTAGGATTTGATGGATAAATTAAGTAAGGCTTTGATATTCTTAAAGTTAGACCTTCAATCTAGTTATTGGTAAGTCAAAATTATGGAAGGAGAAGAGTCAAAAACACATATATAACTAGGTATGATTCTTATGAATTTCTAGTCATGCCTGTCAAGTTGATCATTTCCTGCTACCATTTTTATAATTTGATTAACAATGTTCTATATGAGTTTTTAGATAACTTTATAATGGTATATCTTGACTTAACAGTGATAAAAACTCTATAGAAGAACATGTTGTCCATTCACACCAAGTATTGGAATACTCATGAAAGAAATGACTATATGCTATGATAGAGAAGTGTGAGTTTGCAAGGCTATAAATTAACATTTCAAGGCACTTCATAAGTAAAAATTAGCTTTAAATGGATCCTCAAAAAGCACAAGACATTATAGAGTGGTTAGCCCTACCAAAATGTTTGAACTTAAGAATTTTGAACTATCATTAGCTTTCCATCCAAATTTATTCTCAGATGGTTTCCCCTCTCATTAATTTTTTAAAAAAGAACAAAATATAGTGTTGGTAAAAAAAGGTTTAGACTTATCCTCATAAGGTATAAGCCATTACAGAGAGATCAACTTTACCAAGGTGTCTGAATGGTCATTCTTGGGGATTTTGAACTAATCTTGTCAATCCATCAATTTTTTTTTAATAATTTCCCTCTCACTAATTTGATGAAAAATAATAAAACATGGTTTGGTTAGACTATTGTGTAGATGTGTTTGAGAAGCAAAAGCAATTAATTACATCAAAATCAATTTTCAGACTGCAAAACTTTAAATTTCCCTCTAGGGTTCATATCGATACATAAAAAAAAGCTATTAATGATATGTTAGTTTAGGATGAACATATAATAGCATTCAAAAGTAGGAAACTTAATAAAATAAAACAAATATATTTTAAAAGACAAATATATTTTGCACATGAGAAGGAAATTGTTGTAGTGGTACATTGCCTAAGGGTATGGTGTTTATATTTATTAGGGATAAAGTTTATAATTTAAATAGTTAACGTGAAAAATACATTCGTTAAGGTATAAAAGAAATTATTTTTTAAGCAAGTAAAATGAATGTAATTTTTGGTCAAGTATGACTTCATTTAAAAATGCAAGCTAGGGAAGTGTAACTAAGTAGCAGATGCTCTTAGTATAGTAGAAATATTTATTACCTCCTATTATTTATCGAGAATTGAAGTCGAGTTAATAGAAATAATTTGAAGAAATGGTCAGATTGATGTTAATTATTGTTGCTTGTTCACCTCTCCTTCCAATCTTATACCTTCTTTTCTCCTTCTTTAGCATTTCCAACAGAAAAGGAAGGCATTATAATCCTTTCAAACTCTCTACCTAATTGAGATCCCTTCCCTCCATTAATCACCTCTGTCTTCCACTTTCCCCCACTTCTGCTAAAGATTACCAATTATTTTGTTCTAGCTCTAGTTCCTGTATATTCTACCTTCCCTTTAGTTTTACCCTCAATCCTAACTACTGTAATGGAATCTCCTATGATAGTCCTTATAACCTTACCTCTTCCAGCCCTTAGAAAAGTGGTTCCTTAACTATAATAGCTTTTCCAACACCTTATCATACTCTACGAAAAGGCTCTAATCTTATAGTTAATGATGGAGAACCTACCATAAAACCTAAAATGATTCCCAAGGCTAAAAACTCCTTGATAATATCCCCACAATAAAGATTCTAAAAGTAGGAGCTACCAAATGAAGCACTACACTTGTGGGCTTTTTATAGATAAATGACCCCCATTCCACTTAATCAAATCTTGGGCACAATCTATATGGGCTAATAATAGTTTGGTGCATATACTAGTTATAGTAGCAGACTAATTTTTGTTCAAATTTAGAGAAATATTTATAATGAAGCAAGAAATGGAATCGAGTCCTTATAATTGGAGACAAAAGACAATGTTCACTAAGAAATTGAATCTAGTTATGTGATTAGATAATGATTCACTTAATGTTATCCCTTTATGGATATGTTTTTCATTATATTTTATTAAAGTATTGGAAAATAATAGGCTTGAGTTACCTAGTAAGTGCCAATGGAAAGCCTATTAGACTAAATGAACATACTACCAAAATGAGAAGAGTAGGGTTTGCAAAAATTTGTATAGAGGCAGAAAGGAATGTGAAACTACTAGAAAAAATAGACATGGATAGTTTGAGAGATGATGGTGAACTTTATCCTTATGAAATTCGATTTCTTACCTATAGAAAGCAGAGCAAACTATAAACAAAATTTGTAAACCTAAATAAGCCTCTTATCCAATCAGCTTTAAGCTAAAGAATCCTACCTAAACTCACAATGATCTAGGTACTCTTATAACACAAACTCTAATAGAAACAATCCTTATTACATCAACAATTGATACACCTCATAATACCTATAAACTTATACCAATTATGGAATAAAACCTTGACAATCCTTCCACTTCTAAGAACACACCAAAAATCACAAACCCTTCTACTCCTAATTTTAATCATCCCCCTCAGATCACCATACTTGAACATGTTAATGCATAAGAAATTCTAGAACCTATATAGAAAAGGATACATAGAAGTCAAAGATCAATATTAATTCAGATACAAAGCTAAATGAAACTAAATAGCCAAATAGTTTGGACATTGAAATGAATGACACTTAGTTCATTTACATAATAATAAGGACATCAAGTGAAAAAAAAGTAAAGGGCTTATTAAGCCATAAAAGAAACACATATGATCCTAATTTGCTTGCTGAAAACCAAAATCAAGGAGGCAACCTTGAGTAAATGGCTATAGTTCATAAGAAATTAAAGGAAAATCCTATCCAATCATGTATCATACATATTGGTAAGAATAATAGTTTCTTGCAACAAATGATACATGGAAGTAAGTAACTCAGAACAAATAGATCAATATCTCCATATAAAGGTTTACTCATTCTTCCTTTAAGAAAAAAAAATATTTCACTCCTTGTTTACTAATCATGTTTTTTGATGGAAAAATCTTTTAAGGGACATAGAAGAATTAGCTAAAAGAAAAAAAGACCATATATTATGCTAGGAGATTTCAATTGCATATTTTATTCCTATGATGCTGAAAGAATAAGGAACAAATACAGGAAAATAAACAAAGAATTCCAAGAATGGTTGAAAAATTCATATTTATTGGACCTGACTTATAGAGGGAATTTCTTCACAAGGACAAACAAATATGTAGGACAATAATACATTAGGAAAAAGCTGGATAGATGATTAATGAACAAAGAATGGATGATTAAGTTCCCTAATAGCTCAAGGTTATTTAATACACCAGGAATTTTAAAACATTCACTACTTGAAATTAGAATGGATCTACTTCTCAGCAAAATACAAAACCTTTTTTAGGTTTTTCATGTTCCTCACAAAATTGGAAGGCTATAACAAACTAATTTCTAGAGGACTAAACCATCCAGTAGAAAGATTTGAATCCTATAAATTGGTAACAAGGCTAAAGCTAATAAAGGAAGAGCTGAAGAAGCTTGATAGAGACCTATATAAGAATAAGCTTTACAAAGAAGTGGAAAAAGCTAGAGAGGAACTCATCACCACACAAAAAGACCTCCATGAGGATCCATTGAATGAGGAGTTGAAATTGAAAGAAAAAGCTAGAATGAACTCCTACCATGTTACACTAGATAACTACATCTCCTTACTAAAATAGACGGAAAAGCCTTCCTAGGTAATGGATGGGGTTGCCAATAGAAACATCTTCCATAAAAGTATCCAAAATAGAAGAAATACCAAAAAAGTTTCAAGAATCTTGAGCCAAAATGGGATTCTTTATTATGAATAGGGTTACCTGAAATCCATATATTTCACCTTCTTTAAATCCATTTTATGAACAATTTCAAGCTCCCTCAATATTCTCTCCAATTGGATTTTTCCCTTTCAAAACTAAAGATAGATTCACCCTCTCATACAACTAGTTATAAAAATAGAAATTAAGGACACAAATTTTAGTCTTGATCTAGATAAGGCACTAGGGCCTGATGGGTTTAACACTCTTATTTTCCAAGAATCCTTGGATCTATTTGAACTATATATTACCAAAATTTTCAAAAAATTCTTTAGTTTAGGAAAATTACTAAAAGATCTTAATGAAACCTTTGTTTTTCCTAATCCAAAAATCTCCAAAACCCTCAACCTTAAAAGATTTTAGTCCTATCTCTTGTTGATATATTCTTTACAAAATTATTTCCAAAATACTAGCCTTAAAACTAAAACCAATAATGAAATAACTTATTAATCTCTCATAATCTTATTTTATTACAAGTAGAAGCATAGGAGATAATCTACTATTAGCTTAAGAAATTTTTAAGGTCTACCATTCCAAAAAGTTCATCAAAAGCGGCTCCTTAAGGCTTTTGACATCCTTAATTATAACTTTATTCAACCTTCATTATAAGTCTTTGAACTCCCTCAAACATTCATTAATTCGGCGCAACAATGCTTAACTACCTCCTCATTTAGTGTTTTAGGAAATGGAGAATCAAATCAACTATTTAAAGGAGCTAAAGGGGTGAGGCATGGTGATCCATTATCACCGTATATTTTTTCTTAAGTTATAGAAGTTCTCATAATAATGATAGGACACCAAATAACACAAGAAAACCGTTTCAAATACCATAAGGTACTTTTAGGTAACTTTGAACAAAAGATACCTTTCAAAATTTATAAAATTATGGAAAAGTTCATATATTTCATAATAAAGGAAATGTTTATGACATGAATAAAAAAATATAGTTAGTCTTTGACCAAAAAACTTTAAATTGTGCATAAATCACAAACTTAAAGAAATTGTATCTGATAAAATCACTTAGACATTATTGGTTTTTAACAAGCCTTCTTTCCAATCTAGTTTAGAGTTTTAAAAAAGTGTCAAAATTATTTCAAGTGTTGAGAATTTTAAAATTTAATATCCAATGCTGTATTAAAATAAGAATCTTTATTTTATTTTATATAAAAATTGATTAATATAATATCTATGCACTTGATTATTTTAGAACAATATATGTTAGAATGGGCAGTACTAAGACTTAGGACGTGGAGTGTAAATTTTCAGGACATATGGTGTTCAGATTTGAAGGTAATGATTGGTTCATAAGTTATACCATATAAGGAGTGTTTTAAATATCTAGGATCTATCATCTAGAGCAACGGAGATATTGGGGAAGACATAGTTCATATCTGAGATCTCACATCGGCTGGAGAGAGGAACGAAGTAGGCCTTATAAGGGTATGGATACCTCTCCACTATAGATGCGTTTTCCAAAGTGTTGGAAAAGCAAAACTGTTAAGTCAAGAAGACTTCACTTCTATTAATTTTTGTGACAATCAAATAATAATAATCTTAGAAATAAATGAACTGTTTTGATGAGTTTGTTAAGTGTGCAAAAAATGTAAGTATCACTTAGTCATCCCAGATGACATGTCATCACAAACGAAACACAAAACACAGACAAAGTGCAAAACACAGATGAAGCACAAAACACAGATGAAGCGCAAAACATAGACGAAGCACGAAACACAAATGAAGTGCAAAACAAAGGAGAAGCGACAAAATCAGACGCTACGAAAAAGAAGATACTTTAGAACATCAGACAGTTAGTTAGTTGAAGTTAGTTACAGAACTCAACTAAATAACGATTTCTAGAAGAAACAAGAAGCAGTTTCTCAAGAAGCTGTTGGAGATTTAGGCTATAAATACTAATCCTAGTCGAAGACTGAAATAACTTTTTGTTTACTTAGAAAAAATTCTGTATTCAAAGTGCAAAGCAAGAGACCAAATACTACTGTAACGAAAAGCTGACAATATCTTTCTAGTGAGAGAAAGAAAAGGCTAGAGCATGGAGAGGCTAAGATAGCAGAAAGAATACTTTGTGAAAGAGACCTGAAGAAGCTTTGGAAGGGAAGAAAGAATACTTGTAAAGTTAGTGAAATCTCAGAAGAACTTTAAAGACTGGATGTAGCCCAAGGTTTGGGGTGAGCCAGTATAAAATCACGGCGTCTGTTCTCTAACCTTACACTTTATTTTTCTTGTTGTTAGACAAGTAGATAAAAATTACTTGCAATTCAAATACGTATCAACTTTGGTAAAGTATCTTTAGTAATCATCTGATAGTTGAAAAGATTTTCAAGAAATATCAAAAGATTTATATTCTCGAAAAGAATACACAATTCAATCCCCCTTCTTGTGTATTTTGTATACTTTATTAATTCCTATATTAGCAAGTGATTTACTTCAGTTGGTATCAGAGCTCGGTTTCCAAAAACAACCTTTACAAAGTGAAGACAAAGATCCATAGCTGAATCATATGTTTTTATAGCTAAAAGTGCCTCGGTCACAAGACCTCCTGGGTCTAATAGTGAGGATTATCATTATTGGAAGGATAGGATGTGGCTCTTTATAGAATCCACACATATTAATCTTTGGGATATTATTCAGAATGGACCATACATACCAATAGACAATGAAGGTAATATCATTCCTCGTATCGGATGGTCAGTCGATCAAAAAGCAAGTTTTCAATTAAACTCAAAGGCCAAGTTCTTTATGAGTTGTGCTCTAAGCAGAAGTGAATATGATAAAGTTCATGGATGCAAAACTGCAAAGGAAATGTGGGACACTTTACCATTGCATATGAAGGTACAAATCATGTGAAAGAGTCCAAGATCAGTATTCTTGTACATCAGTATGAGCTGTTCAAGACGAAAGAGGATGAGTCTATTGATCAAATGTTTGGACAATTTCAAACTATTGTTAATAGGCTTAAAGCTCTTGGGAGAATCTACAATAATCAAGACCATGTCAGAAAAATTTTCAGAAGTCTACCTAAAAGATGGAGACCCAAAGTTACAGCAATACAAGAAGCCAACGACTTAAGCATATTGTAGCTAGATGAATTGCTTGGTTCTTTGAAGATACATGAAGTAGAGCTTGATGCAGAAGATAAACCTAGAAGACACAAATCTATAGCATTAAAGGCTGGTTATAAGAATCAAAAGATCTAGAGAAATAGAAGTTCATCTTCAAAAGCAATAAAGATTGAAGAAATAAAAAATGATGATGCTAGTGAATCTGATCAAGATTCAAGTGAAGATGATGATGAACTATCCTTCATTTCAAGAAAGATTAAAAGGATGTGGAAAAAAAAGCAAAGGGAAATAAAAATTTTTCTTTTAAGAAAAATTACAAAGACGAAGTCAATAACGACAAAACTTTTATCATTTGCTATGAGTGCAACAAACCAGGACACTACAAGTCTAAATGTCCGTTGCTAAAAAAAAATAGAAGAAAAGTAAAGAAAACAAAAAAGAACAGGATGACAACTTGGGAAGATTTAGATTCGTCCTAATCTGATTCCGATTCAGCAGCATCAGTGCAAGCAAATATATGCTTAGTAGCTGAAAAAGAATGCGACAATGAGGTAACCTTTAATTTTAATGAATTTCAAGAGGCATATTTAGAATTATTAGAAGATTCATATGCTATATTGAAGCAATATAGAGCTTTAAAAAGGAAATTTGCTGAAAACTTAAAGAACACAGAAGTGTTAGAAAAAAACGTTTGCCTTAAGAAACAAGTAGACGATATGAAAAAGAAAGTAAATATAGATAGTTCTGAGGAAATTAGACAAAGGATTAATACTCTTTCAGCAAATTTATCAACCTTTACTGAAAGTACGAAAAAGATGAATGACATGATTGGAAGATATAGACACCCTAATGATAAGAGTGGTTTAAGGTTTACTAATAGCAATGTTCATCACAATAAGAGTTTTGTTTCTTACAAAAAGATAAAGAAACAATCTTCTTATTGTTATTTGATGAATAATTGTGAGACCAACCCCAAAGGTGTTGGATCGGAAAGGGAAAGCATGCATTATTTGGAGAAACGGTAGATTTCAAAACTTTTAAGAAATCATTTTACAGCGGAAGCAACATATCCAAATCATCATGCCAATCTATACATGATATGGTATAAGGATAATAATACCATGAACAAGATGAAGAGAATTACCGACTCCTTTGCTACAGCTTTAAATCCTCGCTGCACTATCCTCTCCTTCTTGTATCCAAATCCTTTGCTTTTGAATCTTTTCCTTTAGCAATCTATCTTCTTCCTTGTTGTTGTATCCTCAA
>JANIPN010000003.1:33595884-33606894 GCA_027478595.1 Erythroxylum anguifugum
ATTAAGAACAAATTGCAATAATCAAACCTTTAAGTAAAAACAGGCATAAGAAATTAAACGTAGAAAATACCAATTAACCGAGATTACATCAAGGGTTCCGTTAAAATCCTAGAATGAAAGGATTAGTTGCTTATAATAATAGTAGCAGCAATGAAAATAATAAAAGCAAACATTATAATTATGAAATAAGTAGAAGAAATGGAAGAACAAATGGTGATTGCTTGATCTTGGAGTCCTCCTCCCTAATGTGTAACGTGAATATCAGCTCCTAGAACAACGTTGACTGGCCTTTTGAAAAATTAATTGTGTAACGTTGATGCTTTCTTGGAGAAAATGAGTGAGTCCTTAATTTTCCAACATGAGAGGGGAGTTGTCGATGATGCTTGGTGGGTGAGTGGAGAAAAATTGAAAAATTAATGAGTGGAGAAAGTTGGTTGGTAGAATGGATGAGTGGAGAGTGGTCCCCTTGTTTTGTTTTTTTGAATGTAACGTTGTTTGTAGAGTAAGTGAAGAGTGGAGCCTCCTTATTTTTGTTTTCAACCTTGATAGCTGATCACCTTTGCGTTGAAGAGCTCTTCTCTCTTTAATGTTAACGCCCCCTCCAGTTACACTGCTTGAAGTGATAATTAAAGGTCACTCTCTTAATTCATTGCTTCTCCCTTCACTGTTAATTCTCATGCGTGATTTATTTAACCCACGCGTGTTTTGCATCTCTTGGCTGTTTTCTTGTCTGTTGTGCGTTGATTCCTGGCTGTTATTCTCTTGTGCGTATACTAATTTTTCCTTGTAGCACCGCATACCTCTGCTTCGTGTTGTCTCCTACCCGCCGCCTCCCTCATGCTAGCTTTATTTAATTTTTTCCCCTTTGTTAACTTGCAGCGGCGTCCCTCCTTTAGCTGCTTTGCGTCTGGATCGTTGCTTGAAGCATGGACTGTGCTTCTATTCTCTTCTCCTTTTAATTGTCAAATCGCCACCTGTTATCTTTGCGTTGCCCACGCCTAGGTCCGACGCTTTCCCATCTGCTGCTCCACCTTCTTTGTTTTATTTCTCTCTTATGCAACTCTCCTCACTGTGCGTGTTTCAATTGCTTTGTTTTAGCTGTTGCCGCCAACTGTAGCTGATTTTATCTTCATGCCTTAAGCTCTCCACAATTGATTGTCTTTCCACATGTTGCCTTCCTCTTGATTTGCGTCACTGTCTTATTGTTATGCGTGATAGTCCCCTCCAGCTGTACGTTGCTTGCTTTCTAATTGCTTCCCCTGCTGTTTTAATTCATTAAACCAATTTAGACAGTTAAATAAAAGCCTCCACTAATTGTGCCGCACAACTCCTCTGATTCATTGCCTCTTTACTCCAACGTCCACTATGCCTTGATGAGACAATTAAGGGTCACCCTCATTAAATCCTCTTGGCTCTTCTCTGTTTTAATTTGCTCTCCACTGTGTACATGCGTGACTTTCCTTTCTGGCGTGAGTTACGTTGTTAACAGACCACGCCTAGCTGTCTCCTCTTGTTGATTTAATTTCTGCCTTCCATCATTTCCGTCCCACATGTTGTTCACTTGCTGACTAAATTCATCATTTTAATTTCACCCCTCAGCTGTAGCATCACGCGTCCTTGCTAACTTATAATTGCTTGCTGATTTTATCTGTAGCGTGGTTTGTCTCCTGTACGTGTTTGTTGGCTGCGCCTCACGTGGGTCACGCCCCTCCACTGTTGAGTCCTATGATGTGCGTTAATTGCGTTGCCTCCTTTAAATCTCTGCTGCTGTGACTAAGTTTTGGACATTTCCTCAAATTAATTATTATTACGGTCTTTTTCAATTAAAAACAAGTGTATTTCCTACAAATTAAACAAGACCTATTAAAAATGCAGATTAAGATAAACTAAACAATTTAGTAGGAAAAATATGTATAAGACCCAATAATTAATCCAGAAATTAAGAGAAAATGCCATTAATTCTAATGATAAAAATGCTTCCAACAACGATAACAAAATTAACATAATCAAAAGGATATATTAAACAAATGATAACTAGTAAAAAAGATAGATAAATTTATTACATATAACAAAGTTATCATGTAAATGGATAAAATATTGAATTTAGAGAAAAAGTTATAAATAAAACATACCAAGACACCCCTCTAAAACTAATAGTAAATGCATAATTTTCATGGAAAATTATAAATACTTAAGCAAGAAAACTATAAATAGTTAATCAGGGCAAAATTGGAAATATATAAGTAGAGATAGAACTGTAAATACATAAGTAAGTGTGAAATTATAAATATATAAGCAAGGGCATATTTGCTAATACTTAAGCAAAGGTAAAACTATAAATACTTAAACAAGCCAAATGACCTATTTTACCTTAAGACACATAAGACTCATCTTTGATATGTGCTACAACTTAGCAATATTTTATCGTCAAAGATGCAGCGGCGACTTGGAGCTCTCATCTGTGAGTGATCCCCTTCACCTTGTCGTAGTCTTCCAGCCTCCTATACCCCTTCTTGTTTTCTGTCTGATGCCATTCTCACCTTGCTTTCTATTTCCGATTATCCCTTCCTCTCCCTTCTCCTCCACCCTTCTCCAACTTCTTCCAGTACCTGCATTACAAAAACACAAAACACCAAAATATCTCTTAGCTCTACAACAATGGACTCAGATTTCCCTCCTTTGACCATCCAACAAAAATCCCCTAAAACCCCTCCCCAAACCCTAACCCTAACTCCAACCCTATCTCGAAATCCACTGGCCTACCCTCATCCCCTTCTACCTCCTCTAAAACTAACCCTACCCCTGCTAGAGTTTCTATTGCCCCTCTAGGAGCTAAACCTGCCCTTGATAATAATGAAAATGGAGCAAGGAGAACATGGAAACAAGTAGTTGGGGACAAATCTGATTCTTCCTTGGTCTACATCCTTTCTATTGAGAAAGATGGAAGAACTATGGTGGCCCCTAGCTTAAAGGAATTACAGCAAGGCACTAGAACATGGGAAGCTACCCCAGTAGGTTTTTTCATGGAGAAGAGGCTAGTTTTTCCTATTATTCAAGCTTGGGCTAAGAGGAATTGGTATGGAAGAGTACTTCTAGAGGTCATGCTTTCGGAAGAGGACAACATTATCTTCACCTTTTGTTCCAAATTGGAAGCCCAAAAGGTTATTGAAGAGGGTCTTTGGCATGTGTCCCAACTTCCCCTCTTTCTATAAATATGGCAACCAGGAATGGAGCTTGAGAAAATTCGATCGAAGAACATTCCTCTATGGATTAACATTCACAACATTCCTTTGGAATATTGGACTACTAAAGGTTTAAGTATGCTTGCAAGCTACTTAAGCAAACCAATTTGCATGGATGAAAATACAGCATTGAGGAAACGCGTTGGATTGGCAAGATTATGTGTGGAAGCATGGATCTGGCTAAGGAATTGAAGGATAGTATTCCTATTGTCCTATTGGCAGATGGAAATTCACTGTGAGAGGATCGTGTGATGGTAACTTATCAATGGAAACCTTCCCTTAAAACACAACGCAAGGCCTAGAAACTGATGGGCAAGATATTACTTAAGGGAGATTACTGAGAAGTGATGGGAATTGAGCATATTGAGATTAATAAGGCAGAAGATTTAATGGAAAAAGAGGAGACCGTGATGGAAGTAGAACAACAGGAGAAGACTCCTAAAGAATCTGCAATTTTTACCAGCTCTAACAACAATTCGAAGGAGGAAGAAGCATTATCAGACAAACAAAACAACACCTCAACAACTGAAAGCAAGCCTAAAATGAGGGAAGGAGGGGAGGAAGAGGATCCTATTGAAGCAAATCATAATGATGATTATTCGGGGGAAAACATGAATGAATGTAGTTCTGCACAAAATGAGAGGCCAACAACACTAATTCAAGAAGAACTCTTTGAGATAGCCGCCTCTAGAAAAGCACAAGGAGCAGTAGGAAAAGCTCCAAAGGAAAAACCAATTAATTATGTCAGTAGTTGTCTAGAATGTGAGAGGAATAAATAATCCTTCAAAGCTTTGTGCTTTAAAGGATTTTGTGAAGCAGGAGAATCCGTGGGTTTTTTGTATGTTGGAGACAAAAATCAGGGAGGATAATCTTAATAAGTTAAGTTGTTTGGGCAGCAATTGGCAATTCATATCCAATCATCAAAGCCACACTTATGGGAGGATTACTGTTACCTATGATGACCTTTTTGTGAAGCTAGAAGTGTTGGAGTCCGATCCTCAATTTTTGCACACTAAGATTTGATTTAAATCGGAAAACACAGGGATTATAGCTACTTTCTTATATGGTTTCAATACAACATTTCAGAGAACAGAACTCTAAAACTTTCTTCAAAGGATCAAACCTTTAATAAGTTCCCTGTGGATGGTCAGGGGGATTTTAATACAACTATGTTCAGATCTGGAGTTGAGGGGAATTGCAACCTACGGAATTACACTACTGATCTATATGATTGTATACAGGATGTTGAGCTGGTTGATATAAGGGCTACAGGCCACAAATATACATGGACCAACAAGCAAAGTGCTAATTGGCATATTAGGAAAAAATTGGACAGACTTATGGTCAATGGGGAATGGCTCTACTCCTTCTTTCTCAGCCATGCAAAATTCTTAGACCCAGGTATTTCGGACCATACTACTATTAAGCTTATGAATCTTTTCTCTTCCCATAACTCACAGGAACCCTTTAGATTTAATAATTTTCTGGCTGAAATGGAGGGCTTTCAAGAAGTTATACAGAGAGGCATGGAATTTAAATGTCATGGGACAAAGCAATATGTATGTATCCAAAAGCTTAAGGCCATAAAGTAGGAGTTGAAGATTCTTAAAAAGAAGAGAGGGCAGAATCTGACTAGGGAAGAATCTGACTAAGGAGATTGACCTCTCTAGGGACAAACGTTATTCCTTACAACAAGCTATGGCAAGAAATCCATTAGATGAAAAAATAGCTTCAGCTAAAAAGAAGGCCCTTAAACATTATATGGAAGTTGTGGCAAACCAGCACTCACTGCTAAAACAGATATCTAGGATCTCCTGGATAAAGGAGGGGGATAGATGCTCTAAAATTTTTTTCAATACCCTGTTAGCCCGCAAGCATACTAATAGGATTAACTCCATTAAATCTGAAGATGGAAGGGAGGTTTTTGGCCAAGAGGAGGTAGCAAGGGATTCTCTATCATTTTATAGTAAGCTTCTGGGTTCAGATTCTTTCCAATCTTTGCAGGACTTCAATCTTAGCCAGTTTGTAACTTCCAAGATCCCAGACCAAGAAGTTTACAAGCTAACTAGACCTATTACGGATCAGGAAATTGATCAGGTTGTGTTTAGCATGAATGGATCTAAAGCCCCTGGTCCGGATGGTTTAAATGGCTTCTTCTATCAAAAAACCTGGTCTAGATTAGGTGGAATTATCAAAGAGGCAGTGCAGGAATTTTTCTTAAAAG
The DNA here is from genome assembly GCA_027478595.1 of Erythroxylum anguifugum. Taxonomy (NCBI): domain Eukaryota; kingdom Viridiplantae; phylum Streptophyta; class Magnoliopsida; order Malpighiales; family Erythroxylaceae; genus Erythroxylum; species Erythroxylum anguifugum. Next base: position 33,601,351 of record JANIPN010000003.1, read on the forward strand.
GATTACTTCTAAAGGAAATCAACAAGACTTTCCTTTGCCTAATTCCTAAAAGCAGCCCGAATTCGTGAACTAAAAACAGGCCTATTTCTTGCGCCAACTTCCTATATAAGATCATAGCCAAGATATTGGCTAATAGGATGAAGGAGGTTTTGAAGTTTCTTATTAGTGAGAATTAAGGGGCATTCTTGGTAGGCAGGGATATTGGATATAACATTCTATTGGTACAAGAACTCCTAAAAGGGTATACTTGTAAGAGGTCCTCCCAAAATTACACCATTAAGGTTGATCTACAGAAAGCCTTTGATAGTGGAAACTGGGGATTCTTATTTAAGGTATTGAACGAAATGAATTTTCCTTCAATCTTCATCAATTGGATCAGCCAATGTATATCTACTGCTTCTTATGGGATTATGATAAATGGGAGTCCTACTGGATTGATTAAAAGGAAAAAAAGGTCTTAGGTAAGGGGATCCCCTCTCCCCCTACCTATTCCTTATATGTATGGAAGTCCTAACTCAATTGCTCAAGTACAACATCTCTCGGGAGCCTATGTTCAGATTCCATTCAAAATGCAAAGGGATTTCACTGACAAATTTATGTTTTGCAGATGATCTCATCCTTCTATGCCATGCTAGTTTGCAGTCGGTTTCTGTCCTGATGGATACTCTTACACAATTTAAAGAGATGTCTGGCTTATGTTCTAATCTACACAAGAGCTTCATTGTTCTCTCCAAGAATGCCTCTCATCTCTTGAATGTCTTAGCTCATGCAACTGGTATGGAAATTAAACCTCCTCCTCTAAACTACTTGGGGATCCCTATCTCCTCTAAATGGCTTAGGTTTTGTGAGTGTCTTCCACTGGTAGAAAAGATTTAGAAAGAATTGGGCTTGTGGACAAATAAAGCTCTATCCTATAGTTAAACTACAGCTTCTCAAATCGGTTATTCTGCCTATGAACACTTACTGGAGCTCATACATTTTCCTCTCCAAAGGACTAACTAAAACAATAAAAAGGCTAATGAAACAGTTCTTGTGGGGGAAAAAGAATGGGAAAAAAGGATTGGCCAAGGTAGCCTGGCAGTCTATATGTTAACCTAAAGAAGAAGGGGGATTGGGAAATGAACCCCTATTTACTAAGAACAAAATCCTCATATCTAAAAGAATCTGGAGGCTACTAAGTGATCAGGAAACATTGTGGGCTAAATGGATGCATACTTATATTTTAAAAGGAAGGAGTTTCTGGTCTCTAAAACCTAAGCCCAGCTACACTTGGTTCTTTAACCAACTCCTAGGTACGAGGGGAGAGCTTTATCAGCATACGACTTGGCAAATAGGGGAGGGTGATAGACTCTCATTCTGGTTTGATAACTAGATAGGAAATGGCCCCTTAATTCATAACAGCATGGCCAATTCTCTCTTACACCACATCCCCAAGGACGCTAAACTCCATGCTATCATTTCTAATGGTGAGTGGACACTATCTTTGGATGAGATAACTAGCCTACACATCCCTCCTCTCACTAGACAGGGGGAGAGAGCTAACTACTTTTGGAGGGGTATCCTAATTTCGGAGATTACACCTAAGGCAGTAAGAAAATTTAGGGCAAGAACAGAAAATAGGGTTGGATGGGACACTCTGGTTTGGAATACAACCCTCAGACCTAATGTGAGCTTTCTACTTTGGTTGGCAATGAGGAACAGGCTGAGCACTATGGATCGATTAAATTTCCTGACCTCCCCTAAACATTGTATTTTCTGTCAGTTAGTGGAGGAATCCAGAGACCACCTTTTCTTTAAGTGTGGCTTCTCCAGAACACTCTGGTTCACAATTTCAACCCTCAGTGCACCAAACCTTAATGCCTGGCGACTCCTAGACATTATGCAAGGGCTTCCTAATCTGACCTTGCCAAAATATAACAAGGACATAACCCTTCTTTCGATGGCTACATGTGTTTAGGTTATATGGCATGAGAGAAACTGTAGAAGATTCAAGGATCAGACAACTTCAATGAACTCCCTTACAGAGATCATCACTACAAGAATTAGAGAGCAACTAATTGTTAATCAGTTACACCTATATTGTAGTGGGAGAATGGCCTACATTTGGAGAATTTAATTCCTAGAAGACAAGCTACGCAGTCCCATACACAAAGCTATGCAGAAACTAGATTACAACTCAGATCTACAACACTTGATCTCTGCCTCCTCAGGGGAGATCATATATCAAGACTTTCTATCAAGCCATAGACTTACCTGGTTTGGATCAGCTCATCCTCACCTCTCTTTGGAACGTTGGTAGTAGACGCCCTGCAGGTCTGCAACTCTGAGCACCCCTTTTTGACACAGTCATCACTTTTCCAGATGGCACGCAGACACCTACAAGCCACAAGGAGGATCCAAGATTAAATACTAAACGTTGTACTCGATACGAGTAGATATCGATTACCTGGAAATCACAACCTTGCGGAGATGTTCCATTTCCATCGTTTTACCCTAATAGTCAGGGAGGCCTCTCAACGTGGTCATTTTGTTTTTAACTTGGAATGGATCAAACGACACTATTTAGCTTTCTAGTTTCTTAAGTCATGCTTTTATGACTTATAGCCCAAACTCTTCATTGTTTATCCTATATCATTAATGAAAATTTTTATTTTCTTAAAAAATATTTTATCGTCAAATGGCCCATTTTTGACACTATGAAGGGAGTTTCAATCACATCCAAACTTCTGTAAGATCTATGGCATCAATTTGAAAAAAAACAAAATTAGAGAATAAAAGGAATTGAGGAGTTCTGAAAAACTCATATTTTATCCTTTTTTATTTAAAACTTACCCATAAGCATATATAAACACTTGTTGAACTATGTATGTGGTATATGCATTTTAATAATAATTCAAAACTGTTAAAATTTTTCTTTTTAAAAATGAGTGTGAAACTCGACAAATCCCAAAAAGAAAAATGACAAAAAAAACTTCAAAACTTATAAAATGGGCTTTGATACCAAATGTTGAATTTGATCAATAAACAATGAGCATTAAATGAACAACATCAATATGCTTTATAAATATAATCAATACTTTTAATGGCATAACCAACTAAAATAGATTCTATAACTTTGAATTATATATATATACATGTAACAAGGTTACATGAATACCTCTTAAAGATGGTGAAAATTGGTTGGAAGCAGCCATTGCTCAGTATAGATTGTTAGAAGTTAGGAATAAACACAACATAAGAGGCTATGGTTCATTGAATCCAATTCACCAATCTATCTCTTACAAACTACCACAACGTACTCTTAACCATAAGGAAAAGCACACCAATTAGGTCCAATGTCATTTTGTTACAAGCCTAAGGGGTATGCTTGGGCAAAATTACATAATGGATCCAAGGGCTTATAAGTCATTTAACAATATAAGATCCAACATATAAATGACCCAAATGTCATATGGACATAATTAAGATGTTAATTAATATAATATTAAGTTTGTTCACATTAATCAATTAAGCATATAATCTATTAAATAATATAAGTATCTCCATATATAAAAATTACACATACCAACTGTAATACAACATTTTGTCCGTCAAGTCATTTTAAAACATTTTTACAATCTTATTCTGCTATTACACATCTTCAATACATTGAATAGTTAAAATACTCTATTCAATACTATAACACTACCATATATAATATTCACTAGGATAACAAATTTGTACACCTCTAAAGAACCAAGTTTCAAATTTCATTACAAGTGCAATAAGTTAAGCATTTTCAGTCTCTTTTTTGCAAATTATTTACTTATCATTTATGGAGCTACTCCTGCATTAGTTAATCTTTTGATTAACTCATTGGATCTTTTCAAATCCATCTCATGTTTACTTAATCCAAATAACAGCTTTTTCTTCCTATTTGTAAGTGCTAATGTAAATGTAGAACTCCTTGCAACCTATAAAGGTCTTAAAAATCAATGAATTCCTTAAAAAAATTTGAACCCCGCGGTTCCCATCATTTCAAAGAAACTTACTTTCTTGGATTGCCATCCCCTTATAAACTCCATTTACAGATAGAGGTGTAATAAGGCACTCTCATATGGTGGAAGACACTAATTACTAATCTTTATTTTAAGTAATATTCATACTTCTTTGTTCTCAAATCTAGCACTCCTAAAGAAAATGATGAAAACTATTAATAACTTTCCTATTGATTTCGTATAAAGTGGAAAATATATTAAATAGTACGATGTTTGCTTTTTTAAGGAAAGTGGTGGCCTGGAAATAACATCACGAGTAACATCAATCATACTCATGAATAAAGTCTTACTTATTAAGAGGTTAACACAATTATGCACCGACAAGGAGGCATTATTGGTAAACTAGATGCCCCTCTATTTCTTAAAAGGGAAAGCATCTGGTCTACCAAAGTGAACTGCAACAAGGGTCACTCATTATACAAACAAAAAGTGCTAGCATTATAACACTGTGGTTAAGAAATATAGGAGTAACTATTTAATTTGGAGTTACTGAACTAGTTGATTATCTAAGTAGTTTAGTATTGGGAGCTGAAGTTGTGATTATCTTTATGAGCTAAGATGTGAAGTCTGATCCTATTACCCGAGACATAGACACACTCTTTTAGGTCGATCATTATCATAACATGGGACAATTATACAATTAAGGGATTTCTAAACACTCACACCAATTATCCCTACAGATTAGTGTGTAAGCACTGATTAAGGACAATGCTTAGTCTTGGCTAGGTTATTCCACCAGAGGCTTTAAGGAAATTATGGAAAACGTACCACACTAGACCCCAAACTCTTTTAGATATGATACAATCCAATGGATATAATACAAAAAAATGAAGTTCGTAATCTCTTTATGTAAAGATCACTTTTTGGGGCCTTAACCAGTAACCTTTATAGCAAACTAGTATAGGACTCGTATTTCATTCCTTCTAACCCTTTTATCTTGACGCTTATGGTTAATAGGAAACTTGGTACCAAGGATACATTAAATTTCCATATAGTGGATTTGAAATGTGTTTTCTATTTGAATGCTAAAGAGGATGTGGGTTATCTATATTTTAACTGATAGCTCTCATCATTAATCTTGCGTAATCAAAATCTTATCAAATTTTATCTACATTGCAACTACTCTAACTAGACAAATATAATGTTTTGGGCTTGAAATCAGTGACGGAGCTATAAATTTAATATAGGAGGGCTCAAATATTTATTTTTTAAAATTTTAGAGGGCCCAGTACCTCACTGACCCTTAAATAACCCTGTCCTTTTATATATATATATTAAAAATAATTTTTTAAAAAAACTTTGGGGGCCCAATGCCCCCATGTAGTTCTATGTAGCTACGTCATGAAATTACATATTCATGGCTAAAGGCGACATAGAGAATATTCATGTGACCTTTATGTAAGTGTAAGTCATGTGCAAGTCGACTTGTTCATTGGATAAGTCGACTTACACATGTCCAGCACCGATAAGTCGACTTGTACATCGGACAAGTCGACTTGTTCAAGGT